>VZRN01004180.1:1548333-1565549 GCA_013397935.1 Dasyornis broadbenti
AGAGAGAGAGAGAGAGAGAGAGGCTGTTCCTTTAAAGCAAAACTGAAAAAAAAAAATGCCTTCAGGCGTCCTATTACAGCGGAACGAGCCAAGGATCAGGATTTGCAGCTCAGCTATATAAACCCAGCAGAATCTGGCTGATCTGACCAGTTCGCCTCGCTGTCAAAGCTCTCTGCCTCCCGCTCGCACACGGCACCCGGACAGCGCGGCTCCGCCGAGTTTTGACAGGACGGCAACAAAGTCAGGAGCCCCGAGCTGGCTTTGAGCACCGTATTTATTTCACGGAGGCTGCTCACAGCGGGATCTAAGCCCTGGCGGAGTGTCTAAGGTAAGTCTGCTTCCTCCATGAATTTAAAAAATAAAAATAAAAAAAAAAAAAATCAGGAGCTCTTCTCGCACACGAGTTTGCGGTGACCCCCGCGGTGTGGCATCTCGGTTGTGACAATCGGGTCAGGGATCCTGTTAGGGAATATTTCTGGATTGGAGCATGCCTGCCTTGAAGTTTGTCTGCATCGCCCGGTGTAATAATGTGAGAAATGTCTCAAATGTGAGAAATGTCTCAAAAATATCTCAGCGGCATCCATCTGCCCCAATGAATGAACGGAGCAGGAGCTGCTTGGATGCCGGACATCCACACGAGCACAGAGAGAAACCCCAGTGACAGCGAGGGCAGAAAAGCAGGTTTGGGATTTCCTCTTGGCTTCTGGAGTCCTATAAATGTTTCCCCCATTCTCACCTCTCCAGACTAAATCCACTCACAGTTTTTAACCCTCCCAAGTAACTCTTGTGCTCTTGCCTGTGACCTGACCAGAGCCGGGCCCTCCCCGCTGTTCATTTGCTGTCCCCACACTTTTGTTTTTTGTTTTTTTTTTTTTTTTTCTTTGCACCGAAGCCTTTGTCACCTTCCTCCCCGCCCCACTGGGCTCCAGTTTCTTTTAAAAGTCTGGTAACATTATTCTGCAGCAGGGAGCCGGGCACAAAGGAAGATCCAACTGGTGTTTCATCGCCAGCGCTTCGCTGGGTGGGTTCTGGGAGCGGGAGGGTGAAATTCTCCATCCTCACGGATAAACAGAGGCACTTGCTCCGTGTCTCAGCCCCTTGCTCCCTGGTGCACTGAGATTTTCTGCATGACTGTGTCTGCACTTTCCAGCGAGGCTCAAATTGGCTTAAAAAAAAAAGAGAAGCTGGCGGGGAGAAGGTGAAACACGGTCAGACTCATTTAGGAGTTAAACCCACTCGCTCAAGACTTTGTGTTACATCACCTTTGCAGTTTTCCCTGCCTGATTTTCTGTCTGGCTACCGGGAGAGAGAGAGTTTTTGGCAGCGCATCTGAACTTCTGAAGACTCTGTCTCGTACTATGGGAAGGAATGATATGTTCAGACTGAAATGATGGTGATGCCTTGTGTTGCACAGGGGAGATGGCAGAGAATTTAAAAGCACAAGGGAAATAGTTACAAAAATGTCATTAAATAGTTATAGTTCATGAAAAAGTAGAAAACAATGAGGTGGATGCAATTCTATTGTCTGGGTATAATGCTTGCTGTCCAGCTGTTGGGTTTGCTTTCCTCTCCTGATTTAATTTTTTAAAATCATATTAAATATTGGGAATTCATTTCACACACCCTCTGTTTATGGGATATGTGGGGGCTGTTTAATTGTGCTGCGTTTGTGCGTTTGCCTTTTCAAGCTGTGAAATCATGGAGAGGTTTGGGTCCGAAGGGACCTTGGAGGTGATCCAGCTCCAGCCACGGGCAGGGACACCTCCCACTAGACCAGGCTGCACAATTTAGGGCTGCTCCAGTCCCAAAATGAGGTGGACAATGGGGATCAGGGACACTCCTTTGAATCCTAGGAAAACTTGCAGAAATGTGATGTCTTTGGGGCTGTTTCTCACTGTCACGGGGAACGCAGGGACAAACTGAACTGAGAGAAGTTTGCCCAGATGAAAGAGTTTAGCCAAGAGAAGAAAGTGCTCTGTCTGCAGCTCAGCTGCTCTGGCAGGGAGTTTGGAAAGCAGCTGGAAGAGCTGTCAGGCTGTTCCCAGGGAAGGACATGCACCTGAACTGAAAAATGATGGGAAAGGGCCGACAGGGGCTGTGCCCCGTTCTCCCTGACCCTGGCATCCTCACTGTCCCCAATACCAACCTGGCATTCCCTTCCCGTATTTTGTGCTCATTAATTTTATCCTCTGGCTCCTTTCAGCCCAGAGAAATTTCTTTGCAAGTCCCAGCCCTTAATCCTCTCCCTGCAGTGGCTTTATCAGCGTTTCCAGGGCTGTGGAAGAGCCAAAGGGTCTGCTGCAAAGCCCCCAGATGAGAACGGCAGCTCTCCTCTGGAGAGAAAGCAGAAATCCTGCTAAAAAAATCCCTTCCAGGCACTCAGTGACCCTTCCAGGCGGTCACAAGCGCATGGAAAAGACCCAAATCTCCTGTTGAAACAATGATGCTTCACGATGATAGAACTTACAGGGAGCATCCCTAAATGTGCTCCACAAATTCTGAGTAGCTGGAGGCTTTTTGGAATCTATCCTCTTTTTTTTATGCCAGCTCTTTAAGACTGGGTCGTTTCTCCTCAGTATTCACTCAATCTTCGCTATCACGTTGCTATAACATCATTTCCAAAGGTGTTTGACATCCAGCTAATTTTTCACACTAGTGCTTTTTATAAAATACCTAAAAAAAGCCAAAGACTGTTCATGGGTAGAGATGTTCTGACTCGCTATCAAGAGGCTGTCAAAGTTTGTTCTTGAGTATTGTCTCACTTTTTGATAAGAAAATGAGAGAAAATGGCAGGGTCTGTGCTTTTTTGGGGGCTTTCTCAGCCTTTTCAAGGGCGAGGCAGAACTAAAAAGCAAAAGTGCCTGTGAAACAGTGATGTTGCTTCGGAGCCAGAGCTTTAACCCTTTCATCCCTCCTGGCAAAACCATTTGGAAAACCCGTTCTGTGCTATTGTCCTGGTCCAACCCCACAGTGCCCCTGTCCACCCGGATTTTCAGGCTGTGGCCAGAGGTTTGAGGGGTGCTGGTGGCATTGGGTTGTCCTGGGTCGGACAATGGGTGTCTGGTAAAACAGCAGGGAGAAACAGCGCCCATCCTGTCCCGTGTCCCTGAGCGAGCGCCGGTATTTCGTGTGGGATATTAATTTGGGAGTGAGATTAAATGCAGGGGGTGGTGTCTGCTTTGTTCTCAGCCACGCATTTACCTGTCCTACCTCTGTGCCACGTGAGAAATCCAGAGTGGTTAAATAATCCCTCTCATTTGAAGCCTGTGGCTCGAGAAATTCCTCCTTGGCCTCGTGCCATCACGGGCTGCTAAGCTGAAGGGCCACTGACAGTTTTAAGGTCCAGTGGCTCATAAAACCCCAGGCTTAGGAGTGGATGATTTACAGCCCTGGAAAGCTGGAAATCTCAGCTTTCCAATAGTGCAAGGTATTTGTTTTGAGCTGTGGCACTTTGAGATACAGGGCTTTAAAAAGTGGGCTCTGATTTACCAACGTGCGCTTTCCCAGATTTAACTTCTGCTGTGAGTTGAGCACGCCCTGCTCCAAGGCTGATCTCTGATCTAACCCTGTGGCTATAAACTACAGAAGTCTGAAACTGCTGTAAAACGTGAGAGCTGCCCTCGGTGGTTTTAAGGGAGCTGCTGATGTCTTATTACAGAAAAAATCATCGCTGCTGAAGCAGGAAACGAAGGAAGACGGCAATCAAAGTGAAATAAGTTAATATTTTGTCATCGACCAGGCTCTGAAATATTCAAAACTGGTGCAAACAATTACAGGATCGGGAACTGATGAGTTCTGCACAGGAAATGTCATAACTTGAGGTCAAGAGCTGTGAGGTAAGGGATGGGTACAGATTAATTACAAGTTTATAGAATGCAATTTGGTTCCTTAAACTGCCTGATATTGAAGTGGATTTGCTGTCCATGGCTTTGGTTGGTTTGTTAGGGGTTTGTTAGAAGCTGATGTTGTAATTGCTGCTCCAGCACTTCAGGGCCTCATTGTATTAGAAGGAGTGAGGAGGTTCACAAGTGATGCTCGCTGTCACAAAGAACTTGCAATTCCTGTTATTATCTATTAAAAAAAAAAAAAGGTCTTTGTTCAGTGAAGAGAAAAAAGAAGGAAGAAGGCAGTTCTTTGAGGAAAGGGCCTGCTGGAAAGCAGAGAAATGAGCAACCCTGAGGGACAATCTGGAACCGTCACAGTTTCCACCGAGCTCAGGGTTTCTAAAGCGTGACACCTCCCCTCCCTCGTGTCCACTCGTGTGTCTGACCCTCTGGCCGGGCTGAGCTGGAGTTAAAAGCCTTCCACATGTGGGAAAAGTTAGAGGCTGGGCATTCTTCCAGCTCCTGAAATCCTTCAATGCATGATGTAACAGCACGGTGCGGAATGGGCAGGCGGCGAGGAGGAGTCAGTGGGACCATGCCCGGCCGGAGGTGGCTCCTGAACCTGCAGGAAGTGTCTGGGCATGGAAAGAAGGAATTCACGGGGATCCTTCTGCTAAAAGGGCAAAGTCTGAATGACTTTGTGTCTCATAATAGCACTGAATGAGTGATAGGTGTGCTCTTATTACTAGAATTGTCCTTACTGTAAGCTTTCCCTGGATTTCCACGTGCATCGTTTCTCTCTCCTATTTGCTGCCTATCCTGACAAAAAAAAACATCAAAAACCCCTCCCACCTACAGCCTCAGTGAGTATACCCAGAAGTACAATTTGAATAATGCTAATTCATATAAATTTCATACTAATTATATATAAATGTCACACTAATGAATATAAATTACAGCTCACAGCACACCCCTCCTAAACCAACGTGAGCTTTCGCTGCCCAGGCTGTAGAGTCAACGGGAAATAACTCCCCATTTATGTTTTCTGTTTGGCTTACGCATGAGCCAATCACCCAAGACAAATCCACCCCCGGCCGATCTTGTTGCAAGAAATTTCTCCAAGCTCCCATCCTTAATTGTCTGCAGTTTCAATTAAACCAAGGTGGGACGGTGCCAAGTTTTCAGGAGCGCCCCAGCGCCCGAATAGGCAGCGGCATTTTGTATTCTCCGGGGAGCGGAGGGCGGCGTTGCCAAGTTTGCACTCAGTCATCCATCACATATTAGCCCACTGGAGGTCCATTCTTCCCGAGCAATGGGGGAGCTCTGCTTCCTACTCTGAAAGATTCCTCACACTGAAAGCCCTTTCCCCAAACCCAGCCCCGCGCAGGCCAGAGAAAGGTTCCTTTCTTCGCCTCGCACAAGCGCCCGCTTCCCAAACTCCCCACAGAAATGATATTGTTCCATACTCGGGAAACAGATTCTCTGTGGCGATCGAGGAGAAAGAGCAGGGTGGTAGGAGAGAAATCTTAAATACGGATTTTTTTTTTTTTTTTTTTTTTTTTTTTTTTTTTTTTCCAAAAGTGCTCACTTCAATCCCGGGCACAACAAAGGTCTGCCTCTTCCCATGGCAGGCTGGAGCATGGGCTGGGTGGGGATAGATATTGGCCAGGAGCCTCCCAGGAGGCTGAAATGGAGAGCCTGGGGAGATTCCACCGTCACGATTTTTGCTTTAACTGCGCCCAACGTGCACCAGAGCTTGATAAGCTCATAAGCCTGAAATTGCAAATGCTGATTTTGTTGTGGAATTAGAATATTTACCGGGATATTAATCTGAACGGTCTTGATTCTTCTTTGAATTTATCTTCTTTTTCGTGGTTCTGGCAGCACAAAGCTGCCAAGCAGAAGAACCCCAAATTTCTTCTTCTGTGTGTACATGAAAATTAACCTGTGATATCATTTCCCTGTGCGCCCACCAGAACTGGCTAAAGAGTTACTTCCACCATTGAGGCAAGGCTGGAAAAGGGCTAAAAAAAGCTTTACTCTCAAGAAATAAATTCTCTTTCCATCGCCAAGAAATCAAAAGACCTGGAAAGAGGCAGATTCTGTGGGTGAGTTTGGGGTTTATCTCAAGCCCAGGATGCAGGGCCGGCAGGGGAGAGGTGGTTTTGTGCCTCTTGGCCTCTTGGCTGTGATGAAAAGCCTTTATTTGGGCAGCAAAGGATCACTCCCAGAGCGTGCTGAGCACTTCAGCACAAGCCCTTGGTGCTTTTCTCCCTCCTCAGCCCCACTGGGTTCCATCTGGTCAGGAGCTCCTGGCCTTTCCAAAGGAGCTCCGTGGCCGCTCTTTGTTTCCCCTGGCTCCTTTGGAAAGCCAGCCCGTTTCGGGTCTGCTGAATCCTCCCAAATGGCTCCTCTGCGCTGGGGAACAAAGCCCCACGCCAAGAAAGATACAAAGGTGGCTCGTGATCCGCAGGCAGCCCATTCCTCTTGGCCAGAGGCAGCGTAATGCCCGTTTTCCCTTTCCCTGTGCCTTGCACTCCCCTCCTGCACGGCTTGCAGCGCCCTAATTCAAGGCTGACTCCCATGAATGCTGCGCGCTGTGGGCCACAAGGCACGGGAGAACAGGACACACGGGAAGGGAAACTTCTCAGATCGTTTTTCTCATTGAAGGGTTTTGGCCATGTTAACAGTTTCCAGAAAAAGAAAAAAACAACAACAAAACAAACAAAAAAAAAAAAAAAAAACCCAAAACCGCTGGCGTTTCCCATGGTGAGCGCTCCTGATGAATGTCCTGTGTATTTTTCCAGTTTGGTGGCCAAGGGGAGTGTTTAGAGGAGGATCTACCACCTACAAGCCAGGCAATTTATATTTGCAGTGCCAAGTGTTAATGACGGTGTCGACGTCGCCACTTTTACAGGTTAGCGAGTCAATCCCAGGGAGCAGCGCCCGAGTTCTGCGGCTCCCGCCTCGATGGAAACGCTGCATCTCCACTCCCGAACACATCAGCGTCATTTCTCGCTTTATTCGCCGTTCCCAGGCTGTTATTTCGTACATTGTTGATTTGTCTTAGCAAGAGCACATTGGGATTTGACAGAGTTGCTGGCAGAAGCGAGGAAATTCAGTTTATTGCCACCAGCCATTTGGCAGGGAGACCTTTTTGGTTGTTCTAATCCCTGACCTTGAACGATTCCAGAGATGGGGAATCCACAGCCTCTCTGGGTTATAAATGCCTTGCATATCCTATAATCCTGTATCCTAATATCCCGGTAATAAACTGAAAGAAAGAGGGGCCTGTATTTAACTAAAAATCCTAATATCCTAAACCGAGAGAAAGGGGGCCTTAATTTAACTAAAAATCAAATTAATTTAGACAAAAAATTGTGTCTTTAGTGCCCAGCTCCACCTGGGAGAGAGCTTTTCCTGCTGACACGAGCAATATTTAATTCCTTTTGATACGGGGTGTCGGATGTCCGCGCTCGGCATTGCCCTAATGACACCTCTCAGCAGAGGATGCCCGGGGCTGCTCCAGTTTGCTCCGTGCTCATATAGGTCAGCAGCCCTGCTCAGGGGACAAACCCAGGCTGACAGAGGGGCACTCAGAGCCCACGGAGCGTTTTCCACGCCCAGAGTCCTGGCCTGCATTGTCCCTGCCCTGCTCAGGGGATGGGTTTCTCCTGGGCAGGCTGCGGGGGCCGCCAGCCAAATTCTCATGTGACACGAAGGCATTGGTTTCACCCGGGATCTGCTCTGCATGATTGAGCTCCAGGGCCCGGCTCTCATCACCCCCCGGCTCCGATTGCTGCCGGCCCAGGCTCCAGCACGGGCAGGTCTCGAGTCACTGTGGGTTAAGGGAACGAGGTCAGGGCGGTGCTGGTGCAGGTCTCTCCAGCCTGCCATTACTGTGATGATGCTCAATTTGTTGACGTTTGAAGCGGCAGCACAGATTTTTGTCCGAGTTCAGGCACTAATCACTGCTCAGGGCTGTGTTTATGGCTGGATTTTCCATTACATTACATAAGTGCTTCTGCTTTGCATCAGAGCACAGCAAAACATCCCCAGACCGGACTTTTCAGAAGCTTTCCTCTCTTTTTCCGAGCGCCTTGCACTCAATTTGTTTCATATCTTGCAAATCTCATTTATATTTCGTTTTGCCTTGCCAAGCCATGGCTGATTTCATTCCATCTTCCCCTCACGATGGATTTCGCTCTAGCATGAGTTTGCTACCCTTCCCTGGCTTGCCAAAGATGCAAATTCTTGATGCTACCACATGTGACAGAACTAGGCCAGGCAGATCTGCAGCCCCGGGGGCGATTACTGGAAGTCAGATTTCAAGGAACTCCTTCTGCGGTCTTGAGAGTTCAAGAAATGCGCGCATTCCTGAGCGGTTGAGGTGCTAGTACCAAGGACAGAGGAGCTCCAGCAGGGAGGAAAAGCCGCCCAGGGAAACCAAGAATTGGTTTAAAAGCAGAGAACTGCCTGGTGAAGGGTTACCCGTCTGTTCCCTCAGCTTCTTTTAAAACCATGCCCGCAGTCTGCTAATGACAGGAGGCAAGGAGCGATAATTCTGGTCCCCAGGAATGGTGCAGGCTTTTATGGCTGAGTCCTGAGTTGTTTTTAGTGCTTGAGTAAGCGTTCTTTAAAGCAAAGTAAAATTATAAACCGCATGCAAACATTCCTAATGAATTCTGAGAACATCCTGCTGCCTGCTGACCAGCATCATCCGCATCAATCCGTACAATTAAATACCTTCTGCTGCTCCAGACCAATATAAATGTAAATTGTTCATGCTCTCAGCTACGGCACAGCCATTAGAAGACGAGAACTCCACCTCTCTTGCCGCTGTACGTGACATTCCTGCAGCTGAAATGATTTTAAACGTGGAGAAGTGTGGGGCTGGCTGTGTGGAGCAGAGTTTTGGCTAATCTCTTCCTCCTGACCTCCAGGAGAAATCTGAAAAACAGCTTCCTCAGAGGTGCTGTGCAAATGCTGCCTCGGTGCCTATTCACGGGGTATTTGTTTAACATGTCACTAGTTCATCGTTCTTACAAAAGATCCTTATTCCTCCTGCACAGATTTCTCCAATATTTTTGGTAAATGTCTTAATTTGGCATCTGGGGTTTTTTACAGCAGGTCATCTATTCATTCACCTATTCTTATTATATTTATCAAGAGTATTGATGGCTTATTTCCTGCCTCTGACTATCAGTAGAGAAGATGACGTTTGATACCTAAATCATGAATTTTTGAGACAAAAGGCGCTGGCCGAGTTCCCACCTCCAGGACTGCTTCGTTCTTAGCAACTTCAGCTTGGCATGAAAGGAGCGGGAAGAAAACTCAGCTTGAATTTCTCTTCCCGTCTCATCCCAAAACCACCTAGAACTTTGGGAAATGGGCCCTGGAAAGCTTATAGGTGGTTTTGGAAGCAGCAGCATGGAGAAGGGCCTGAAAATGAAGCAGAGCTTTGTGTGTGTGGAAGGAACACGAGTCGCTGTGATTCATGCGAGAAAGCACACGAACCTCGGGCTCCGAGACTGCATCAGCAAAGCCCTCAAAATATTTCAAAGCTTCCAGCGTCTACCCAGAAAATAATGAGCTCCTGACAAAGTGTAGCTTGGCAGAGAAACTTTCCAAAGACAAGTTTAGAAAAGCGTAGATCTTTTCCAGCTCCGTGTCTTTGCTGCGAGCGGGAAGAAGCCAAGAGCCCCAGCGAATGCTTTTGCTATTAGGAAAGGCTTTATTAAAAGGTACAGGACGTACTTGAGAGGCAGGAGCAATTGCTGCTGGGAGATTATGCACAGGAGCTGCTTTTGCTATGAAAGGAGTGGGTTTTTATATTGCAAAAGGCACCGATGGAGGCTTCTGTGGCTGTGGCAGCTCTGCCGCGGCCCGGGTTCAATTCCCTGTTCAGCGGCCCAGAGCTGCGCTCGTGTCTTCGGAGAGCGACGGGTAAAAGTCACTCCTGTGCTGGAAATGCAAGCAGGGGCTGAGGTAGAAGCCAGGCAAAAGGAAGGTGTGACCCATCCATTCTGCTTTCCACACAGTGCCTGGGCTATGACCCATTTCTGCAGCCCCGCTTCTGTTTTCAGAACAGCGCCAGTTTTTCTGAATCCATTGTTGTCTTTGCTGTTCCCATCCCTGGTGTGTCCTGCTGTTTCCAGTCCACGGGTTTTGTCTAGGCTGTATCTGCTGCGAGCTTTTTCTTCCCCCTCTGACAGCTACAGCAAGAACAGAGGTTGCTTTGCAGATGTGAGAAGTCCTTAGCAGATGGATTTTTCTTTTTGTCCCCTCCCGAGCTTGTAGCAAATTGCTCCACTTGGCCGATTGCTGTGCCCCCTGCCAGGAGCCTGAATGCAGCCCCAAAGCACCCCACTGACCTGCTTGTTTTGTTTCCCTTTCCCGAGCTCCCATTTCCAGAAATTGATGCTCAAGTGTCCGAGCCCTTAACAAAAAACCCAAGCTCCAAGGGCAGGCTGAATTCCTGGTTAACTTGGGCCTCACCCCATCTCTGTGAGCTGGACCAGATGGGTTTGGTGTGAGTTGTCTCTTGTAACTCTGCTTCTCCTTTTGTAGTTTGTGTGTCACACACGTGAATAATCTGCTCTGTGAAACAGCCGGGCTGGCTCTTGTGGCTGCTGTGAAATTCCTTTCGTGGCCAGAGCCGGATGAAGGATTCCCCTGCACTCCTCGTGTGCATCACTGGGGTTGTGTAAGAGCAGCAAACGTTGCCACACCAAGGTGCAGGAGGACTGTGCACATGTGAGGAGGAATAACTCCTCTGATGCCCTGAAATGTCTGGAAATGAAAAGGCATTCAACAGACACAAGAGAATCGGCTGGACTCAGGGCTTTGGGGTCAGTTGCAGATTTTTCTAAAATTCTCTGGTGTCTTTCTCTGGGGGTTTTGGTAGTCTTGTAATTTATTTCCATGGATTCATCTTCTTCTTCTGGTAATTGGCCTGGCCCGTCCTCTTGGCTTCAGAACAAATCTGCGATTTTCTGTTGTTGCCCCAGAATTTCAGGCTGTGGTGCAGCTCTGTGCATTTGTGCTGCACATCTGATCAGACTCTGCTTCAGAGCAAAAGCCATTGCAGAGAATCAGAGAATCCCAGAATGGTTTGGGAGGGAAGGGACCTTAAAGCCCATCCCATCCCATCCCATCCCATCCCATCCCATCCCACCCCTGCCATGGCAGGGACACCTCCCACTGTCNCCTCCCCACCCTCCCAGGGAACAATTCCTTCCCAATATCCCATCGATCCCTGCTCTCTGGCAGTGGGAAGCCATTCCCTGTGTCCTGTCTCTCCATCCCTTGTAAAGAGCTCCTCTCCATCTTTCCTGTTGGATCCTTCAGGTCCTGGAAAGCTGTAATTACCCAAAACTTCTCCTCTCCAGGCTGAACACCCCCAGCTCTCCCAGCCTCTCCTCCCAGCAGAGCTGCTCCATCCCTCTGCTCATCCTGGAGCCTCCTCTGGACTCTCTCCAGCAGCTCCAGCTCCTTCCTGTGCTGTGCCCCAGGGCTGGGGCAGCTCTGCAGATTTTCCAGTTGTTCTCTCCTCCATTGCAGGGATAACTCTCCAGCTCTTTGCTTGTTAATTATTTATTTTCTGGCAATTTTACAGCACTCCTCAGGAAGATGTTTAATTATGGAAATAAAGATTTGACAGCACCTTTCCTGTGGGGTGCCTGGAATATTTATTTGACAGGGACACACCTTGGCCCTGTGAGGTTTTACCAGTGGCACAGCAGCTGATTTATGAAATAATTTCAGAGCAGGATGCCTGAGTTTCAGTCCTCAGCCCTAACCATGAGACCACAAAAAGGCTGGGGGCACTTTCTGGAGTCTCAAGGTTTTGTGGGAACTCCATGGGTCCAGCTTTTTTAGCTCCTTTGCTCTTGTTATGGGAAAGAAGAGCTGGGGATGGCAAACCTTTGGTCAGGAAGGTTTTATCTCAACCTTCATTGTTGAGGTGTAGTTTGTCCAAGCCTGGTGAATCCGTTCATTGGGAAACCTCTTCGTTTCCACTTCGCCGCAGCTCAATTCTCCTGTCCCTCACCATTCCAGTGAACTCCAACCCTGAGTGGAACACATTCCTTGGCTGCCACATGGCTTCAGCTCAAACTTTATTCCAGTATGGAAATCCCCATCAGCCAGGAGACTCCCTGGGAAGCTCCTCTGGCTGTTTGGATTCCCAGATTTCCTGAAGGAGAATTTCTCCTCTCCACAAAAGTCCATCCTCACAGCACCATAAACCAAGGCTCTGTGGTGAAGCAGAGATGAGCTCTGTGCTCCTTGCCTGTCACCCCCTGCCACACATCCCTGCAGGACAAATCCAGAAGGAATTGCTCCTTTCCTTATTCCTTATTATTTCCTGAGTACCAGGATCAAAATCCCACCCACACACGTGCCACTGTTGGAAATGTGAGCTGGAGTATATTCTAAAAAACAAGATTACGCCAAATGAGCATTTCTTTTCAGCTGAGCATTCAGAGTTTCAGCTCCTCACATCCCAAAGGGAATAAACCTAATTTGTAAGAAAACCCCTCTGATTTGTATGGACGCAGCTTTTTCATTTCCTGGGCTTTGCACCTCCAAGAAAGAGCAACACAAACCATGAGTGAGACATCACCTCAGCCAACCTTCCCCAGGCTGCATTATTCCCTTGAACTCATCCTTTTTGCGTGGTCTCATCCTTTTTATTTTTTTGCCTCCAACACAAACAGTATTTTGAAAAACAGAACACACAGACATATTTTTAGCTGCTGTGAATCCCTGCAGTGCCAGGGGTCAAATCCACCAGCTGGTCTGAAATGTTTGGGAGAAAAAGGGAAAGCGGAGTCGTCTCAGGCACCAGCACAGCACCAGCAAACCCCACACGCGAGAAATCTCCGTGTCTGTCTCCTCTGCTCTCTTCTCTTCCAAGCTGTTTGTTTTACATCTCGAGCCAAGCTGATCCCCAGCCAAACATCCTGGGGGGCCAGGGGAGTGTTATTTATCCATAGTTACGATGCTTGGGTGGATAACGAGCAGGATTTGCCTCAGGGACAGGAGAATCCCTGTCCTTGAAGATGGTAACAAACCGAAGGCAATTGGGCAGAGCAGCCAGGAATCAGAAGCCCTCTGGCTCCTGGACTGGGATTTTGGAAGGGTTTTGCTGCCTGAAAATTCAGTTTGGTGTTTGAAAAGGCGCTGACACGTTTTACTCCCTGGTGGGTACAACTCTGAGTTTTTAGAGGTGGGAGTGAACATGAGATTCATTCTCTTTTCTTCTGTTCTGGGGTGCAGGAGAGCACGAGCACCGCGGCTTCGTTTTCATAAATATTCCCTCAGTAATTGAAGGCCAGGCTGCTCTGGCTTTTATTAGAAAAGGGAGCAGGAATCCTTTGAAGAAATGATTGAGGTGGTTGTTCTCTCAAGCAGACCATCTTCTTCAAAGCAAGTCATTACTGGTTTCAAAGATTTCCTCAAAAAGATTCGTCAGGGAATTTTTTTTCTCGAGGATAGGAACTGCTGAAATGCTGCTGACTCTCTCTGAGTTTCCTTCTTGCTGATTCTTCAGAATCAAGTGAAAAATGTCACCTTTCAATGACAAAACATGTCGGGGAAAACTTTCAACCAGTTGTGCCTGTGACTTTTTCATCATTTGGCTCCAGTTCTTTTATAGAGGCAACCTTTATACATTTTTGGGGGGTGAACATCCAACAGAGAGGACAGAGAAATGCTGAACGAAATAACACAGAATGAGAGGAAACAAGATAATTTTTAAAAATTCTAATATAGGGGATCCCCAATGCCACCAAATAACTGATCTGAAATACTGTAATTCATGGAAGCACAGCAGATATCTCATAATTCATATGAGTATCTTCGAGTTCCGATGGGGAAATCAGTGCAAACCAGCCGACTCTTTCTTCAAGTCAAACAAAAATCGGGGTCAAATTTGTGCCGTAATGGAGCAAAAACCCAGTATTGGTGAAGGATTTCACTGCTGCAGAAGGCAGGTGCTGTGTCTCTCCAGCAGGGAGAGGTGTGGGGTGGCTTCAGGGAGGTTTGTGCTGTTTGGATGCTGCACTGTGGCCCTCCCAGGCGCTCTTTGCCCCATGGATGGGTGTAACTGGTGTCTGCCACGGGGCCGGGCTCTGGAGAAATCCTGAACACGGATGAAGACCTTTGCTCTGTCACCTCAGAGCAACGAATCCCTTGCTTGAGCCCCTTTCCCATCTTATTCCTCTCCCCTTCTCCTGTTGGGTAAAATGAAAAGAAAAAAAAAAAAAATCCCAACCCAACCCAATGTATTTGTTCACTTCTCAGTTCTGCCTGGGCCTGTTTTTTACAGACCCTTCTTTTGTGAGTTTAATCAGATGCTTGATAAGAGAAAAAACGTTGCTAACTAACGTGGGCTACAAAGCAGCCCCTTCAGGGAAGCCATGACCTCATCCCCAGGATTACTCCAGCGCAGGAATTCAGACTCCAGCACTCACCCAAAGGAAACCTTTGCAGGGAAATGCTTTAATCCTCCTCCCCTTGGCCTGGCAGCTGCTTTGCCAATGTCCTCCTCAGTGGCTGGGATGAGACATGTATGGAAATTCAGATTTTCCTGCTCCCAACCAGCCTGCCCTGCACTCCAGGGCTGCCTCTGGGCCAGGGCCCTGCTGGAGCAGCCAGCTCTGGCACAGGGCTGGTTTTCACTCCCAGCTCCCTTTGTGTGCCCGGCTTTTGTGGGATGCTCGGAGCCCTGGCAGCCGGGAGCGGCTCTGGGAACGCTGTGGGGTCACACACAGCGCTCCCGAAGCTCAGCCTTTGCCAAAAAGGTGGCACAAATCCCTCCCTGACGGATGAACAGCGGCACTACTGCGCTGTCTCGGTGCTCTCTGGGCATCTAGCACCTAAAACTGGACAGCACCAATGTCCTGGGGAAAGAATTCATTCCCGCTCGGAAAGTCGGGGCGTGTCCAGCCAGGTGCTTTGGGATCTCAGGCTGGGTGCCAAGACTCAGCTCCTGTTCCTCCCGTGATGAAGAGGAGGATGTGGTGGGCAGCTCCCCATCCTGGCACGCTTCTGCTGGACAAGGTCTCCAGGGAAAGGCAGGAAAGACTCCCGCACTTCCTGAAGGAAAATGAACTAAAAGGCGACATCCAGGCTGGAGACGGGATTTAAGCCTCATTCTCCCCATCAGGAGCTCAGAGCCGTGCTGGAAGGCAGCACATCTGTGGCTCACTCTGAGATCTATCATTTATTTGCTTCTAATTATGCACATTTAGCGCTAAATTGCATGAAAGATTAAACACCGCGGTGAGAGCGTGGTCTGATTAATTCTGCACCACGCATCCAAGTCACTCAGCAGTTCCCTTCACTCCCTTGTAACGTGGGTAATTTTATTAAATCTGGTGGTTCCAAAGCTGAGTTAAGAGCTCTGGATTCCTGTTTTCAGCGTGGTCTCTTCCCGAGGCTGCCTGGTTATTTATAATCATTGCATAACGCCACCTTGGATGCTTCTCATTTCAACAGCTGCTCCAAGCGCCGCAAGGCTCTGGCACGAGCCAAGGGAAGCTGGGCCATCACAGGGTCCAGCAGATGCCACTGCCCTGGGCTCCGCTCCTGAAAATGTGAATTCTTCCTCGCGCTTGGGAGACCTGTTGGGGGCAGATGAGGTTTGAGTTTATTCTACAAGTAACTGGTCTCGAGAGCAAGTTGTGCCCCGAACACCCCGGTGCGGCTGTGTCGGAGCTGCTCTGCTCCAGCCAGGTCGGAGCATTTCCAAAGGAATCTCCTCTGCCCTTTTCTCCATCCCTCTTGTCCCCACCCGTGACCTGGCTAGGAGGTGACTGTGAGTAAATCGTGTTGAGAGCTGTTGCCATTTGGCTCCTATTATTGAACACACTTGGGGCCTCCTCTAATCCAGGTGAGATATTCAAAGAATTAAGAGATTCTAGCACGAAGACCAGAGGATTTAGGCAGAAAAATTGAGAGCACAGAAACCCTTTCCGTAGGGGTGAACTGGAGAATCTCTCTAGAGGAAAAATTGGAAATACAGAGAGGATTAGGAAATTTAGTTTCATTATTTGTGCTTTTTAAGGGTGCAAATCTCCCTCAGATACTTCTCTTTAATTATTGAGTGTTTTCAGCAGTCGTTTTCTCCCTGCTGCATCTCCTCCAGCTGACTTAATTTTTAATTTAATTCGCAAGATTTGCTCAATGCATTTAATATTTGATTAATTAATTAATATTTATTATTAATTTTTATTTATTTTATATTGATCAAAGGTGTTACTGGTACAGGAAGAAGACCACCTCTGATCCCTGAACTTTCACTGTGCTTTGAAAAAGAGCCAAACTCATTGTTCACTTTGGAAAGTTCTGCCCTCTCTCTCTCTCTCTGAGATCCTGAACAAGGATAGACCTGGGGAGATTTTCCATGGCTAAGAGGACGAAACCTCTGGAACAGAAGTAGTTTATAATGGAGCAATCCTGCTAATTTACCTCAAAATAGTCACTGTACAACAGAAAGTTTAGTCTTTCATGGGCCTCCTTTTATGTTTATCATGCAGAATTTACCGAAGCTCTTTCACATTTTTATGGATGTTGGCTTCAGTGGGTAATTTCTCCTTCCCCTTTGTGGCACTGTCAAGCTGATGGCTCTGAAATACGAGCCTTTGTTAAATTTGAAATTGTACACAAAGCAATTAATTAAAATTCCTTCCAAAACAGCAAAGCCCTGCCTATGGTGCTGCTTTTCAGCCAAGGTGGAATGGGTGGAGGCTAAAACGCATCCAAGTGGTTTTATTTCAAGATGATGCACGGTAGGAGCTGTGAACCAGGAACCGAACAGCTTCCCCAGAGCAGGAATATCATCTGAGAGCTGCAGGCAGAGGTGAAAACTGAACTGAAGAGTTCAGGCTTAGCTGAGAGGTACTTAGTGCAGGACCTCAGGGGCTGGATGGGGCAAAAAATATCCAGGTATTTGTCTTAATTGCTATTCTTTGAAAGAGTGCGAAAGATCGCTGTTCTAGTGTTCACCAGGAACTCTTGTAGGGTTTAAAATAACCTGAAATTCCTTTTGTTTGTATGAGTAACCCCAGCGCTTTAAATGCTATCAGCGCTTTCTGGGGGCTGCTGGTGTTTGAGCCGCTGCGGTGGCACCCAGAGCTGGATCGGCTTCCTCGTCTCGCAGGGGATAAAATACCTCAGCAAAAAGGCAGAGGCTCCTGGGAGCAAAGGAGGCTCCGGGTCAGCCTCTCCACGTCCCAGTTTTCTTTATTTAGAGCGGAGGAGTGTGCTTTGTTTATCCATGACAACTAAAAACTCTTTCAGAGAAGAGGCTCTTTGCGATTCCTCCAGCACACGTGGATGCCGTGAGGCTCCCGCTGTGGGGCTGTGAATCACTTCTGGGACCAA
>VZRN01004180.1:1565567-1607157 GCA_013397935.1 Dasyornis broadbenti
TTTGTGTCACTTGTATCTCTGTAATTCAACTTCTCTAGTTAAACAAACAAGTTTTAAAACTTCCTTCCCAGCTATTTCCCTCCGCCTCTTTCTCCGTGGTGTTTTTCCAGAGGATGCCTTCTCGCTTTCTCCCTCTTTTTCACTCTCATTGCGCTTGCACAGGCAGCAGGATCACTGTGGTTCGTGCTCATCTCCCTTTGCGATTCCCGGCAATGGCTTCAGTCTGAATTTCTGGAGCAGGGTGGGGTGGCAAAGGCTCTCAGATCAATGCCTTCACATTTTGCTGGTTACTGAAGGGAGGTCACCGAGTGGATCCACAGTTTTTTGTGGGCTTTCCAGATGTGGGATTTCTTACCTAGAAAACTGTAGAGCGTTTGCAGGATGGTTATTCCTTATAAAGGTAAGTCCTCAACCTGGAAATGGGATGGATTCCTGCTTATCAGGAATTTTATCTGTTAGAACCGCATTTATTTTTCCCCCCTCTTTGGGGAAAAGGCAATCAGCCTCCTTCCATCCTCTTTGAAAGTTACGACTCTCTTTTCCCCTCCTGATGCAGTCGATTTCAGACTTGGAAGAGAATTCCTGGATTATGAAAATTTCCCTTTGCAGTTTCGCACCCTCAGGGCCCGCTCGTATCTGCGGCGTCTAATTGGGGTTGAAACAATTGCTACACTTCTCTGCACACAGGTTCTTTGGGGAGCACAGGGGATTTTCTGAATTACTCTCAATTCAGCTGCCTTAAAATTCCTCTCCTTAGCACGGATACAATGTAAACACAGAAGACAGGGAGGGGGGAAGGAAAAAAAAGGTGACAATTTGGCTGTGATCATTTCTGCTGAAAAGATTCAGGACTGATGGCTTAGGGCCGTTGTGAATTTCTGCTCTCCACTGTGATTTAATGTAGTTTGACCTACACTGCGTATCCCTGCTGATTCCTTTGCCCTGTTGGAATTGGGAATGGAAACAAAACTATTTTCTGCAGTTATGGATGTGTGGAAACAGCAGTGCAAGATGATGAAGTCAGAGCCGTTCATGTGAAAACTCCCAGGGCCCCCCCAGTCCCTTGCTTTGAGAACATTTCAATTGACTTCAGCCTTAATCCTCTTCTGCTGGAGAAGATCCCCGGAGCCTCAGGACTCACATGCTCTTGGCAAGGCCACATCAGCACTTTTGCCTTGAAAGGTTGCATCTTTTGAGGCCTGGCCTTGTGAAAATGCCCTCAGGCAGACGGCCTTAACTGACCAGCCCTGTGTCGTAGCACGGCTGGTATTCCTTGTAGGAAATGCACCAGTTCCCCAAGACTGCAGAGAGGGAATGATCCAGGCCAGAGGGGGAATAATCCAGGCCAGAGAGGGAATAATCCAGGTCAGAGAGGGAATAATCCAGGCCAGAGAGGGAATAATCCAGGCCAGAGAGGGAATAATCCAGATCAGAGAGGGAATAATCCAGGCCAGAGAGGGAATAATCCAGGTCAGAGAGGGAATAATCCAGGCCAGAGAGGGAATAATCCAGGCCAGAGAGGGAATGATCCAGGCCAGAGGGGGAATGATCCAGGCCAGAGGGGGAATAATCCAGGTCAGATCCAACCCCTGCTGACCTCTTTTGTCTGTGGGGCAGTAGATAAGGAGAGGGGGACGGTGATAACGCGGTGTCGGAGCCTCCCTACGTGCTCTGCTGGGCACCTCAGGCCGCAGGGAATGCACGGATCACGCCTCGGTGGAAACTCTTGAAACATGAAGTTCCTGCAGCTAACAGATCACAGGAAACTATTTTGGGGTTAGCAATTTACAAACCTCAAAATGCTCCTTGTTGTGTTGCCTGGAGAGGGCTTTGGCTCTTCTCCAGCCGAGTCTTCCTCCCTGTCACAACCCAGCCCAGATTTTAACAAGATGTGCTTGAATCCAATATGTGCTGACAATATTTGATCCCCTCCTGCTGTAATGTTGGAAGTATCCGCTTGGAGAGGAATTGTTTCCTTTTTTTTTTTTTTATTTTTCCCCCCTCTCTTTTTTCCCTTGCCACTTTTATGTCTAATTTCCAAGTCATGACATGTAGAGGGTGTCTGAGCAAATCTAATCAGCCTTCTGCCTTCGTTAGGAGGGACAGCTGAGCGAGTTTTTAACACCTCCATTCCTTCCTTGCTGCAATCTGTTTTGATTAAAATTGCGCAGGGCTCTCATCTGCATATTTATCATTCCACGTTCCCGCAAATCATCTCCCAACTCCACCACTCCTGAACGTTCAGGAGAGACTGGGGTTGTACCCCAGGACTTTAAAGTGCGCAGACATTAATTTAGTTTCTCACACCTGCTGCTTTCCAGCAAATATGGCTTTGGGGAAGGGAAATAGTCATACATTACCTTTGTTCAGTATTCCCCAGGAGTCAGGATTCCTGGGGTTTTTTTCCAGATTGCTTGAAAATTTCCTATTAAGAAACAAATTTCTAATTAAATGGAAAGGTCCTGAAAAAGTTCTGATGCAGGGAGGGGGGCGAGGAGAAGGGGGGATGTCTAAACAAAGAAATAACCCTTTTCAATAATATTTTTTCATCTTTTGACAGCCAGACTGTGACGTGCTTTCAGATCTTCAGATGAAAGGGCTGCAGTGGAAATGAAAGTTATTCCTTCCCTTTGTGCTATTGACAGTCCATCTTTCTTCCACCACACATTATAAAGTGTATCATCAGGCAGTGATCAGGTTTTTAAGGAGCGTTTTCTAGAAATAGCCTTTTCCTGCTCTTTGGTTAAAATTTAATTTTCAAAGTTAATGTTCATACAAGGATTTTTTGGTTTTCTTACCTGACTGTCCTATTGCCCCAGCTGGTACTGCAGACATGCCATGATTTTCTTCTCAATCCATAATCTCTACTTTTTAATCAGATTTTTAAGACGCGTGAGAGGTCGCAACACCTTTTCCCCTTATTTACATTGAGGTTGTGCCTCGGGGAGCAGGAGAGTAGGAGAAAACCCAAGGAGGGTGGGAAGGTGCCAATGACCAGATGGGGAGGACAGGAGCTCCAGATTTATTGTCCTGCATGACAAGCAGAACATCTTCTGCTTCCACTTCACCGTGTCCAAGATTTTTGCAGTCAGGGGGGGCAGGAAGACCTGAAGGCACAACACATTAGGATGAGTAGTGTTCTCAATTAGACAAAAAATCTGTAAAAATAGAAATTCTCTGGGTCATACAAACCTCCCAACAGACCTGAGAGGTATCAGACTTCACCCAGCTCCTCTCAGAGACCACAGGACCAAACTCACGCTGAGAAGAGCGGTTTTTTCGCCGACCCTTGCAGCAAGGCTTTCCGGCACCCCTAAATAATCCAGCAGCTGATGCCTGCAAAGAAAACACAGGTCTAAAACAGAATCCACACGAGCTGTTTGGAAGGGAAGATGAGGGCAAACGAAGGAACAACAGAGCCTGGCAGTCGCTGCGGCTTCCCTTTCTCTCCTGCTCCCGGGTGGTCCATTGTGGTCGGAGCTGTTGTTCGGATGTGTTTGAGGAATCGGGGTTGCAGGGAAGGATGTCCTCTTTGTTCTCCCAGCCAAGACCGTGGCTGATGTATAAAGAACTGGAGGAAGGCGTCTCGTTCTGTAGACGTCGGACCCAGGAGTGGAGCTCAGCTCAGGATCGCGCTGGGCCCTTGGCAGATGGGATGGGAAACACCTGATGGGGCTGGATCGGCTCAGACACCACACGAGGTGTCAGAGCACAGAGGTCACAGAGCAGACAGGGAATGCTGCTCCAGACCTCCACGATGTTTCTCCAGAAACTTCCAAAGGATGTCAGCCAAGACACATTCGTTCTTGCAGGATCATCCATGAGCTGAGAGGTTTGGCTGCCTCTATCGCAGCGAATGTCCGGTCAAAGTCCCAGGGTTCATGTGGCTCTCATCAGTAGTGAAGGTGACAGTGACAGTGGCTCTTGCCAGAAGCAGGTTTTTAATTTTCTAGGCATATCAAAGAAGGCACAGTTTGTACCGTCATTAAGTGATTTGTCAGCTCACGCTGGTCAGCAGAAAAAAGTGCAATTCCCTTGGTTTGGGCAAGGCCCATATTCCTGTAGGCTGGGATTCACAAAAGCCGTAAGGCAATGGATGCTCAGCTTCCACTAAAATTCAGTGAGAATTAGATGCAGAGCTGCCTTCGTTTGGTTCCATTTCCCATTGCCGATCCATCTGTCAAGCAGCCTGTCCTTTTAATGACTACTTGAGGCTTGGGCACTCATTTTCAGCTGCATGACCTTGTCTTGGGGCAAAAACTGCACAGCACATGGAATTCCATGGGAAGCAGTTTGCAACGGCCAAGTGGGAGTGCTTGAGACTGAAATGCCACTTCAAATACAGTCCTGAGCATGTTTCATGAACTGGCAACCCAGTTTAGGAGTTGAGTCAGAAACGAGACCTGGAGACCATGTCTGTCTCTGGTTTTCTTTATTAACAACCTTGTGATCTCCTTCGCTGCAGGCAGAGCTTGCAGAAATATTTGAGCAAGTGGGGTAAGTGTTAGAAATGCCTTGAAGCTGAATGGTTTTCCACAACAAGGAAAAAAACCTTCCCCGCTGCTTGCTTACTTCTGATTTATTCCCCAGTAGAAAGGGGTGAAGTTTGATCTTTGCGAGCTCGACATCGCCTACAAAACCCACTGAACTTCAGGGAAGTGTCTGAGGTGTTCTTGTCATTGCCCCACAAAAGCAGCTGGGGTAGCACGGGAAAAACCATCCCCACACTTCGGGGGAAGCAGAAGGGTGGAAGAAGCTGGTCTCTCATCTGACAAATAAATTAGCATCCAAAGAGGGGTGTTTAGAGAATAAATTGCTGTTTCCTCCATTACTGGCATTTCATAGCTTACAACCACTGAAAGCCCTGATCTAACCATTAAACCCAGCTTTTCTGGGAGTGGGAAGGAAAACAAATTGTGAAATGACATTTATTAGCTGTGCTTGCGCAGGCATTACTGCTTCGGCTCCTCACTCTACGTGCCGAGGGGCTGATCCTGCACGCAAGTCCATGGATGTCTTTCCTCTCCCCTGGCTCATTCCATTGAAAAGGAACACGCACAGACTGAGGAGGAAGAGGAAATATTGGAGCGAATTGAAAGGAATGGGTTTCGGGAAGAGCTGTAGAGCCCAGCCAGGTGCTTGTAACTATACACGAGTGATTGTGTTATAGCTGAGGAAAGATGAGACGGAGGGAAATGCTGCCTGCTGAAAAGGGATGTTGGCTGCTAAAAAGGCATTTTTGCATGTGTAGTTTTATTGCTGTCTCTGTTCTTCCTGTATCTCACTGCTTCTGTGCTAAAATATCCCCGTGATACAAGCACCGACACCAGAACCTTCCACCTGCAGAGAGCTCCATGTATCCTCATGCTCTAGATAAATCACCATGCAGTGGAACTGACTATGGAGCTACAAGGCCTGGAGTTCAGATTCCAAAGCAATTGGAGTAATTTAAAGCATAGGAAAGGGATGGAATGAACTTGGTGGTGTTGATGCACTTTTGGACGGTGTCTTGAGTTTCTTGCACGGTCCAACCTTGAGCAGCCTTCAAGCAGTGAGGGGGTGAGGGAAATACAGAATTCAACATTGCTTAAATCACAACAGAACATATATTTATTTTATCTACCTCTGTTTTCAGTTGAGCTGAGACTCTGCAGGCATCTTTGCCCCAGTCCTCTGCTTGAGGCAGTTGAACTTTCCATAACCCACTGTGTTTGCTCTAACCTGGAAATAACAGCAGCTTTCTCCATGTCTGGTGACATTTCCGTCAGAATCTCACTGAGATCCTGGAAAACCACTGTTAGAGATCAGAGCAAGCTGCTGAGGCTGGAGCGCGATGGCCCTGTTCTCTGAGGTTGCAGAAGACAAGCCATGCCACGACCTCATTGGGTGATGCAGCTGCAGTTCATGCCTTACACTCTTCCTTCTTCTTTTAGGCAACAAACACGCCAGGAAAGAGAAGGATACCCAGCGTGGTTTGACCTGGCTCTCCAGTTTCTGCTCCAGATTCCAAAGGCCAAGCAGACATAAGACTCTCTCAGCCTCGAAAGGGAACTGGGCACCACAATGGGACTCCCCAGCCGGGTCTTGGCCTGCGCCATCCTCACTTTGCTGTCCCAGCACGTCACCGGGGGACTCATCAAGAGAATAATCCGGCAGAAGAGGGAGACAGGGCTGAACGTGACCTTGCCAGAGGATAACCAGCCCGTGGTTTTTAACCACGTCTACAACATTAAGCTGCCCGTTGGCTCCCTCTGCTCCGTGGACCTGGACACGGCGAGCGGCGACGCCGACCTGAAGGCAGAAATTGAGCCCGTCAAGAATTACGAGGAGCACACGGTGAACGAGGGGAACCAGATTGTCTTCACGCACAGGATTAACATTCCCCGCCGCGCTTGTGGCTGTGCAGCTGCCCCAGACATCAAGGATCTGCTGAGCAGACTGGAGGAGCTGGAGGGGCTGGTCTCCTCCCTGCGGGAGCAGTGTGCCAGCGGGGTTGGATGCTGTCCTAATTCCCAGGCAGTAGAAGGTAAGGCAGGCTGGGGAGCTGCTCCTGGGGGAAATTCTTGTGCTGGCTGTAGACGTTGTTTAGAGCGATGCTCCAATCCGTTTCCAGAATGAGCACAAGTCAACCTGTGAAATTTGAAACATAATCAAAACTGGGAATGTGTTTGGCCAGCGGGCAAGGTGCACTCATTCACAGTTCCACAGCTTTATGGATCTGTGGGTCAGGAGTCGGCCTGGGACCCTTTGTAGCTGTGGCAATGAGCACGGGCGGCACTTGGGCACGGTGACAATCTGTGTCAGAGTTAATATTAAAACTCACACAGTCCAAGCTCTTGGCTCCACTTTTTGTCCCCTTGAGGAAGCTGCCAATGTAACCATTTTCTCTTCCAAGTTTTCTTTAGTAGAGACTAATAAAAATACAGCAGGACATAAGGCAGCAGACGAGCACAAATTGTTAGAGGAGGGGGGAAAATTTACCTGTCTGGTTGATTTTTAAATTGAGGGAAGGGCTTGATCATACAAGAGATGAAACACAGGTCTTCTTGGGAGTGATGTGTCCCTCTGAGCTCAGAGTTGCTGATCCAGCTGATGACACAATGTGCTGCCTGCCTTTTTGTGCTCTGGGGTGAATGGGTGAATGATGTTTCATGGTGCATGCCCTAATGAAGCAGTCAGGAAAGCTGCTCAGTCAGTGGAAGAGGATTTTGAGAAGGGAGGAGGAATCCAGCATGCTCAATTACCGAGTCGTTGGCAGGGGCTCTTCCCTGGCATTAGAGCGAATTAAAGCCTTCCTGGTTTAGTAAATCTCGCTGGAGAGAGAAGGTTAGAAACTAAAGTGATTCTGGAAATTCTGTCCTGTAGGGAACCAGGAAAATCAGAGCCCTTTTAGGTCATAGGTGCCCTAGGGAAGGGCCAAGGCAGTAATGAGTTTTTGGGATTTTGGCACAGGTCGCCTGGACACCACCCCTTACTGCAGCGGGCACGGCAACTACAGCATCGAGATCTGCGGCTGCGTCTGCGAGCCCGGCTGGAAGGGCCCCAACTGCAGCCAGGCCTCGTGCCCCTCCGACTGCAACGACCAGGGCAAGTGCGTGGACGGGCTGTGCGTGTGCTTCGAGGGCTACACGGGCCCGGACTGCGGCCAGGAGCTCTGCGGCCAGGGCTGCGGTGCCCACGGGCGCTGCGTGGGCGGGCAATGCGTGTGCCACGAGGGCTTTGTGGGCGACGACTGCAGCGTGCCCCTGTGCCCCCACAACTGCCACGGCCGCGGGCGCTGCGTGGACAGCGAGTGCGTGTGCGACGAGGGCTACACCGGCGAGGATTGCAGCGAGCTCATCTGCCCCAACGACTGCTTCGACCGCGGGCGCTGCGTGAACGGCACCTGCTTCTGCGAGGAGGGCTTCACCGGCGACGACTGCGGGGAGCTCACCTGCCCCAACGACTGCCACGGCAACGGGCGTTGCGAGAACGGGCTGTGCGTGTGCTTTGAGGGCTTCGTGGGCGACGACTGCAGCGAGAGGAGGTGCCCCAACGACTGCCACGGCCGCGGGCGCTGCGTGGGCGGGCGCTGCGTGTGCCACGAGGGCTACCTGGGCGAGGACTGCGGGGAGCTGCGGTGTCCCGGTGACTGCCACAACCGCGGGCGCTGCGTCAACGGGCAGTGCGTGTGCCACGAGGGCTTCACCGGGGACGACTGCGGGGAGCTGCGGTGCCCCAACGACTGCAACAACCGCGGGCGCTGCGAGAACGGGCAGTGCGTGTGCCACGAGGGCTTCACCGGGGACGACTGCGGGGAGCTGCGGTGCCCCAACGACTGCCAGAACCGCGGGCTGTGCGTCAACGGGCAGTGCGTGTGCGACGAAGGCTACACGGGCGAGGACTGCGCCGAGCTGCGGTGCCCCCACGACTGCCACAACCGCGGGCGCTGTGTGGAGGGACGCTGCGAGTGCGACAACGGCTTCACGGGGGAGGACTGCGGCGAGCTGGCTTGTCCCAACGACTGCCACGGGCGTGGGCGCTGCCTCGACGGGCGCTGCGTGTGCCACGAGGGCTTTGTGGGCGAGGACTGCCGGGAGCGCTCCTGCCCCAACGACTGCAACAACGCGGGGCGCTGTGTGGACGGGCACTGCGTGTGCGAGGATGGGTACATCGGGGACGACTGCTCCAATGGTAGGTGCCGTGTCCCTCCCGAACTCCTTCCCCTCGGTCCATTCAGCAGCCTTGGAGGCTCTGAGAACCTTTTCCAAGGTACTGGCAGGCCTGAATTTTCAGGGCTACGTGGTGCAGCAGTTTCTGGTGGCTTTTGGCGGTCACCGAGACACCAGGCTGATGTTGGCGTTGCAGTCCCTTTGTCACCTCCATTTCTGTTCCCACCGCAGTGGCACTGGGGCTGTAGCCAGCACCGGCTGGGATTTGTCGCCATGACCCTTCAGTTTCTCACAGCACCTCTTGATGCTAAAAAAAGATCTGAAAGGAACTGTTCCAGCTAAGGAGAAAAGGGAGATGTTACAGAGTCTTCCTACTACACGCGTGTGTGTATTTATGTATGCGCATGTATATACATACATATATGGAGGTGTGTATATTAGATCTGACAGAAGCTCAGAGGAAAATCATGGAAATCAGCTGGAGTGGAAACTTAGCTTTAAAGCCACATGCTTGGTTTCCCAGGACCACTGGCTCCATGGAAATCGATAGCAAATTTTGGCAGCCTGGTAACGGACAGGCAATGCACCATGAATGGGGCAGTTTTCCTTAGTAGATCCCGGGGGAGAAATTGTGGAACAAAGTTTTGGTGGGGTAATCAAAGAATACTTTGGGGCTGGGAGCACTATAAAAGACAATGAACACCCTCTAAAAGAAATTCCCATCTTTCATCTGCTCCTTCTGGAAGATGCCTAAGCCCCACTTTGTGCTCTTGCACAGGCAGATCTATAGAAATTATTTACTCAAATAATAATACTTTATTTTACTTTGGAAAATCTGTGCAAATCCCAGGACTTGTAGCTCTACAATCACGAGCTGCTGGCAGTTGAATTAAACATCTGAATCCCTCAGGACCCAGCTAGAGCAGCCTTGAGGGGAGGAGCTGGAACACAGTCAGCCAGAGGTTGTGTGCAAGTGTGAGAGCAGAAATTGGCCCGTGGCTTCTGGAAATGTCTGCAGTCTCCATCAGCTGAGCATTCCTTTCCTCAGCAGCTCATTTGCAGGACATTCCCCATTCCCAGCATGTGAGATGAGCCTCAGGAACCGCTCCTGGGAAAACGTGAAACTGGGCAAGTCATTATTTCCTGAGCCTTGAGAACTTCTTATAACTTTATTTTGACTTTTCTTTCTCCCCCCTCCCCAGTGACTCCTCCAACCGAGCTCACTGTGACCAACGTGACGGACAAAACCGTCAATCTGGAGTGGAAGCACGAGAACCTGGTCAACGAGTACCTGGTCACCTACGTCCCCACCAGCAGTGGGGGCTTGGACATGCAGTTCACCGTGCCCGGGAACCACACGGCTGCCACCATCCACGAGCTGGAGCCGGGGGTGGAGTACTTCATCCGCGTCTTTGCAATCCTGAAAAACAAGAAGAGTATTCCAGTCAGCGCCAGGGTAGCCACATGTGAGTTTAACACTCCCTGTGCTCATCCTTTGGTCTGCTCCGTTCGCATCCCTTTTTGGGGGGGTGTTGCTTATTTTGTGTTTTCTGTTTTCGGTTCAAATGTGTTGAATTGCATTCCTTTTTTGGGGGGTATTTGTTATATTGTATTTTCTATTTTCAGTTCCTGTGCATTGATTTTCAACCCTTTTCTGGGATACAATTTCTTTTGTATTCTTTACTTTCAATTCAGCTTTTGGCCTGGATGAAAACAGCCTTCTGCACTTCCATTTTTTGTTGTTTTTTTTTTTTTTCCAGTACCAGGGACTGTGTTAGAAGCACAATTCACAAGCTCTTCTGCTCCCAGAGTCTCCCAATATGGGCTCTTTGTAAATGCAGAACCTTGGCTTCTTTATCATAATATACACTTCCTTATTATAATGTGCATTTTCAAATTCTGCTAATTCTTCCAGAAAAAGCAGTAAAACCGTAGCAGCACGTAAAAGAGCAATAGGAAGTCACTTGAATTCAAATTGTTCTGGCTCAAATGGAGGCTACATTTGGTTTGCATCTTCAGTGTGTTTTACTCAACTTGCCTTTTATTTGCCTGCCTGTCCTTTTGTTGTTCCCCCTCCTTTTTGTTTGGTGCACGTCACTGTCGTACCCAAACATCCCAGTGTCAAAAGATGCTCTTTGACTTCCGTCACGGAGCTCATGTCCAAAGGCCTGCGGCAGGATTCAGCTGCCCTCACTTCAAGTGCCCACTCCAGGCTTCTTCCAAGAGGGCACAAAAAAAGAGATTCCTGGGGCAAAATTCACTTTACTCCAAGGTGACATCAAAAGCAGCTCAGGAAAGTCTCTCCAAAGCCAGAACAACTGGCTGTGAAGAGAATTGAACCACTTCAGCTGCAGATTCCCACCTGGCAGATATTTCTAGCGGTAGAAAGATGTCCCACCCCAGCGCCCTATCTATGGGAATTCCATGCTCATGTGAGGGTATCCCTTTTTCCTGCCGCAGATCTGCCTGCTCCAGAAGGTCTGAGATTCAAATCTGTCCGGGAAACATCCGTCCAGGTGGAGTGGGACCCTCTGAACTTCTCTTTTGATGGCTGGGAGCTGGTCTTCCGTAACATGGTGAGGAAGCAGTTTCACGTACGGAGCGAAAAATCCCGGATTTTGATGTTTCCACTCACTGATTGTCCCGTGTGTTCCAGAAAAAGGATGATAATGGCGACATAACCAGCAGCTTGAAAAGGCCAGAGACCTCCTACATGCAGCCAGGGTTGGCACCTGGGCAACAGTACAACGTGTCCATCCACATAGTGAAAAACAACACCAGAGGACCAGGGCTGTCCAAAGTGATCACCACAAGTAAGCACCACCTGTATTTGGTCTGGTTTTGGCTGGCCACCAACAAAACATCTGGGGGGGTTTTAAACAAGAGAAAGCCAAGCTCTACGATGTGAGTTAACGGGGAGAGAGGGGGGGAAAGGAGTAGTGGAGGTGCTAATGAATGCATGAGGAAAAAAATAATTCCTCTCCAAATTACCTGTTTGAAGCAGAAAGGAGATTTATGTTCAGCTGGAAGGCAGCAGGCAACATGCACTTTTATGCCTTTTTCAAGGTGTACATCAGCAGGAATCAGAATTTCTTACTAGAATTTCTTTCATCCTGGTGATATTTGCGTGGAGAATGTATGAAGGGGGAGAAGATCTTAGGGTTCCTGCTTGTCTTTCCTTTGGCAGCTTCCGGAGCACAGGAATTTTGATGGATTTGCTTCTGATGGATTGGCTCTATTTGGAGTCAAAAACCATAGAAGCAAAGGAAAAGAGTAAATGAGGATACTTATTTTAATTTTGCTCTCAATCAGCAATTAAAGGCATAAGAACGTGGGTGTTTTTTTATGGCAAGATTTCTTTTTTTTTAAAAAAAAAGCCCCTTTTTCCCTCTCTTTTGCTTGGTTACAGAGCTTGATGCCCCCAGCCAGGTGGAGGCCAAAGACGTCACCGACACCACCGCTCTCATCACGTGGTCCAAACCCTTGGCTGAAGTCGAAGGCATCGAGCTCAGTTACGGCCCCAAGGACATTCCAGGGGACAGGACAACCATCGACCTCTCTGAAGATGAGAACCAATATTCCATTGGGAACCTGAGGCCGCACACGGAGTACGAGGTGACACTCGTGTCTCGGCGAGGGGACATGGAGAGCGACCCCGTGAAAGAAGTCTTTGTCACGGGTAAGGGCCTGGGGAAGTGGCACAGGCACCTCCCACCCTCCTGGGCTGGAGCTGGCAGTTTCTGATCCACACCAATTCAGCCCAGTTTAGAGGTACAGGAATATGGAGAACCATTCCCTGTGCCTTACATGCATCAAAATATTTAGAGCTCCTCGCAGGAATCTAAATGTATTTTGCAAATTTTGTATTTTGATTTAGGTTATTGCCTCTCCTACCCTAAATCCCTACTTCAAAAAGCAAATTCCTCTGGATCATTTCTCTGTCTGATGAGCTAAATATCTTTCATAGCTCCTATTCCACTTTATTTCACTTTGCCTAATTAGTTTAGAAGCAGAGAAATGCGCTTTTTTTATCTTCTTCAGTTCTGCAAATATTTCCTGTCATGCCTTTATAAATTTCCTCTGCTTCTCTGTGACCCTGGGAATGCTTTTGGAAAGTGTGGGTCCTTTAGCGGGTTATCAAGGTTTGATGCATTAAGGGAGCTGAGAATTACATCCCTCCCCATCCTAAAATACAGTTGTTATTTCAGAGTAGGATTTGAGGCTACTGCAGGTGTGAAAAATGAAAGCTCATTGAATTTCTATAGAGAAATTTTGAGACTTTAGAGTTCCTTCCAGCCATGAATGCAAGATGTGAGTGAACAGAAATTCTAGAGGTGATCCATTCTTTGTTCTTTTTCCCTTTTGAAAGCTGAGGTATTTATAAAGGAAAACAGCATTTCCATCCAAATACGTTTTTCCCAAAACCTGTTTTGTACAAAAAACAATTACTAAAATTGAAAATGTTATTTTTGCCTCGGGAGATAGAAATTAAATTTCTTGAACTGAAGCTGGTGAGCTCTGCTTTTCACGCTAAAGTTGGTGCAGTTAAGGCACAACAAGATCATGTGAGAGGAAACTTTCTGGGTCATTTCACCTCCTGAAAAGCACTGACACAGGAGACTGCTGTCAGAAGAGAAATATTCCTGATTATTTATTTATTGCTTGGTCGATTCCAGACCTGGATGCTCCAAGGAACCTGAAGCGGGTGTCCCAGACTGACAACAGCATCACCCTGGAGTGGAAGAACAGCCACGCCAACGTCGATAATTATCGAATTAAATTTGCCCCCATCTCTGGTGGGGACCACGTGGAGATCACGGTGCCCAAGGGCAGCCAGGCCACCACCAGAGCTACACTCACAGGTAGGGGAATGGGGAGATTGTCACTGATGTCCTGTGACACCCCAGGGGCAGGACATGGTGAAAAAATGTCCTTTTGGTCGCTGCACATGAAAGGAACAAACAGAGATGACACATTTTACACGGGATATTAGGAAGGAACTGTTCCCTGTGAGGGTGGGGAGGCCCTGGCGCAGGGTGCCCAGAGAAGCTGTGGCTGCCCCTGGATCCCTGAAATATTCCACGGACAGGAACTGATATTTCTTCTGCTCATCTCCCAGGTTTGAGGCCTGGGACTGAATACGGCATTGGAGTGACAGCGGTGAGGAACGACAGGGAAAGCGCTCCCGCTACCATCAATGCTGGCACTGGTGAGTGTCCTGATCCCCTCAGTGCCTGGAGGAGGCAGCAGCTCAGGTGGAGCCACTCTTTCATTTCTAAGAGACGCTGGAAGAAATAGTTCAGAAAATTCTTGATTTCATTTTGCTTCATTTCCCCTCAAGGGAAAGAAAAAAAATCCCCAAAGGTCTTGACCTCAGAATCTGACTTCTTGTTCCTCCTAATGCTCTGAGAGTTTCGCCTCCAGGTGAGCTCCTTAATGATAATTATGCTTACACTGACCACTCTGGCCATCCTCTGTCTGTGAGGGTTTCTGGCAGGAGTGGTAGCGCTGGCCAAAAGCTGGATGTGACACTGAGTGACCTTCAAACCCAGAATTTTTCCCACAATTTCTCCCTTTTCCCAGGTGAATTACCTGAAGGCTTTACTTCTGCCTCTCAAGCGTAAGCGAGGGAAATTTGTTGTGGTTTTGTCTGTAAAGGAGAACCTCAGCATCATCTTCCCATTCCAAAATGCCCCAAAGGTGGACAAGACCCTGAGGTGCTACCAGACACCCAGTGGAGATGTTACCCTACAGACCCCGAAAATTCATCCCAGGGCACTTCAGACACACCTCAACTTCGCTTTTTTCCACCCTTTTAGACCTTGATAACCCCAAGGACCTGGAAGTCATGGACCCCACTGAAACCACCCTGTCCCTGCGCTGGAGAAGGCCGGTGGCCAAGTTTGACCGCTACCGCCTGGTTTACACCGCTGCCTCTGGGAAGAAGAGCGAGGTGGAGATCCCTGTGGACAGCACCTCGTTCCTGCTGCGGGGGCTGGACCCAGGCACAGAATATTCCATCAGCCTGGTGGCTGAGAAGGGCCGGCACAAGAGCAAACCCACCACTGTCAAGGGCTCCACGGGTGAGTGCGGTGTTTGATGGCGTGGACTCCACAAGATGGTGATTATTGAAGATCCTTTATTGCAAAAATTCAGGGTTCTTAAACTGTTCCTTTATTGCAAAAATCCAGGGCTCTCAAACTGTTCCTTTGTTCTGCGTTTCCATCCTTGTGAGGCACAACAAATGTGTTGACCCAACCCCCACAAACCACGACAGGAACACGCATCAGGTGGAACCAAGCACCAGCCCCACGCTGGGAGCACCCATTGGTTCTGACAATTGTTTTCCAGTTCTGTCCCTTGTTTTTCACCTCTGGTTCAGCTGAGCCATTCCCAGAATGCTCTCTGCTCAGCCCAAGGAGCAGAAGTGAGCGAGGATTTTACCAGGGCAGCAAGGCCCTCACTTTGTAAGGCCTTTCTGCTCCACAACAGGTGAGTAACAGCTTCTGATGAGGCACCAGCTCATCAAGGGCGAGGACAAGCCCAGGGATAACTTCAGCTGATTTTTTAATCCATACCTGGGGAGCCTCCTGCAGAGCAGGCTCAGCTCTGCCAGCATGAGAGCCTGAGGGACAGCTCTGTGATTCCCTCCCTGCTGTGTACACCTCCACGTTCCCAAGGATTTCTTGCTCGTGCTTTGAGAGGTCTCACAAAGAATTTCTGGTCCTGCATGAACGTGGAACTCCTTCTTTGTTTTAATTTGTTATTTGCTTATATTTTTGTGGATCATGTCTTCTAACATGTTTTGCTTTCTACAGCCAAAAAACAGAGAGGGAGAGCAACCAGAACGTGTTTAACATTGTTTGTTCCTGCCTAATGAATTCTCTTCACAGCAGGCCATTGGTGGGGCTCTGATGTTGCCCTGTTTCAGTTTTCTCCTCCAAAAGTGGGAAAGCCTCCTGCCCCAATCTGTTTCCAGCCACCATTCCCACTGGATGCTGTGACTTATATTTGTTTCTGCCATCGCCATTTGTGCACATCACTCCCACTGGGCAGTATCAGTGGACTTGTTGAACAAGGTTTTATTCTTTGTGAGACGTTTTGACCTGAAGTTTGTAGCATGTACAGCTGCATCTCAGTACAGGACACAAATCAAGTCCTCAATCTTTATGCTCCTTCAGGCTAAATCCTGTGAGGCAAAGCTTTAACTGCTCGAAGTGAGCAGAGGCAGTGAAATCAGGATTAGCTGGACTACAATTATTGCCCTCAGCAGATATCAAAGTGTTTATCCTTTTCTCTCCAAAGATCATCTGCCAGGTGTTGTGGATTTTACAAATTAATAGCTACACAATTTAAATGATCAAAGCTGGGCTCATATTCCCTGGTAATGTTCATGCCAGCCCAACCCCTGAACGCTTCATAGACACAGCAACCCAGGACAGCAGATTTGCATGGTCTGGAATCCATCGGTCCTGAACAAGTTGTTTGATGCCTAAGCCAGGCCCGTGTCCAGAGCAGGGAAAAATCAGGAAGACTTGAGGCACAAACAGAAAAAAGGAAGCTGAAGGTTTATGTGGCAGGAGTAACCAGGCTTCAATTTTCCCAACTTTCTTTGCTGGAAGACTGAGAGGTTTCAAAGGAAGCCTGCAGAGATGGTGAAAAGTCAGGAACAAAGTGCTGTGGAATCTCACAGCCTGGTCTTTCCAGCACCAAAGCTTCACAAGGTGGTTTCATTTTCCCGGTTTGCCTTTTCCTTTTCTTTTTTTTTTTTTTTCCCCTTTTTTCTTCAGAAATACCTTCATCTGGCCGCTGTATTTGTTTTACGTCTTTACTCAGAGCACCAGTAAACAAAGAGGGCTCTGCAGTGCGCTCCTGGGAGCAGCAGCTGACATAACCTGGCTCTGTGGCCTTTCCCCTGCGTAGGAATGGACTAATCCAAACACAGACCACAGGCAGCAGGAATTCTCTGGAAGCCTGGCCGGTACCAGACAAGCGCTCTCTTCAGTTTGCTTTCCCGTCTACCCTCAAGACTCTCCTCTTTACCCATCTTTCCAGCACTTGGGAGGTCCCAAGACCTCAGGCTAAGCCAAGCAATCTTTTGCCCTCTCTTGCAGGGCTCTGAGGGACCTGGGGTCCACTGCACTGCTGGGAAAGTCCGTGGAGCAGGCAGGGAGAGAGAGAGGTGATTGAAGTGGGAAACGTCAGCAGCACAGCCAGGACTGGCCTGGCTCTTCCTGCTAGCTGGGGGAGCCAGTCCTGCTCTTCAGAGGGTCTGTGCCATCCCTGCTGAGCAGCCAGAGGCTGCAGAAGGGCTGAGAGTTTGTCTTCCCATCTTCCTTTGCTCCTGCACGCTGCCCGTTTTTCATCTCGCGTTCCTCCCGTCCTCTTGGTGCTTCAGTCAGGCCAGCAGGAGCTCAGGAGCTTCCCACACATCATTTTTATTTGCTTGCATGGTGGGTTTTACAGCACTGAAGGTAAAGCTCCTGTCAGGAAATCTGCTGGTGGAGCCTCTTCTCCCCTGCTCTATGGGTATCAACTCTCCCTGCACAGGCAGCTGAAATGTTCAGGGCTCATGAACCTCTAGCAAAGGACACGTCACAGAATCTCCCACAGTGTAGAATGGCAGCCACTGTGGCTTCTGTCTGTTTGCAGGGATGAAGTGCAGCTCAAGTAGCAAAGTCTTTTTTAAGTGGTATCTCTGATCCTGCACTCGAGGTACAGCAAGGATTACAGAGTGGAGTTTGCCAGAGGTCATTTTATTCTGCTGAAAAGGGAAGAGTGAATATTTCACACATATTTTGCTTGTTTGTCTCTTGTAGCTCTGTAGTGTAACCCTAATGCAGGCAATGAGCCCTGACCCACGGGAGCTTCCTGGATCTGGGAGTTTTCTTGCTCCGGAGGCTCCAGGGGTGCAGGAGAATTCCCTGAGTGACTTTGCGGTCCTGAGGGGAGCGGACCACACAGCTTTGGTCTCGTGGTGTGTGAATACAGGAGGTGCAGCACTCTTGTGCTGGAGCGCATGGAAATGTCACTGCAGAGCCCCTCCTACCCAGAGAATCGCCAGGTGCTGGGATTGACAGCCTCCAAGGCAACCCTTCCCATAAAATCCAGGTGTGCGGATGGGCTGGAGAGCAGCACTCCACTTCTCTGGAAGCTGTGCCTCCAACAGGTTCCTCCCTCCTGTCATCAGTGAAGGGATCCCAAGGATCCCACCCAGCCCTGCACTGAGGTTTGATTCAGGAATTAAAGAAAATGTGGCATTTTACTCGTTTTGAAGGGAGCTTGCCTTGAGCACGTCCCAGCAGAGCAGCAGCTCATCTGCAGGGTGAGCACGTCAGGCGGCCCTGAGCGGGCCCAGCACTCAGACTGCAGCTTTGTTCTCTCCTGCTCTGCTGCTGGAGCCCTGCCTGCAGAGCACAATGTGGGGCCTGGAGCTGGATGGATGAAAATGCATCAGGGCTCAGAGGCCTGGGGAGATAAATGAGCGAGAAACCGAGAGCCAAGCTCAAATTCCTCCACTGAAGGACCCAGATTGTGCAGCAACTGCTGATGGATCGTGGATGTGGTGCTGCCTTGCCTCTGGAACTGAGTTTGTACAGCAGAGCATGGCCTGGAGAAGCCACTTTTCCATTCTGCTGGATGTTTTTAAGAAGATTTATGCTGTTTACCAGAGGCCCTTGTCCGTGCTGTGCGTCAGTCCCTCTTCCTCTCCTGGCTTCTCCAAGGCTGCGATTGCGCCACCGTTTTTTGTACAAACCCGAGGAGACATTAGGAAGAGTGATTAGGTGAGCCAGTTCCATGGGAAAGTGCAGCTCTGACCACTGGGAAACTGCATTTCCCAGGGAAGGTTTTCCATTTGTTCAGCTGACTCGTCCTCTGAGAGCACCTGGAACCAGAGCTCAAGATGAGGATTTTTAGTGGGAGCTGCTCCAGTATTCCTGGCTCGTGATGCGGAGAAATATCCGCAGGGATGGTCAAGTAAAATGAGGGGAAATGAGGGGAAATGAGGGAAAACAAGAAGCCAGTTTTGACTAATCTCACACAGGGTTTTCTCACACACCCTCAGCATATCAGGAGTGGAATGCCTGATAACGTCTAATTTTTTTCCCCCCTCTTGTATTTTTGAATGTTTTATCCTCAGTTTCCAGTTCAGGGCTCAGTTTCCCAGGGTCCCATCCCTGGCACAGAGCTGTCCCTGTGGGATGCCCTGCTGCCCTCTCCTCCCCGCTGGGCTGCCCACTCTTTTCTTCAGCAGAAACTCTCCCAGTAAAGCCCAGGCACCTCTGTGCCTGTTAAGTGCACAACTTCAAGACTAAACAAGTGCCAGTGCTCTTGGTGCCATCATTTTTCTGCCTGTTCCCAGAACAGGAAAGAGCTGGTTGGCTCCTGATGATGCACAAGCAGCCGGGAGTTGCAGAAGGCTGATGGTTCCAAGCCCTCCTGCTTTGTTCCGCAAGCTCAGCAGCCCTGGAGCCGCCAGATAATAATTCTGGCAGTGGTTTCCTGGGAAAGAGGGAATGATGACAGTGGTGAGCACTGGAGCTGTGCTGGCGTGATGAAAATGTGGCTGCGTCCAGGTTGCAGCACAGGTAGGGCCTGGTTCGGGTCACGTCTGGGGTGATTTAAGGGCAGTTCTCACCTAAGTCAAGAATATCAATGATATATGTAAACATAAATATAAATATAAATATAAATATAAATATAAATATAAATATAAATATAAATATAAATATAAATAATGTAAATATAAATCGCTCTTTGCCTCACAGGCTGCTCTCCTTCCTGGAGGCGAGCAGAAAACACTGTTTTCACGCCTGTGTTTGACCTGAGAGAACATTTACGAGATGACATTCCTGCATCTATTTGAAAACCTTTCTAATTGATTTGCTCCTCTGAAAACGTGTTTCTTTGTGACGTCTGTTGTGAATTTGGAGAGATATAATGAATCCTGAGTGCGTTTTTGCGCTGAGCTGATGGATGGTGCTCCCTGACTTGCTCTCTCTTAATTGAAGGCGAGTGGAGCATGAAAGCAAGGAAGTCACCGAGGTGTGAGATGATGTGGGATCCCACTAATGAGGAGATAATTCTGCAGGTCAGGGAAACCCCCTGCCTGGTGCTGTGCAGCTGGGATCAGAAACACATTCCCTGTGATCTCCACAGCTCTGGGCTTCTCAGTTCTGCAGGATATATCCACAGATCATTCAGCCAAGGCTTTCCCTTTCCATCCCTCGGGATCTCGGAGAAGACAGATTGCTTAAGCTCTTTGTGTCCCAGGTTTTAAGTAGGGATGTGGGTCCCCCTTCGCTCTCTCTGTATGTCTCTCACTGGATAACTCCTCCAAGCCTGGTTTTGGTTGGATACGAGGAGTTTTAGCATGTTTCTGCTGTGATTTCTCAGCCTGGGTTTGGGCGTGTTCGTGATATTTGGCACAAACCCCACTCATGATTCGTGCAGCAGCATTCGCTGCTGGGTGTAGGAAAGACAAAGGGCACGTGTGGACACCCAGGGTTCCAATCCCGTGTAAATCAGGGAAGTTCTTTGGAGGTCACCAAAGAGAGCTGAGGATGAGCCAGTTCCCTGCTGGGAGCCCCCCAGCTCCTCTCTGCTCCCTGGATCTGCAGCCTGGCGTGGCTCTGTGAGAGCCAGGCTGCGCTGGCTGCTGCTCCCTCTGCTCACGGCCTGGATTCCGTCTCCAAACAGCCGAGAGCTCCTCTGTTTTCTCTGATTCCACAGCTCCTCCACGCACGGCACACGCAGCGTGTTGGAGCCAGTGTCTGCTGCTGTTTTGGGGGATATTATCAGGAAATTTGAAACTGTCATTTCCCTCTGTTTAACACTTCTGGATTGATCACTGCAGGATCAATCAGTGAAACCCAAACCGATCCTGCTCCTCCCCAGCTCAGCGATTCAACACCCCCAGCCCCGAGGCTCCTGCTCTGCGTTCGTGCCCCCTCACCTGCCCGGCTCAGAAGCCCCTGGGGCTGCTCAGGACCTTGACATAACCCACAGCACAGAGGAGTTTCACCCTGGCCTGGGCAGCACAGCATGAGCTATCTGATCAGTTCCTCATCGCTCTGAAACACCTGTCCAGTTTCAACAGAACTCAGGAAACTTTTTTTTTTGCCAGGAAACCTCCGAGAAGTATTTTCAGAGAAATCAGAGCTGCTTTTAACCTGTGATGGTTCTGGCATTGTTTATTATAACCAAACTTCTGTTTCAAAGATTTCACCTTCCTGTAACTTTAGTTGCATTTTAAGGAAATGTGTTTTATTTGTTTCTGTTGCCACCAGCAGATCGTGATTTCTGATACAGCCAGTTCTTGTTCTGTCCTGCTTTCTCTTTTCCAGATAACAGGGTTGTTTTGACAGAATTCATATTTTACCTCAGTGAATCTCCTTTTTGTTCCTGATAAGGGAAGACAGCTCTGGATTCATGATTTTTTTGTTGTTGTTGAACACCATTGTTGTTTTCTAAACAATCTCTTTCCTTCTAGCAGGCTGGGAAAAGCTCATCAAAACATTGGTGTCCCCGAGTAGTAGCAATTTCCTGATTTGTTAATGAATTTTACTGAAGATCATTATGATCTGAGTGTTCAACCTCTGAAAATCCAGCCCCAGCTGCCGGTCCAAGGCTTTGAGCAGTCCCACAAGAATCTCTGAAGTTTTACAGGGAGAAAGTTTCTGTGAGAGACACTGCTGAGCCTAATTTTCATTTATTCCAGAGCCCCTTTCACTTCTGTATTAAAACGTGAAAATTTGAAATTTAAAATTGACGAATCAGATCCATTTCCCTTCATGCAGTGTCTCATGAATTCTCAGCCATGCAGAATGGGATCATTCTGTTCTCGTTGTTGCACTTCGGTGTCAGCAATCCAAATCAATCAGAAGGGTGCTAGAGAACCATCAGAGGCCACAGGTCAGTGAAAGATCACACAGGATTTTCCAGGTAGAAGAATCAGGCAGTGCTTGGTCATTTTCTCATATGACTGTGAATGTAATGAGGCATTTTGCTTCTCCTTTGGAACAAAGAACTTTCTATTCTTGCTGAGCAAATGACCTCAACTTTCAGATTTAAGGGCATCGGAGTCACCTCTGGTGGCTCCCAGCTCCCCCTGGCCACCCCAGTGGGGGCTGCTGAGGATGCTCATTTCTGTGAATGAATTTTTTGATTTTGGATTAATATCAGCAGCTCTGAAAGTCCAAGCTTCTCAGCACACGGGAAGGTTTTGTGGACAGAATAATGTGCTAGAGGAAGACAAAGCCATTAAAGCCATGGAGGCATCTTTATTGTTCAGTATTCGAAATAATTTGGAAGGATCAGCGGTATCCTTCATGTGGATGCAATTAAAAGTATAAATATCTGAATCCCAACTGCTCCAAACTGTGCCTTCCTACCCTTAAACCACAGTTACTTCAGAGTTTTTCTCAGCACTGAGTAAAATCAAGTGTCTGTAGTACTTTCTTGTCTCGTAGGGAGTTGTAATTCATCTTGGCAAAACACTCACAGCTGTAAAACGGTCTGGGAGCTGCTTTCTGCGGGCAATCTCTGAGGGTTTATTTATTATTACAGCTCTTTTCTCCCTGCCATGTTTCCAAAGAGATTTTCTTAGGGTTATCTGGGGCAGCTGAGAGTGTGCGGGGGCATCTCTGCGGCCCTGAAATTCATTAACACAGAACCTCGTTAAACGATCTGCCCCCAGCAACCCGAGTAACCGATTGACTCTCTGTCCTTCTCCAGAGGAGGAACCCGAGCTGGGGACATTATCAGTATCAGAGACTGGCTGGGATGGTTTCCAGCTCACCTGGACAGCAGCCGGCGGGCCCTATGAGAGCTTTATCCTCCAGGTGCAGGAGCCCGGCAACCCCGAAGAAACCCGGAACGTCACAGTGCCGGGGACACTGAGCTCTGTGAACGTCACCGGCCTCAAGGCCAACACTCCTTATAGCATCACCCTCCAGGGGCTCATTCGGGGCCACAGGACCAAGCCCCTTTCTCTTGAGACCACCACAGGTACCTTTCCTCCACGGCTCCCGGTTTTTCCCGACAGGGATGTGAGCCAGAGCCGTTCCGAGTGCTGGGCAAAGCCTGAGCTCGTTAAAGCCTGGCTGAACGTCTCTGCCATGGAAATGCCCCAGGGTCAGGTTTTCCAGCCAGAGCCTCAGTGCCCTGGTGCAGCCCTTCCCTCTTTTAGGAATGCTTTTCCCTCCCACCTCAGAACAGCTTTATTTTTTTCTTTTGGTTCCCTTTCCTCACTCACCTGCCTGCCACTAACAGCAAACCCCAGCCGGCTGTCGTACCTGCTTGGGAAGGGCCATCTTGCCTGCTAAAATTATCAAAATCCTTCCTCTGTAGCCCAGATATTCAAAGCCTGAGAGTGTGTTCAGTTTGAACCCTTCAGAAGCCGCCTCTGAAATTCTGCAGCAGCTTCTGCGTGAATCCAGACTCAGCGTGGTGAAGCTGTGTGCATCTGGCTCAGGGGCAAGGACAAACACCTTCCGTATGTCCTCGCGTAGGAAAGGACACAAATGAATTCCTGCCGAGAGCGAGATCATACTTTAAGCCATCTAAGATCATTAAACAGTCTAATTAGTCTGAAAAAAATATAATGCCAGGAGATCAAATTCAACAGAACTACCCTGGCATAAAACTGGCCTGAAAGGAGGAAGGTGAGCTCTGTGTTATCAGGAGTTTGCATGAAACTCATCAAGAGCCCCAAAAATAATTGCCTGGCTGCTCATGTGAAAGGCAGCAATTTTAAATGAGAGCTTATCACAAGCTGTGACCCTGAGAGATAAATTCCCATTTCCATCTCTGCTGTGTGGCTCTCTGATCCTCCCAGGTGTTAGGATCACTGGCAACGAACAGAGTGTGAATTAATTGGCACTGAAGGGGCACCAGTGGCCCTTCCTTTAGATCATTTCTTGTAGCCAATTTCTGCTGCCTCTGGGCTTCCCTGCAGCCCTCTGCAACCTCCTGTCTCTGCGAGATAGCCAGGGCTGGCTCCCAAGATTCCCCCAAGCTCACATTACCCAGCTCAGGAGGGGATAAAGCACCTGGAAGAACTAATCCCAATTAAGCCATGGAGTGCAGCAGAGCTTGCTCGTGTCTGTAGTGCTTTAACCAGCCTGGCTTGGGCAGGAATGCGCCTGTGCTGTGTCCCAGGAAAAGTCCTGAGCTTTGAGAGACCTCGCTGGGAGCTGGGAGCAGATGCCCGGGGAGAACAGAGGAACGTGCTGGACAAAGGAGAGAAACCGGCAAACACATCAGGGCTGTCCTGCCTGAATATGCGATGTGCTCCTTTCCTCTCACCCTCGTGAAAACAGCAGAAAAGGCCCTGCTGAGGTTTTCCCTTCCCTTTCAGGGTCGGGCTCAGCACCCGGCTTTTTAAAACCCTCCCTTCTGGGGAGTTCCAATTGTCAGAAATATCTGAACCTTCCTGTAACGCTCCGGAGATGTCGGCAGAGAGGAAGAAACCCCAAGGCATCTCTCCCTGTTTTGCATTTTGGCTCCAGCTCCAAAATTACCAGCCAGCTTTCACAGGCTCAAGCTGAAAGGGAAAGTGGAAGAGTAAACAAAACACAAGATTTTCCTTTGGATAAAGCAAGAGCTCTGGTTTTAGCTTCTCCTAAAACTGGAAGCTGACTATTCCAAATGCCCCAGGGGCATTCAAGAAAGTTATTTTGCATCTGCTCTCATGCTCAGGCCTCAAAGACATGGCTGCTCCAGCAGAGAAAGGGAAAAAGCCATAACTTTAATGCTTTCTTTTGCTTTTAACATTTTGTGACGCTTTAATGTGATTTCTTCCCCTTATATTCAAGCAAGCTTTTACTCACACCCTCTTCTCCAGCTCAGGGTGCTGCCAGCATGGCAGGGAGGAGCCTTTGGGAGCAGGAGGAGCGCAGGGGGAGTTCTGACCGCTGTTGTTTCCCTCCCCAGGAGAGCACCCTGGAGTTGCTGAGTTAACAGTTTCCAACATTACCCCCGAAAGCTTCAACCTCTCCTGGACAGCCTCCAACGGCGACTTCGACGCCTTTACCATTGAAATTATTGATTCTAACAGGTTGCTGGAGCCCATGGAGTTCAACCTCTCCGGCAGCTCAAGGACTGCTCATATCTCAGGGCTTTCTCCCAGCACTGATTTCATTGTCTACCTCTCTGGGATCTCAGGCGGGTTCCGCACGCAGGCCATCAGTGCTGCGGCCACCACAGGTACACAAAGCCTACCTCAGGGCTAACCCGCCTTTTTCTGACTCTTCCTTGCAGGTTGTGCCCCTTTCCCTGCCCTCTGCTGCCCCACCCATTCCCTAATCCTCTGCCTCGACACCTTCGGAGGAAGAGCAGCCGGGGCCGTTGTGAGTTGGGGATGTTAAGGCAGCGCCCTGTCCAGCAAAGTCAGGCAACCACATCGTGCTGGGATTTCATTCGCACCATCAATTCAAACACTGGGGTTGGGGCAACCTCTGAGGCAGATGAGAAGCAAAGGAAATTCCCCAAGGACCGAGCGGGAGATGATTCCTTATGCTCACCTTTAAACCCGGGTTTGAATCTGTCCCACAGCACAGAGCAGACACAATTTCCGTCAGATGAGCTGACTTCCAGACACAGATTCACCCCGATTCTCCCAAAAGATGTCAGGCGTGTTTCAATCTACGCCAGCAGAGTCCTGCAAGGCGCATTCATTGCTCGAATTCAGCTTCAGTATTCAGGTTATGTTGGGTGAGAGACTGAAAAAGTCCATTTGAGTTGATGTCGGAGAATGGAGTAGGCAGGCACTGAGTTGCTGGCACATTGCACATCTCAAGTTTTTGCAGTTTTTCCAGAAAAGACAGGGAAATCAAATGTTCAGGGTGAGAGTGGAAGGTGAGGATTGGACTGCAGAAACAGAACGTGGTTATTGTAGGCAGATAATGGCTCACGTTGTGATCGTTTAGTGCCTCCACCAAATTTGGCCCCTCTAGGAAAAGTTGCCGTAGTGATTTGTCATAGGAATGGACTAATGTGGTCAGTGAAAGCAAAATATCAAATCTCAGCTATCACATAATATAATTTCAGTTTCCAGCAGCAGCAGGCTGTGAATGTCCTCATTTAATGATGGGTGGCAGGGTCAGGGTGACTGCAGGGGTGATGGTGTGGAGACCCCAGGGAAACACAAGGCTGGGTGCCCTTTGTGACCCGTGGTCGTGGGAATCTGAACTTCTCTATTAATTTATTTTGTCGCTTTGTCTTTTGATAATCGTGATACATCTCCATTTGTTTTCTTCCCGTAGTAGAGGAACCTCTCCTTAGCAAACTCAGCGTGTCAAACGCTACCTCAGCCAGCCTGTCACTCACCTGGGAGGCACAGGACCAGGCCTTTGACCATTTTATTCTGGAAGTCAGGAACTCTGACTTCCCCTTGGACTCCCTGGTGCTCACAGTGCCGGGGGACTCTCGGCACCACGTGGTGACCAACCTCAAAGCTGCCACTAATTACACAGTCCAGCTCCATGGGGTAATTGATGGGCAAGGTGGGCAGACCTTGACAGCCATGGCAACCACAGGTATTGCACTGTTTCACCTTCCGGGTTTGCTTTTTGATTCTCCTTTCTCTTGCTGTCCACCGAACTGCTCGAAAACGTGGCTCCAACTCATCAGCGTTCCTTTGGGGAACTGCATGGAGATCACCTTGAGGGGAGGCTGAAATACTCTGGAAAAGAGAGTTCTGAGATGATGGAAAAGGCTGAAAAAGTGCCCCCAGCATTAAGAGAGCCAGGAGAAAACCGTGATTGGTTTCCTTATATATACACCCTGTGAGCTCGGTGTATATATAATTGCCTTGCTCCACACGGTTGATGTTTCTCCCTCAGCATCTTTGCACTTGGTCTCGAATGAAGTCGTTCATCCCACCCTCCCTTGCTTTGCTGGGGGTGGGAGCCCTTCCTGCCTCAGCCTGGAGAGGCACTTGCATGTCAGTCCTGTCCTCCTGAAACCCAAATGTCTCCCGAGACGTTTGCATCCCTGGTGCAGCATGTGAAGTGACCAACCCAAAGTGCATGGAGTGGCCTGGCCACCTTCTGCTGGTTCTGATGTTCTTCTCCGCCCAGGATTTTCATGTTCCCAGCACAGAGCAGGGCTCCAAAAGCCAATTCCCCCTTTCTTGGTGGTCTTGCCACCACTCTGCCCCTTGCATTGCTCCCTTGGAGTCTCCACGACCTGTCTCGTTTCCCTGAGCGTCAGAGCTTTCCCGTGGTGATGGTGATTCCGGGATGGCGGGAGATCACTCAGACTTGCCTGAGGATGTGATTCCAGCTCGTTTTGCATGCAGCACTCCTGGCAGCCAGGCTGTCCTGACGGGAATGTGCCTGCCCATGGCTGCAGGGGGCATGTGAAGGAATGCGGCCATGCCAGGATGAGTTTGGAAAGGCTCCCTTTGCCCTCTCTGGGCTGCATGTGGGGCTGAGGGCTCCGTTTCGCTGGCGTTTCCACCCAAGCCTGTTTGCTTTGTGGGTATTTTCTCACGTCCTCACCTGTCTTCAGAGGCACCGTGGTGGCACCTTCCCAAGAAGGCATCCACGGTCACTGGCCGATCGCATGGCATCCGTGACATCCGTGTCCTTAATCGGGGCCACTTCCCTTCACCTCTTCCCAGACAATCCCAGAGAAGGAGATGGATAATTATTGGAAAGTCTTGCCACGAGGGACGGGAGTATAAGTTGGAACATCTTGCAGCAGTTCTTCTTTTAGCAGAGAAAAAAATTTCACTTTCAGCGCTCTCTCCATCGGAGGGGTGCTTCTCTCTGACTCTTCTCCCAGCATGGATCTCTTTCGCATCATTATTTTTCTGGGTCCCACTGTCTGCATTTCCCCAGGTGTTCTTGGTTCTTGCTCAATTGGCAACACAAGAAATAGAAAATCAGCCCAGAGAGCGAATGCAGGATTCTCTGACCCTCTGCCTGTTGGGTCACGTTTGTTCTCTCTCTGGGTTTTAATGAATCTTTAATGACTTTTGTACAAAATGGAAAAGGTTTCAAAGAGAATGGGTAAGGAGCTCTCCCCCTCCTGAAGGACAAGTTTCTCTCCTGGCAGGGCAGAGATGTGAATCTGAATTTCCTCCAGCAGAAAAGGAAAGTCTTTGCTTCCTAAGGAAGTGCCCTGGCCACTGAACAGTCAGGAAGGAGAGCAAGAGCAGCGTGGTGGGGTTTATTGTTTATTAGACATTCCCTGCTTGTGGCTGATCAGAGGATGAGGAACTCCTCATCTGCAGAGTCCAGGGAGGTTTTGGCCTGAGATTAGTGCTGAGATAATCATGGCTGGGCCTAAAAATCCCTCATAAATCTCAGGGCCCATAAATAGAAGTATCTGCAACTCCAGGCAACAGAAACGCTAAACAGAACCTGAACTGGGATTTCAGGGATTCTTGCCTGAATCCTGCTTTCTCTGTTTTGGAATTGCTGTGGATCTGTGTTCCCATCAAACTCCCAGTGTGGGATCCCTGCAATTTGCACGTGTACACTGTTGGAGCTTTTGTAAACAAGGCTCACATTTCATCAGGCAAATTGAGTTTATCTGAGAAAATGGAATGAAAAAAAGATAATAATTAGGAGTCAGCACTAATTTCAGTGACTTCTTTCCAAAACCTCAGAAAACAGCTCTTGCAATGCTGCTTTTTAAAATTTTTTCTTTTAACTCAACCACTGCAAAACAAGCCTAAAATATGATTTTTGAGCACCACCAACCCCCGCTCTGATGATCTCCCCACCCCCCTGGAGTAACGCTGCCTCTTCACCCGTGTTCCTTTCCTCCCTCAGAGGCTGAGCCACAGCTGGGCACGCTCACCCTCACAAATGTTACCCCTGACAGCTTCAACCTGTCCTGGACCACCCGAGACGGGCCCTTTGCCACGTTCGTTATCAAAATCCGAGATTCCCTGGCGGCACACGAGGCCCAGGAGCTCAGGGTGCCGGGGGACACCCGCAGCGCCCACATCTCAGGCCTCACGGACCGCACTGCCTATGACATTCACGTTCAGGGGACCACCAGGGCCGGTGGCCACCCAGAGCCCCTCACGGCTGTTGTCACCACAGGTACCTGCTTCGAGCTTTGGCGTTTCTTTCTTTCGGGCTCGGGGAAATGGAAATCCCAAAAAGGGCTCTCCCCAGCGTGGAGGATCTCGCCGGCAGCGACGGGGTTTGTTTGGAAACGTGGCGCGAGGAAGGGGCAGGGTGGGAAAGTTAACCTTAAATAATTCCTAGGAGCAGGTTTGGTTTAAAGGGAGTTAAAAGGCCGAGCTGGATGGGGCTTGGAGCAACCTGGGAGAGTGGAAGGATGGAATTGGATGAGCTTTAAGGTCCCTTCCAAACCTAAGTGTTCTGTGATCCTCTGGAGCTTTTCTCCCACGTTTAATAATCTTTTTTAACTCCTGAAGTTTGAAGGAGAAACTTGCCCTGAGGGACAAACTGTCCGCTTGAGGGTCAAATAATACGGAAAAAAAAAAAAGCAATGCTGGGATCCAGGATCAAGGCCAGGGCTTTGCAGTTGCATCAGGAGGAGCAGACAGGTCTGGTTTGTGGAACACCTCCTGTCCCAGTATGTTCCCTCCCCAGAATGTGAATCTTGGGGATTGCTTGATTAGAAGTAAATAAGGTGCAAAAATATCTCTAAAATGAGTGATTTTGAGCTGAATCTCTGGCACCCAAATGTGTAAATATTAATACATAAGGGCTTCCAAATGATAGCAATTTAGGAGGGAATTTTTATGCCAAATTTTGAGAAAATTCTAATAAAATCTAACAAAATGGCAGTTGTGAAACATCAAAACCAAACTCAAAGCCCTTTTCAGGAGAAGGTCCTGCCTTTAACTAACTGGGATTTTCTGAAGAGAGTGGAATTTGAGTGAATCAGCTCCTGAGCCAACAGAGCAAGGCTGGACAAATAATACAGAGAAATAAAAGCAATGCAGGGATCCAGGATCAAGGCCAGGGCTTAGCAGAGCCACCTGATCTTTCCATTTTGTCAAATTTTGAGTGAGCAAGATACGCTGAGAATCTTGGGAAATTTTGGCTTTTTTTTTTTTTTCTTTTTTTTTGGCTGAGGCTTGGTGGATAAATTCTGAAGAGTTGATCCACATCTTTTAACTCTGAAAAATGTCACACTGATGTGAAGCAGACGGGAGGACCCCTCCGTGGAATTTCTTTAAGTTGCCAGCAGCAGCCAATCTGCTCTGGCTGTGACCTGAGCGATTCACGCGCTGTTCCGGCACCCCTGACCCCTCCAGCACCGAGAATTAAAGCTGCAGATATTCACTTGAAATAGGTAAAGAAGCGAAATCCAGGAGCTGTGAACGCCCAAGCTGAGGCTTGGCCCTGAAGCAGTGATGGAGGACAGAAGTGAAAAGAAATGAAAACTTTATGCGCAGCGTCTCTAAAGCAGTTTGGTTGTAACTTTCCTACAGCGCATGGATGGCAGGAGAAATGTCCTTCCACAGTGAGCCTGGGAGGAGTTTCAGTGGAGCTTGTGAGTGCTGAGACACCCCCGAGGAAAACTAAAAATTGAGCACTGGCATTGAAAATCCTCATCTTGTGGTCCTGGTTATTAAATCCACACTTGGGGAAAAAATGTGGGTTTTTTTCCTGGTGGAATCTGTGACACTTTCTAATTTCCAATGTTTTTCCCTTTTTTTTTTTTTTTTTTTTTTTTTTTGTGTGTGTGTGTATGTGTTTTTTGCACCTTCCTTTCTTTTAGAGGCCATGCCCCCACTGGAAAACCTAACAGTGTCTGATATGAACCCCTACGGGTTCACAGTGTCCTGGATGGCATCGGAGAATGCCTTTGACAACTTTCTAGTAGTCGTGGTGGATTCTGGCAGGCTGCTGGACCCACAGGAGTTCCTCCTTTCGGGAGCCCAGAGAGAACTGAAGCTTAAAGGCCTAATTACTGGCATTGGCTATGAGGTTTTGCTTTCTGGGTTTGCCAAGGGGCACCAAACAAGGCCCCTGAGCGCTCTGGCTGTTACAGGTATTTCAACGTGAGCAAATCGTTCCCTTCCACCCTTCCCTCTCTCTTGCTTTCCTCCTCACACGGAAGATGTTTCATGCCAGCCTTGCCTTTTGCATCCTTCTCTGCATCGTGGCTCCACGTAACCCCTCGTGACTGATGGGTTCACCAGCGGAATTCCGTTCCCTTTAACTTGATGTTTCCCTGTGAGGGGTCCTGTGGAGGAGCATGTGGGGGGCTGAGGGTGAATATTTCTCCTGGTCTTGCAGGAAGCCCCTAACCAAAGTCTTTCAAGAAGAATGGCTGCATGCAGAGCTCGTCTCGTTAACAGCCGGGCACGTCAGCGTTCTCCACCAGCATCATCCTCCAACTTGCCAGCCATCAGGACCTTCAGGAAGAGCCATGGACCTCTTCCCATGGCCTCCTCTCTTTCCCTCTCCCTGTGGGTTCCACCCACAGTGGGTTCATTGCCACTCAGACCTCTCTCCACAAACCAGCTCCTGTTTCCAGCCACATCAGAGCTGCTGTTTTCCAGCAGCACTCGAGCTTTCTCGGGCAATCCAGGCCAATTCTCCGTCCCCAGAACCGTCAGTTCTCATCTGCCTGGGCAGCAGTAAAGCTGGTGGGGATCTGATGGGAGGTTTGAGAGGAAATAAAGAGGAATGTGTGTGTGTGGAAGGAAGGATTGCATTGGAGGTGCTGTAGGACATAACCACTCCAGCAGCATTTCTCTGGGTGATGATGCCTGGCCAGACTGAGTTAGAGATGTTTTGCAGGTAATTAATGACTCACAGCTCTTGGGATCCTTTGGAATGGATCCATTCATGGGTTCATTAAGCAAAGGCAGCAGGTCTTGCGTTCCGATCGGAGGGTGCTGTGAAAGAGAGAGGAATTTTCATGATTCCCCTTTGCGGTTTAAGAGCAGAGGAACGGATCAGAAGCATCACAGAAGTGCATGAAATAAGGGGTTTGCATGGAGAAAAAGAATTTCCAGTGGCTTTTATATTGTCATCCTAGCAGAGAGAGGCCTGACAATGTTCCAGGCATGCAGCTCTACATTTTTATCAGACGTAAAGGTGTCACACAGGTAGGCAGGGACAAACTCAGGACACTCACCTTCAGCATGTGTAACTCTGCATGTGGGAGACAAACTCTGTATGTCCATGCAGTGGATTTGCTGTTCAGGAGTGAAACTTGGAATGGGCCTGCACACACTCACATTTATCCTGTTCTGTATAACACTAATATTTATTTATTTATTCATTTATTTATTTATTTTTTAATAGCTGGCAGAGTTTCCCCTTGCTTTGAACTGTGGTTGGATTCTTGCAGTGTGCTATAGCCAGACCTCGGGCAGGTCTCTGATCAACTGATTGAAAAAATCATTTCTTTTCCCCACTGCTATCTTCTCCTTTTTTTAGAAGCAGAACCTGAGGTTGACAACCTCCTGATTTCAGACGCCACTCCAGACGGATTCCGCCTCTCCTGGACTGCGGATGACGGGGTTTTCAACAGCTTTGTTCTAAAAATCAGGGACACCAAAAGGAAATCTGACCCCCTGGAGCTGATAGTGCCAGGCCACGAGCGCACCCAGGATATAACAGGGCTGAAAGAGGGCACTGAATATGAGGTTGAGCTCTATGGAATTGGCAGTGGACAACGTTCCCAGCCTGTAAATGCAGTAGCATCCACAGGTATTGTCTTTGCAGAGGGAAAAGTGTGACATTCCCTGTTCCTTCCAGCATCTCCTTTTCACAGCCAGCTCGTGCTGCTCCTGAGGTGTCCTGGGCTGTCTCCTGCATGTCCCTCGTCCGAGTCACTGGCTCAGTGTGCTGTGGGTATTTGTAATCGGTCTCAGCTCCCCAAGCTCCATCACTGTCTGTTTAATATGCTTTAATTGAATTACTTTAATGATCAGGAATTAGGCAGCAGAGTCTGGCAATTAAAGCACTGTCTTTGAGGGCCAAGAAATATTGTCTCTGCATCGGCCTTTTCCAGTGATTTTCTGTGACTAATTGCATGCCAGCACTGCACAACAATTTACCTCCCTAGAAAAGAGTTATGACAAAATGAATTTGCCAGGGCCATTGAGAAGTTTATTTATGGCTTGGACCAGCAAAGGCCTCAGCACCATTAACTCAGACTGATCTTACCAGAAGCAACATGTGCTCGGTAATTCAAATTGACTTGAGTTTCTTTGCAAAATCAAAGCTTTGATTCAGGCTCACAACTGAAGCGTTTCATTCTGGCATGTCTGAATGAAGTGTTTCAATCTTTTTTCCTCATAAAAACTGTGGTTTCCTTCTGAAACATATTTAAAGCTGAAGCAAATGATGCAATGTCCCGTGAGCCAAATGTGGTCTTTCAAAAATGTTGTGCTTGCTGATATGAAAATGTGGTAATTTGAAATCAAATTAATTATGGGGGGAGAGGAAAAGGATGGGAACAGGAAAGAGAGGGGAGATCTTATTGGAGTAGGCAGCTCCGATCTCTGCTCTGGGCCAGGGCCAGGAGCCAGGGAAGGGCTGGAGCTGGGCCAGGGCAGGCTCAGGCTGGAGATCAGGGAAAGGTTCTTCCCCCAGAGGCTGCTGGGCACTGCCCAGGCTCCCCAGGGAATGGGCACGGCCCCGAGGCTGCCAGAGCTCCAGGAGCGTTTGGACAGCGCTGCCAGGGGTGCCCAGGCTGGCATTGTTGGGGTGTCTGTGCAGGGACAGGAGCTGCTCTGGATGATCCTGTGGGTCCTTCCAGCTCAGGATATGATCCTGAGTTCAGCGAGTGAGGGAACCAACAGAAACTCCTAAAGGAGGCTTTTGCCCGGCTGAGCGGCAGCCAGCAGCCAGGAGAAGGGCAGCAATAACTCAGAACTGAACAGCTCCTCCTGAGATGGCCTCGCAGCCTCATCCTTCCCGCTGCTGCCAGCGGGGTCAGCTGTGAGGACAGCAAGGCCCATTTCTGCCCAGCTCCGCTGGAATAAACACCAGGCCACCCTCACTCTCCCCCAGACACTTGCACGAAGCAGAGCATGGCTCCATTGATGCCGCATGATTTCTGCCTTTTTTTCTTTTCTCTGTTTGTAACCTTCCTTACACATTTCCCCGCCCTTCTCCCCAGCTGGAAAGACCAAAGCCACTGCAGAGCTTCAAGCCCCGGGGGACACAAGGCCCCTCTCCTGTCTTGGTTCTTCCTAGGAACAAAATCTTCGAGGCACATTTCCATCACCAAGTTCAACTAGTACCAAAAATAGGGCTCCAAAAAAGGAGCTTGGCCTGGGGGGAATTGCATCGCCACTTGTCCTCCTAATTAGTGCTTTTTATGCTAATTTCCTAAAACCTATCAAACTCTATTCGGCCCTGAGGGGGTGAGCTTTTGTGAATATTCTCCCAGAACTGCCCCTGTAGCTCCAAGAAACATCCACTTTTCTATGACCTCCTCGACTAAAATGATCTCGAGTCTCATTTCCAGGCTGAAAAAGGCACCGCCATCAGCAGCCCACCTTCCCCAGGCTCCTGTCCCCCGGCTCCCGACGGAGAGGGATGTTTAAAATCCCCTGCACTCGTTAGCAGCATGTCCCCATCCCCGCTGCCTCCCAGGATATTTATGGGAAACCACCAGGAGCTGTCATTTTCCTCATGACTACTCCTCGCAGGGAGATTTAGCACTTCTCACCTCCCCGAGGCAACAGCCCGAGAGATGTTTGTCAGCTCTAAACAGCCCGTGAATAATGGACAACGGAGCCACAAAAGCCCAGCTAAATAATTCGGGCTGCAGGTTACACCGCGCTGGGTGGGCGGCTGCCAAAGCATCCAGATAATTTCTTTTTTAGGAGTGGATCACTGCACAAACATATGGATATTTATAGCGTTTCCAGCGTGGCAGCAGAGAAGGATTGCTATCCCTGAAGGGGGAAATTGGCCGCTGCTGCTCTCAGTGTTGGTGTCTTTTAGAAGTTTAGCTGTAAAGTCTCGGTTAAGGTGGAATTCAGGCACCACAGGGAGACCACAACACACCTCTGGGCCAATTAATACCCTCGTGGGAAGTGTAGGTCTCGTGCCGCTCCTTTCCTCTTCTTCCAGCAGTGTTTTGCCACGCTGTGACCACATTTTTTCCTTTTTGAGAGGAACACTTCGCACGCTCTTTATCTGTGATGAATGCAACCTGCTGCTTCCTGTTGATTGGGAGTGGAAAGCCAGGGAACATCCTCCAAAAATGGCTTAGGAATGAAAGAATAATTAGCAAAAAAATATTCCAGCTCTCAGGTACCACGGGCGTTTCAGCAGCCCCTCAGGAGAGTTCCCTGTCTCTCACGCAGCTCTGGGGATGACGCTGGAGGATAAAGATAATTTATTTACCTGTGCCTGCCCAAGAGATGACTTGAGGTTCTCTATGAGTGCCAGGGCAGGAGCACTCTGGCTGCTTTCCATGCCTGCTTAATTTTGGCTTTCAGGTAGCCCAAGAAGACGCTTTCATTTGCCTCTTTTCCATTTCCCTGTGCTCAAAGGTGCAAATCTCTCACATCTCTGGGACTCCTTCCAGGACAGGTGCTCTGATGTCCATTCTATTTTTTGCCGGATTCTCTTCCAGGAAAGCTGCAGCCAGGGGTCTTGGGGATGTGGAAAACTCAGCCAGTCAAAGCTCTGCTCACCGCTCTGCAGCTCACGTGGCGCAGGAAACAAGCCTGAGGCCCATGGAACTGTGCACAGCAGAGTCCAAGTGGGATGGATTGGGTGTTTTATTTCCTGGGAAAGGCTGAAATTCCCCGTGTGTGTGAAAACCAAGTGTTGGTCCATCTGCTTGGTCCCCAAAATTACCACTCAGCTTCTTCCCCTGCCACTCAGGGCACCTACATTGTGATTTTCACTTCTCTCCCTTTCCCAGATTTTCTTTATTTTCTCCACTTTCCTTCAGACTCTACCCAAATCAGCCGCACGTAGCTTTTCCAGCCCCACCTTGCTTCCTTTCTGATCCGTAATTCTTTTCTCTCCCGGCCTTTTCCGTGTGGGCAAACCCCACAAACACAACACATCCAGCCAGCTCCAGAGACACAATTGACATTTCTCCTGAGAGCTCACTTGTTTTTCTTTCCTTGCCTTTGGGTTGATTTAGTGCCTTGCTGCTTTGGGGACACAAGGAACAAGCAGCCCTCTGACTCCTTTCCCGCAGGCACGTTTTTTCCAAGCTATTCCAAGCCCAGTCCCTATTTTTTTCCCCTCCTCTTGCCCCCCTTCCCCTGCCCTCAGCCTGTCTCCACTCCTCTTCACGTGGCTGATGTTTTGGGATCTCTCCTCTTTGTGCTAATGGCCTGCTCTGTGTGTGTTGTTTATTTTTTTAATACCTCAGGGTTGTTTTGGTTACAGCCAAAAAAAAAGCTTGAAAGATTGGAAATGGGATGCTTAATGTAAACCTTGAAGTGCTTGAAAGAAAAATCATGGGCTCGGAGAGAGATTCCAGGAGGAAAACCTTGTTGCTCCTGGTTTGAAGCCAGCAGAATTTCCAGGAGTCAGTGCTTGCTGGATTCCCACACGTGAATCCAGGTCTCCTTGGAGCATCCTGCACTAGGAATTTCATGCTCAGGAAGAGAGATCTGTCCATGGCTGCTATTGCTGTGTGTCACAGAGCTCTGGGATTCAGTCTAAAAATCCTCCAAGTGAAACTGGGGTAGAAAAGATTCCAAATCACAGAGGGCTCTGGGATTCGGTCTAAAAATCCTCCAGGTGAAATTGGGGTAGAAAAGATTCCAAGTACAGTGTCTCGGCAGTAGGATGGCATTTCTGCACATGTTCCTGAAATCTCTGTCACTTTGATATGTGGACACATGTTGGGTGTTTTTAACCTTTCCACTACTGGAATGGTCCTGGAAAAAAAGGAGAATCTAGGCCAGATAGGTTTCTGCTGTAATGAAATCATTCGTGTTGGTACTGGCCTGCGTTAGTATTGCTCAGAGCAGAATATTGACAGCTCTTGAGGGATAAAACAAATCAGAGTTCCAGCCCTAAGGACTGATAAACAAATGATTTACCTTTGCTTCCTCTATGGTGTGTTCTCTGTTCTCCCCCCACAGTCGTTGGCTCTCCCAAGGGAATTTCTTTCTCTGACATCACGGAAAATGCTGCCACCGTCAGCTGGACCCCGCCTCGCTCCCGCGTGGAAAACTTCCGGATCTCCTACGTGCCCACCACGGGAGGTGAGGAGGGGCAGGGGGGAGGCAGGGAGAGCAAGGAAGGCTTTGCTGGGCTTCTGTCCTTCCTTTCAGTGCATCTCCCAGGCGATCCTACCCGGATCATCTCCTTTTTTCCTCAGGAATTTGGGTGTGTAGCCAGCCTTTGTCTGGACGCAGTGTCCACATCCCATGGGCAGGGCTCAGAGGTGGATGTTGGCATGGTTGCACTCCTAATAAATGTCTCTCTAAGCCTCCTCAGCAAGGATAAGTTTCCAAAATGTCTCGTTATTTTCAGCTAAACACATTGGGAAAGGTGGCCCTTGGAAATAATACTCATAACCCATGGTTATGATAATTCTTCAAGGCGGCGATTTACTCGTTGCTCCCCAAAGTTGTCTCATTCTGGTTTAGTGTCCATCTTCAAAAACTTCCTGTACTTCGACAGATTTCTAGCCTAATTTGGGGACATCTCTGAAGGGAAACAGCTGAAGAACAAACTGTAAAGACATCAGGATGAAAAAAAGTCCTGCTGTTGGCTGAGACAAGGTTTAGGCCTTTAGACAATATAGCCTGGAAGCACACGTGCGGCTTTAAACATCCGGTGGTGCCACAGAAGAAAAGGAATCCAGCCATGAAGTCAGGCACGTGCCTAAGTGCTTTCCTGGAATAAACCCAGCACCTGCAGCAAACGTGGGTGCTAAGTCCTCGGCCACACCCAGAGCGCCTTTGAAAATAACATGGAATCTTTATTCTAAATGGGGAAGGTAAAGGAGAATTTTCCAGCCTTCACCACAAGGAAGGCAGATCTAAACTGCAAGTCCTGTCCTCGAGGTGTTTGAACTTCCATGGACAGGCTGCTGTGTTTTCTGCTTACGTCTTGTTTATGAAATTGTATTTTTCTGAACAGAAATCACAGAACGGTTTTGGGTTGGAAGGGACCTTAAAGCTCAGCCCACTCCAGCCCCCTGCTCTGGACAAGGGATACCTTCCACTAAAAATGTGAATTTTTTCGTACTGGAAACAAACCAATTGTTTGAATTAAGGTGTCATGGCAGCAACATTTGACGTCAGTGGTTGTAACAAACTGGGCAAAAATCACCTCTTGCTGTAGAAGCACATCCATGCTGGCCACAATGTCTTTAAATTGAAAAACACCCTTCAAGCATTTCCTGGAGGATTGTGTCACTCATCCCTTGGCATTTGGCCTCATCCCAGGTACTCCAAACGTTGTCACGGTCGACGGGAGCAAGACAAGGACCAAGCTGGTGAAGTTAATCCCGGGTGTGGACTACAACGTCAGCATCATCTCTGTGAAAGGCTTTGAAGAAAGCGAGCCCGTCTCTGGCATCCTGAAAACAGGTAATGCAGGAAGGGGAAAGGGCAGCTTTTCCCAAGGGATCATCTGGAGCTGCAGAGCCGCTGAGATCCCATTTTTGCTGCCCCCACAAACTGTAGGAAGCTTTTTGCCCATTCCTTTAAGTCTCTGCATTTTAGATGAGGATAGAACTTACAAGTTTGGTCAGGGTCCCCTTTGCTAAATGCTAAATGAACTTGTGAGGCAGAGACAATTCATGTGTTTGCAGTTCTAATTCAGCAGGGGAAAAAAAAAACCCAGAAGTTTGGTTTTGATTTTTTTTGGTCTTTTTAATCAATGCCATTTTTGAGATGGGCGAGCAAAGGGCCAGCTCAGCTGAGCAGTTCAGAGCAGTTTCTCTTGTGGGCTCCACATCCCCTAGGTTCCAGACTATTCTAAGCATAAAAACGTTCTCTCTCCTGATTTTTTCTTCAATATTCTCTCAATATTTTTCTTCAGTATTCTGCCTTCTGATTTTTTCTTTAAATATCCCCGCAGGAAATGAGGGTCCACTCTGCTCCTGCTGCCCCCTCCTTGTGGTTTTTTTTTTTTTGGGGGGGGGGGGGCTAAAAAACATCCCGCNGGGGGGGGGTGCTAACAAACATCCAGAGAGCTGAGGCAAGGAACAAGACTGAGTATTGGATAATGACAGGAGATTTATAGCCCATTCCAGCTGTTCTGGAGGCAGAGATCCATCTTAATTCAGGGAGAACATAAACCTCTGTGAAAAATGGAGTCCTGTGAGAAGGCAAGGCAAGACGTGGTGATTTTGGGTGCCTGGCTGGCTGTGGGATGGGTTTATTTTAACCAAGCTGCTGAAAGGTCATGGTGCCCATCAGCTGGGTCTCTTTGGTTATTTTTCCCAGCTCTGTCTCCTGAGTTCGCTCCAAAAACCAGCCCAGATCTGAGGGTGTTGAGAGAAACATTTCAGCTCTGGCAGAGCCGTTGAGATTGATGGTATCGAGAGTGAGCCGAGAATGCGGTTAATTCTCTCTGTTTCCAGACTCTCACCTCTTCCAGCACTGACCTCCCTTTCCAGTGAGCCTTTTGGGGGTCTCTTCATAGGCACTGACGTCTTTCCCGCAGAACTCCACAATTCCAAAGAGACTCATAAAAGCTGCCCTGGGTTTTGGGCATTTTTCTATCAGGGATTTACAGCAGAGCACTGCACAGAGCCGGGAGCGTTTGTCAAATTCCTTCAATGTGTTTTTCTTCCAGCTCTGGACAGCCCCTCAGGCCTGGTCGTGGTGAACATCACGGATTCTGAGGCTCTGGCGACGTGGCAGCCAGCAATCGCTGCTGTGGATAATTACGTGGTGTCCTACTCCTCTGAGGAAGGTGAGGACAGCTGGGAACGGGCTGGGGAGCTGAAGGGTTAAAGCTCTCAAGGGGTGCTTGTTGTAACTCCAGGAAAATCATGGAATCACAGAATATCCCAAGCTGGAGGGACCCACCAGGATCACCAAAACCAGCCCCTGGCCCTGCACAGACACCCCAACAATCCCAGCCTGGGCATCCCTGGCAGCGCTGTCCAAACGCTCCTGGAGCTCTGGCAGCCTCGGGGCTCTTGTTTGGAGCAGGGGGCCTTGCTGGAAGCATTTAAAAAATGATCATTTCAGTTCAGCGCTCTGGATTCAGCCATGAGCAGAGACTCCCAGGAAGCAGAGGTGGTGTCATAATTCCTGTGAACACTAGAGAGAGCTCACACTTTTGGAGAAAGGGCTCTGGTGAAACTCAGAGCCAGCAGACGTGGGAATCCGAGCTTTTCTTATTTTTCACTTGCACCAACCAGGAACAGAATAACCCAGCGAGTGGAGCACGGAGTTGAGCACGTCACGATGGATCTGAAGATGCTGACATCTCACTTTTCACCTGGGTTTTCTCCTCAGAGCCAGAAGTGACTCAGATGGTGTCAGGGAACACCGTGGAGTACGACCTGAAGGGGCTGCAGCCCGCCACCGAGTACACGCTGAGCATCCATGCCGTGAAGGACACGCAGAGGAGCGAGACCCTCTCCACACACTTCACCACAGGTGCCATCCCTTCTAGTCCCACCTGCTCTGTGTCCCCCTGGTGCTTTTTTTACTGAAAACCTGAATTTTGGTAGCGTTTGCGTCGACTTGTTTCTGGTGGGAGCCTGGGGTGAGTGATCAGAGGCGGTTTTGTGTCACCAGTTCTGCAGATTCTCACACAGAAATGGAGCGGGAGCTCTTCTTTTGGGGGGTGATGCTGGCGCTGAAGGTGCCCAGTTGGTTTCACACTCGTGGCTTTCCATGAGCATCAATGAAATCAGAGATGTTTCTCGTTTTCCTGCCTTGGTTTGTCCCAGGGCGTTAATTAGAGACCCAAGAGCTGAGCCACACCAATCCCGTGTTCTAATCACAGGGGCGAAGGGAAGCTGGAGCTTGGAGCCAGACCAAGGAGGAAAGGTTTTCCTGTTCTAAAAGGTTCTCCTATTCTAAAAAAGCATCATTGGAAACAGAGTTTTATTTCTTGGGAATATATAAATACCAATCTGCCTTGTGAGAAATAATGAAGCGCACAATTTTGTCTCCAAAGACATTTCAGTGCAACTGCTCTTAAACTAAAGTGCCTGGAACAAGCCAATGTTTTAACTCAGATAAAGTTAATACCTTTACTTTAAGCTACCAATGGGAAAATTAATTTTTAACCACAAAATTGAGGTTGAAGTGTTTTTTTTTTTTTTTTTTTTTAATTTCAAATTGCTCTGGAGAAAAGGTTTGTTTTCCTGGCTTGTTTTAACATACGGCCCACAGGATAACCTGTGTAATTAACTTGGAATGGATGGGATTGTAATTGCTCTGGTGTCTCCAGGGCTGGATGCTCCCAGAGACCTGAGTGCCACTGAGGTTCAGTCAGAAGCAGCTGTGATCAGCTGGAGGCCTCCCCGTGCTCCTGTCACCGGATACCTCCTGATCTATGAATCCATTGATGGCAGAGTCAAGGTAACCAAAGCAGAGGGGCTGTGCCTCGGATCTGGGCGGTGGAGATGCTCTGGAGCGTCCAGCAGTGCGGCATAATTAATGTTCTTTAATTTGAATACTTGATTTAAAAATGCTAATTGCCTCTTTCAGTGCTAGACTGGACACAAATGCATTTTAAAGCGGTTTAAGGACTTTCTGGAATTATACCCTGAAACAGAAGCTCCATTCCGGGCTGAATTTTGCCATTCATCCCTCCACAATACAGATGAAAGTACAAACATTTTCCTTCATTTCAGACCTGAATCATGGAACAGACTCACACTCCCCAAAGGATATGATTCCCTTTTCTAAACCCAGGAGAATCCCTGTGCAAGGCGGGGTCTGAGGCAGGATGAGCTGCCTTTGGAAGAGCCTCTTATCCTCCTATAATTTTATTCTGTTCCTGCGTAATTAGATCACACTAAATGCTTAATTATCAATCAGGGGAATCCCAGGGGGGAAAAAAAAAAAA
>VZRN01004180.1:1614539-1626352 GCA_013397935.1 Dasyornis broadbenti
AAATAAATTTTTTCCTTTTTTTTTTTTTTTTTTTTCTCATCCACGTGGAGTTTGTGCATGTCCAGGATATACTTACTTAGATGGCAGAATAAAAGACAGGCTGAGAATAATTAGGCTGCTGAGCCCCTACTGAAAACTGTTCCTTTTATCAGTGACTGGTTGTAATTATTCTGGTGGGTTTGTTGCAGTGAAATGCCCATGAGGATTTGGGTTCTTTTAGAACATAATTCTTTTTTTTTTTTTTTTTTTCCCCCTGCCTAAAAGTTTCTTCCATGTTTTTCTAAGTGTTGCTGACCAATGCTTGCTCCATCTAGGTGGGAACAACTAACAAAGGCAAAACGAAGAGAACCCAGACTTGTTGTTAGGTACCATGGGCAGCTTTGAACACTTGTGTAAATAAAGGGCTCTCTCTCTCTATTTTTTTTTTTTTTTAATATGAATGAAAATCCATGTAGTTCCTCTGTATCACACTCTGCAGTTCAAGACAATAAAAGATCTCTTGTTTTAACCCAGTCTCTCTGCCCTACTTCAAGGCTGCGTTTTGCAAACATTTTGCGAACATCCTGCAAATGTTTCTTCCCTCCCTCCTGGCTGAAGTTCCACTCCTGGACATGGTTTGTGTTGCACGGGGAGCACAAATCCCCTTTGACCCTCCAGAGCACTGGCAGCACCATATTAAATTAATTCTCTGTCATGAATGGCCTTTCCTTGATGTTTATCACAGTAAAAGATAGGCAGCACAAAAGAGAACAAATCCAGTAATGAAGAAACACCCTCCACTCTCCAGCTGCTTTCCCAGCTATTAGGAAATGGCACCGAATCCATGTTTCTGGGCACTGGAAAGCTCTTGCAGTCTGTTTGCAGACGTCCAGGGGAAGGAGTGACATTTATGGAACGATTTCCTCATTTCTAGGAACATCCCAGAGCTGCCTGGATCCGGCTCTGGTGTCATTTCCCTTGGCAGCTCCAAAGAGCTGCTGGAGACAGGCTCAGGTTTGTGCCTCGCCCCAGACACGACTCGAACACTCTGCACGAAAGGAAGATGATATTTCCTGTAATTACTCACTGACAGATGCCCTGCTCGGTATTCTCCATCATCACCCCCGTGAGAGGGAAGCTGGCAAATCCTCGGAGTCAGACAATGCCAAAACACCCTTCAGAGCTGACACAAGCTTGACTTGGTACCAACAGCTCCACCACGGGCTCCCGGAGGGGAAATTCAGTCTCTGGCTTTTCTCTCCCCATTTTCCTGCTTGTAACTTGTGAGAAGAGCTAAAGGCACCCTCAGTTTTGAAATCTGTCCATAAACCCGCCAAGCCTCAGTGCTGGTGTTCATCCTTAACGTGATGAAGCAATCTGGGAGCCTCAAGGGGGCAGGAGAGGAAGGGTTTCAAAAATATTTCCCCAGCCAGATTTAAGGTCCCAAAGGCACTGAAGGAGATATTTGGGGACATAAGAGGGATTTATGGGGTTAGGGCTGTATATGGTATTTCTGAGAAAAGTGGATGGAAAACTTCTTTTCCAATGTCACTGAACTAACCTTAACTACAAGAGCAAGACCTCAGGCTTGGATTTCTAAGTTTGGGGGAGGTGAAAGCTTCAGTCCAGGTGCACAAAATTCAGCTGGATTGATAATTTGGGAGAGTGAGGCTGAAGCTGACGGCAGCTTTTAAGTTATTAAACCCTCTGGCTTTTTGTGAGGCTTGGACTCCTGAGCGAGGTGGGTTTTTTTCTGACATGAGCGTGCAGCCACCCTGAGTGAGTGATTGGAGCACTCCAGGGTGATGTGGGAGATGACAGACGCCTTCAATTCCTCCATCTGTCACAGTGACAGCGTGATATCAGCTCAGCTGGAGCACCCTCATCCGCTGCATCACCTCTGGGTGCAGCTCCCTCACCTCCTCTCCTGACGCAATCCCAGCCAAGGGAACTGGAATCACTCATCGCTGGGCTAAACGTAACCAGGAAACCTGGGAACCTTGCCTGAGTTTGCAGTAGTGAATAAGCAGTCCAGTGATTTGTGACAGAAAACACAAATTTCCCACCTTTCCTGCGCGAGGACGTCGCTTCATTCAAAATTACGAGTTAGACTTGGTTTGCTTTAAGAGCAGCTGAGCATAACTGAGGGTCAGAGAGCATGAAAAACAAGAATTTGAGCAGAGTGATCCAGTGGCTGCCCCTGCTACTCATTTGGTCTCAGTCTTCACTACCTGAATCCAAAACAGCAGCCTTGAAAAACCTTCTTGCAGCTGCCACAACCTGTAAAATTCTGCAGGAGCAGTACTTTTTTTTTTTTTCTGTTCTTTTCTTTTTCTCCTTCTTCTCCTCCTTCTCCTCCTTCTCAACAGTCTTTGTGCTCAACTCACTGAACATTCTCTACCAGAGCTTGATTAAAAAGGAAAACTCAACAGAAATTTTTTGTGTGTCATCAAGAAGCAGCAGCTTGATCCCAGAAAATGGCAAGGAGCTGGCATCAGCCTCACAGGCACCTTGCCACTTCTTCCTTCTGCCTTCCAGGGACGTGGACAAGACAACCCAGGGCCCTGGAACAGGGCTGGGATTGCTGAGGTGGTGCTTGGCTGCTTGCTGCTGGTTCTCTGCTCTCCACCAGGAGCTCAAGGCAGAGTGGAATTCGTCACAAATACAGGGATTTGACAAAATGATTGAATTTATTTGATGAGAAGTGTGGGAAAAAAATAATGTAAAATGAAAACAAAGAAGACATGAAGCCCCCAGCAGGTTTGGAATCCCAGGTGAGGATCTCCCTGTTCAGCATTGCCTCAGCATTTTCTTTGAAAAACGCCTGCTCAGCCTTTGTTCATCCACCTTTTTCTGGGTGATTTCCCCAGAAATCTCAGCCTGCAGAGCTGCAGCAGCCCTGTGTGAGTACAACATATGTTGGTCCTGATAAACAAGGTGTGGTTTGTCAGCGGGAAGCCGCGAGCAAAGCTCAGCCAGAGCTGCTCGGGTGATCTTTATTCTTGGAGGGCCCTGGGAAAACACACATTTTAATCAACACTTCGGTCTAGAGGTGAAGGAGTTGGTGTAGGTGAGAGGGAAGGACAATTCTCAGAGAGAAAAAGCGAAAAACAATAAACCAAAACCGGATTAAAAGATGATGTAAGAAGCGCTCTGCCTTTCTGGGTCACCCTGGCCTGCTCGCGAGCTGTTCCTGGCTCCCTCCCAAATGTTTAGGAGTAGAAACTCAACCTGATGATGGCACAGTGAGGTTTTCACTTGACTTGGCAGCCTTGGTGAGGAATTTCCACAGGGCTGAGAATGAGTCTCCATCCGGGCTTGTATCGATCATGGCCCTGGCTGCAAAATGAATCAGGCCCGGTGCAGTGGAAATGAGATCCCGAGTGGAGGCCGGAGCAGGGAAATACGACCACACACGGATATTTCTACAGCTGAGTTAAAGGAAAGTTTCCTGGAGGGGGTAGGAGTTATTGGATGGGGGAAGTTATTGCAAAATAAAGAGGTTGATGTTGTACCCAGCTGTGCCATCTCTGTATCCCTTCCACTCCCACATTTAGGCCCACTCAGCTGAAAAATCCGCTTCAGCTTTAGTCACTTGTGAAGTGTGGGGAGCTCATGGTCTCTGGGAGATGATATCTGCGGGGTTACTCACTTGTGCGCTTTCAGCTGACATTGAGGATAAGGTTTTGGGGGTTTTTTTAGGGTAAAAGTCCCCTTTCAAGACCTCTGAAATTGCAGAAGTCTGGGCTGAGCTTTTCCAAGAGGTCCTGCGATGGAGGGGGCCCAGGTCTCATTCCTTAGTGCTGATGTTTGGCTTTTCCTGCTTGGCTTCTTGGCAGCCTGGGGAGAAGGGACAGGTTTGGAATGGCAGCTAAAAATGTGCCTCCCCCTCCCTAAATACCCTGTTTGGACCTTCCCAGGGCCATCCTGGCGGCCTCACATTCCCTGGATGCAGCGAGGATTCTCCGAAGCCGCTGTGGGCAGAGTGACTGTGCTTAGGAGGTTTTTGGTGTCCGAGGTGCAGCATCACCAATAAACAGCTGCTGTTATTCACGAATCACCAATTGCTGCTGTTATCCACAAAGTCAGGACTCCATTTTCTGGGATTGCCACAGGGAAAAATACAAGATTCCTGTCCCAGCCTGCCTGACCTGGCAAAAACCCTTCCAAAGGTGTCTCTTCCAAGGCCGCACCTGCCTGAAACCATCGCTAAAATGGGTAGGGATGGGCTCAAAAGGCCTGATGAGGCTGCTCCTTCACCTCTTCGTCAGGTACTTTCCTCAGAGGAAATCATTCAGCTTCCTGTGTTTTTACTGTAAATTCTGTGCTGCAAAGAGGAAAGACAGAAAGAGACCAACACAGATAGCGAGATTAGTGAGGGGGAAAACCAACACACGGAAGTTTCAGTGCAGATAAATCCCTTTCACTCCAACTTTCGTGGCTGCCTTTGCCAGAGGCATCCCCCTGGTTCAGAGCCGTAGAAAGGGTTAAAAACAACATCTGACCTGAAATTTGGTCCCCTGCTTAAACTGAAACTACAGCTCATTTCCTCCCTGCCCTTCCTCTGCATCTTTACTTTTACTTTACTCCGTGCCTTGTCCTTCTCTTTCGGTGATTCTGTGAAAGTGAGAGGAGAAATAATGTGAAAAAGGCTGGGTTTTCTCCAAGTGAAAGAAAAAATAATGCCTGGCTGTGTCACTAGAGAGCACAAGCATTCAGATTGAGTCTGAGAGAGAATTTCCACTTTGTCATCACACCAATTGCAAAAGTCACAGCTTTAAGGAAGAGCTGGGACTTTTTTTGTCAACAAGATATTCTAGGCTTTCATGTAAATAGGATGCTGCTTGCAAAGAAGGTACTCAGCAAAAAAAAAAAAAAAAACACCACGCCTTCCCTACAAAAGGGTTTTAAAGGACAATTTTGAATGTTTCAGCTCCATTGTGACCAACCAAAGGAGCGTAAATGGCTGAGAGAATTTGAAAAGAAAATAAGAAGATTATCATATTCTGAGTGTCCTTATATCCTGAACCACTTGACTTTTCCCTAGAAAAGAAATAGTAAAAATTAGATTGGACCCCTGAGATGATAGTTTTTATTTGTTTTCCGTGTAATCGATGTGCATCCTCTGCTCTACAGTAACCAGACTACCTGGAAATGATCCCCCCCAGCAGCACCGGCACAGCAGTCAAATTAATTGCAGGTTTTTTTGTAATAAAAGGTCCATCCAGACGGCAGCTCTGTGTTTTGGCAGCCTCACATCAGCCCTCAGGAGACTCCTTGGAAGCCCCTTGTGTGAATAAATCCCGGCCTTGGTCATAGCTGGATACATGGATTCTGCTCTTGGCTTTCCAAGCACTCACAGCTCCGGCCACTGCTCTGAACTCTTCTCACTGAGAAGGGGCAAAGGTCTCACAACCAGAAATATTTCAGTGTCCCTGAGCAATTCTAAGCCCAAAACATCTCCCGTGTGCCAAACCCTGCTCATCTCACTTGGCCACGCAGTGAAAAGCAGCTCTTGGATGTGATGCTGGCTCTGTCCGTGTTTTCAGGGAACAGGAGCCCTTGGGATGTGTCTCTGCCAGGGCAAAAGCTCTCCCCAGCCTTCCTGGGGCTGGGCCCCACCTGGCCCCTGCCAGCCTTTGCCTTCTGGAGTTTAAATGATGCCCCAAGAGCAGGGGGAGCACAACAGGGACACCCTGCAGTGGGGCAGCTGGGCTTCACCAAGGGGATCTATGGATCTATGGATATATAGATATACGGATATATGGATATATGGATATATGGGTATATGGATATATGGATATATGGATATACAGATATACGGATATATGGATATATGGATATATGGATATATGGATATATGGATATATGGGTATATGGATATATGGATATATGGATATACAGATATACGGATATACGGATATATGGATATATGGATATATGGATATATGGATATATGGATATACGGATATATGGGTATATGGATATATGGATATATGAATCTATGGATATATGGCTTTATGGATATATGGATCTATGGATATACGGATATACGGATATATGGATTTATGGGTATATGGGTATATGGACATATGGATCTATGGATCTATGGATATATGGGTATATGGGCATATGGACACATGGACACATGGATACATGGATATATGGATAGGTGGGCATATGGATATATAGACACATGGATATATAGATTTATGGATAAATGGATCTATGGATATATGGACACATGGATATATGGGTATATGGGTATATGGGTATATGGATATATGGATATATGGATATATGGGTATATGGATATATGGGTATATGGATATATGGATATATGGATATACAGATATACGGATATATGGATATATGGATATATGGATATATGGGTATATGGATATATGGATACATGGATACATGGATACATGGATATATGGATATATAGATATATGGACACATGGATATATGGATATGTGGATATATGGATATATCTGGATATGGATATACGGATCTATGGATCTATGGATACATGGACACATGGATACATGGATAGACAGGTATATGGATGTATGGATCTACGGATATGTGGATACATGGATATATGGATCTACGGATATGTGGATACATGGATATATGGATATGTGGATATATGGATGCAGAGGTGTGTGTGTGCAGAGGTAACCCTGATCAGGGGGTGTTTATTCAGTGTTCAGCTCAGGGGAAGAAAACAGATTTTTCCAGCAGCCTGGATGTCACAAAACCGCCCAAATCAACGCTCTTCTGAGGTGGGAAGTTTGTTAAGAATTGCTAATTATACATTTTAGATGTATACAGCACGTATATATAAAATAGAGAAGAATTATATATTTTAGATGTACATACATCTAAAAACTATCCATGTCTGTGTGTGCCCACAAACATCCACACAGAGATATAAAAATAAATATACATGAAATATATAAAACCAGAATAATTTCCAGGCTGGGACCATCAGTGGTACACAGGCCCCACGGTGCTGCCAGCTCAGCAGAAACGTCAGCGTTTCCTGCAGCTTAGAAAGCGAGAGGAAACCACTGAGGTTTCAGGTGGCAGCAGGTGCTGATCTCAGAGCTGGCAGCTCTGCCTGGGGCTGCTGTGGCCCTCAGCCCCACCCTGAGGCAAGCAGGGATCACCAGCACTCCCAAATGTTGGGATGGATCCTGCCTTCCACTGCATTTTAGTGTGGGATAAAAGCACAGGGATCTTTCTTGTTAAGGTGTGATTATGAGTGGGGGTTCCCTGATTCCTGTAGAAACCTGGTTATTCATTGATGGAAGGTTTGGGAAGGTTTGGGAAGGGAAGGAAAGAGAACAGGGAAGGGAAAAGGAAAGGAAAAAGGAAAGGAAAAAGGAAAGGAAAAATGAGAACTAATGAGTGTCTGTGTCCTGGGAGGAATTCAGCCCAGATCAGAGCTTGTGTTGCGCCTCAGGCCTGACTAAGTGGTGAACAAAATTAAAATAAAAGAACAGTAACCGTGTACTCCCAGCTTTAGTGCTCCTACCTGGAAAGTTCTGCATCTCCCACGGGAAATTTTCAACAATCTGTGCTCCCAGACTTTCTCTCCTCACTATAGTTTAGCAATTCTTAAAAAACTTCCCACCTCAAAAGAGCGCTGATTTGGGAAGTTTTGTGACACCCAGGCTGCTGGAAAAATCTGTTCTCTTCCCCTGAGCTGAACACTGAACAAACACCCCCTGATCAGGGCACCTGTGTGGGCACCCAGGGAGTGTGACCGTGCAGCAAAACTGGGGACACACAGCACCTCCGAGACAGGAGAGCAACTTCTCCTCTGCAGCAAAAACGAGGATCTTCCCCCAGCTCCATCACAATGGTGACAAAAGCAGAGTTGGCTGCCAAGGCTGGGCTGTCTGGAGATGGAGCAGAGCAGGGAAGCAAATCCTGGGCTCAGAGGAGAGGGGGTAACTGTGTGCACACCTTGCTAGAGCCTGGAGCAGGAGCAGGAACAGCAGCAAGGGTGCAGGGGCTGGCAAGAGATTTTTATTCCAACTGTAAAGCAGACAACACGTGGGGAGACTTGAATGTTTCTGCAGCAAAAAGCTCTGAGTTTCGCATTTGTTGCTGACCAAAGAAACTCCAGCTGCTCTGTTTTTCATTTCAAGGCTGCATGATCGGCGGCAAAGCCAGGACTTTTGCCAAGGCTTTGCTCCCTCCAGGCGCTGCAGGTACAGCAGCTTTTTGGGGGCTGTTCTGCACCTGGCATTTCTGCACAGACATCACCCTGCTGAGTGGTCATGGTGAGATTTTGAAAGCCCTCGCTGAGAATCTCGGTTTGTGAGAGCTCACAGCATCACAGCACCACGGAATGCCAGGATGGGCCAGGCTGGAAGGGAGCACAGAAGGTGCCACCTCCCTGATCAGGCAGGGCCATCCCAGAGATGATTTTGGAATCTCCCCAGTGATGGAGACTCCAGCCCCACCCTGGGCTCTGTTCAGGGCTCAGGCACTGCCCAGGGAAGAAGTTGTGCCTCCTGTGCAGGGGGAGCTCCCTGGGCTCAGTCCCTGCCCGTTGCTCTGGTGCCATCGCTGGGCCCCCGCAGCAGAGCCTGGTCCATCCCTGATCCCTCCCTGCAGCCAGGGACAGCCAGGGCTCAGGGCCTCTCTCAGACATCTCCTGAAACTGGGCTGGGTGTGCACACAGACAAGGAATCAGGTTAAGGGTGTATACAAAGCGAATATATGACAATTAAATGTTGTTCCTTCTCATGAATCATTTCTATTTCAAACGAATGGGTTTCTAAAGATAGGGTTTTGATTTTTATTGGTGACCTGGTTATGTGTGGGTATATATATTTTATATCTATGTATATATTGGAGAGAGACCATTTACAAGAGCAGGTAGTGACAGGACAAAGGGGAATGGCTTTAAGCTGTCAGAGGGGAAATTTAGGGCACATATTAGGGAGAAATTCCTCCCAGGGTGCCCAGAGAAGCTGTGGCTGCCCCTGGATCCCTGGCAGTGCCCAAGGCCAGGCTGGACAGGGCTTGGAGCAGCCTGGGACAGTGGAAGGTGTCCCTGCCCTGGCAGGGGTGGGATGGGATGAGCTTTGAGGTCCCTTCTAAGCCAGGCCCTGCTGTGACTCTGAGGATGTCCCAGGGAGCCGCTCTGCATCTCCTGTACACAGCCCAGGAAATGCCCCATCAGCACAAACGTGAGCAGCATCACCAGCAGCCACTGAACCGGGGACATGGCGTGGAGAGCAAACATTTCACAGAAGACTTCAGTGATTGTTGTTGTTATTTGCCCTGCAGAATTTCCTAGAAGCACTTCCCATCGAGGAGCTGGGGCTGGGTGAGCACCTCCCACCCTGCCTGGCACTGCCCTTTCCTGGCAACAGCACCTCTGGAGAAGGCAGGCGCAGGATCCCGAGTGCTCTGTCCAGCCCATCTCTGCCCAGGTGTTTTCCCACTGACAAAACCACCCCCAATGCCCGGGCTGGTTGTTTCTTTGAAAAACAACCTCTCCTTCTCCAAAGCCCAGCGATGTCTGGGCTCAAACACCCCGGGAAAACCAAGAGACCAAGAGACCAAGAGCGTTTGTGGCATCTGAGTGGAGAAACCTTTCGCGGTCATCCCCGCTGACCCCAGGAGAAAACAAGAGGAGCTGGCAGGTGTTGGCATTTGCAGTGGGCAGAGTGAGAAAAGAATAAAGGAAGGCAGGCTGTCAAAGAGGATTTTTAGCACCCGGCGCTCACGTTAATCCCCTGACCTACTTTCCGAAAGACCTATATAAGGAAGAATATTCTCCACTGAGCAAGCAGCTAATAAGCAGTGCCAGCATTTAAGAGTTGGGAGCGCATCAGTTCTGAGATTCTGTTATCTCTTCCTGGAAATAATTAAAGCACGGAAAACAAACACTCTTCAAGTAATTAAAAAAAAAAAAAAAAAAAAAAATCCACCCACCCATCTATTTCTAATGAAAGCTTTGCACCTCAGCAGGGCTGTGAGTTGGCACCACGGCCCCGAAGGCTGTGTTTGTGGGTGAGCTGAACACTGGACCTCACTGGAAAGAAAAAATCCTCAGATCGCCCCAATTTATTTTACTGGAGTTGCTGCAAACATCCTTTGAGCCACAGACAGCCACGGTACAGCCTTGGCACCAAACTCTTCAAGTTCCCTCGTGGACTTGGAGAAAAAACAGAGGAGGCCGTGAAGCTGGTGAAGGGGCTGGAGCACCTCCCCTGTGGAGACAGGGAGAGAAAGTTTGGGCTTTTCAACCCAACTTTGAGTGGAGACCTCACAAGGAAGCCAGAGAGAGACTCTTCATCAGGAACTGGAGTGGCAGGACAAGGGGGAATGGCTTCAAACTGAAAGAAGGGAAAATTAGGTTGGATATTGGGAAGAAATCCTTCCCTGTGAGGGTGGGGAGGCCCTGGCACAGGGTGCCCAGAGCAGCTGTGGCTGCCCCTGGATCCCTGGAAGCATCCAAGGCCAGACTGGACAGGGCTTGGAGCAGCCTGGAACAGTGGGAGATGTCCCTGCTCATGGAGGGTGTGGGATAAGATGAGCTTTAAGGTCCCTTCCCCAAACCCTTCTGTGATTCTATGATTTTTTTAACTCTTCCCTGTTTTTATTATTTCAAACTGCGAGCAGCTTTAAGCCTCCAAACCTGTGGGGGAGGCTCAAAGGGCCCCTATGACCACAGCCGGCATTTTGGGAGCCTTCATTTCCACTTGGCCAAGGTGAGATGTTTCAAGGGCTCTTTCCTCAGTCTTAGCTGCAGGGGCTCCCCTTTGAGTTCCAGTGAGGCTGAAGGTACTCAGCACATTATTCTGAGGTTTATGTGGCTTCAAACAGCCAGATATGTAGAGCTGTTGTCAAAATCAGGTCATTTTTGGCCACTTTTCACACCCAGCAGCTCACATTTCACTGCTCACCTTGTTCTAGCGAGGCAACAGCAGTAAATGGCACTGGTGTCATTTATCATTTACTAACTTGAAGGCCACAGACTTGGTCCCTGTAAGAGCCACAAGATTATTTTTCACGTCCTCATCCTTTCAAGAGAAGCTTCAGATGTTCCAGCGCAAGAGACTGCAGTGTTTCAAAGCTTCTTTGAACCTAGCAAGAAAGAGAAATCCCAGAAATTCTACGGAAGTGATGAGAGCCCAGTCCCTTTCTGAGGCACGGAAACATCAGCTTGAAGCAGCCTGGCCCTCAGGGTGAGGATGCCTGGGAGGCCCCTGGGAGAAAGTGAGAACCCATTGTGTGGTGCTGTGGTTGGGGCAGGACAGGTGGTTGGGTTCATGAAGCACCCAGCGGTGTTGGTTTCTGGTGTTTTGCTTTCTCCTTGACCTCGGCCATGTGGGGAAGAGGGTTTTCCTCATGGAAAAAGCCTTTCTTTAAGTCTTTGCCTGCGTGGATCCAGCCAGCACAGCCAGATGCAGCCGGATCTCCATGTGGGCATGGGGAGGAATGCAAAATAAATGTTAATAATCCTTAATCCTTCCTCTTCTTCCATTCAATTTTTCTTCTCACAGAGAAATTTGCCAGAAAGCACTTCCCATCAGAACCCCTCAAACGCACCAAATCCTGGGGATTTCCATTTCATCTGTGTCAAAACCCGAGTACAGAGACACAAAACAGGCAGTTCAATACACAGAGAAAATAAAATCGCTGCCAGGGCCAAAAGCATCATCCCCTTCCTTCCTCCACTTCCATCCCCCATTCCTTCACATCCTCAGCTCCTCAAGGCACAGGGATGGGGAGAGCTCAGCACACAGACAGAGCCTGGTGTAATAATTTCCACCCAATGTCCTCGGTGAAAGAAAAAAAAA
>VZRN01004180.1:1632023-1662829 GCA_013397935.1 Dasyornis broadbenti
AAAAAATCCCCAGCCAGAAAAGAGAGAGAGAGAGAGAGAGAGAGAGAGAGAGAGAGAGAGATGTTTATCTGCTACAGCAGAACTGTCGAGTCGGCTTTTTGAAATTCCAAACGTGAAGTTTCCTTTGCTCGTGTCGAAGCTGCTTCATCTCCTCTCTCAACCTACACCACCACCTCCTCACGATCTTCACCACATCCCTCCCTCATTCCTTGCCTTGCCCGGCTCAGGCTCAGCTGGGACAAACAGGGACAGCCTCCTGCCACCATTCCTCGTGGAATTTTTCTCTGGCCAAGGATCCTGTTGGAATTCAGGGAAGAATCCCACTGCGGCTCCATGGATCTCACAGGTCCAGTCCATCTGGCAAAGTTTTTGGGGTGTCTCTGCTCCAGCAGCCGCTTCTCCATCCTCTGCCTGAGCTTTCCCGTCTGTAAAATTGTAAAAATCAGGATTTTTCTCGTAGCAAGATTTGAGCTGTGGGGGTGAGAAGGCCTGGATTGAGGCACGCAGATTTTACCGTTGTCAGGTGCTTCTGCTCAGATCTGGATTACACATCTCCATCCCAAGGTGCTCATGGAGCAGCACGGAAGAGCAGAGCCCATCTCGGTGGCTTTCCTTGCAGAGGGGTCACTGCTTCCCTCCCACTCTTTACCCTTCGCCCTCTGGCCTAAGGAACTCAAGGCAAAGTCCTGAGTGTCTCCTCTAAAGGGAGAATTTCTCCTGCCACTTCCACGGGAGGTTGTGCCACGCTCCTTTCTCCCAGAGCCGCCGGGGTGGGACAGGGCAGTGACACAGCCCCGATGTGAAACCAGATTTCCTCCCAGGCTGGGTTTTACCGACCTCCTCTAGAAAATTGTTCAAACCCAACCAAGCCAACCAAAAGCAGCGTGTCAGACACATCCTGAAACCGCCTCGTTACATTCAGCAGTGGCCACAGAGAAAGGGGATATTTTTTGAATTTGAGTGGGCGCCTCAAACTTTCAATTGTTTGCTGTGTTTTCATTTCGTTCATTCAAAACACCGTTTGAAGCTGCATTTTCCCTTCCTGCGTGATTTGAGAAGTTCACCCTCTCTGCTGAGCAGGGAAAATCAGGCACAGGTTTCCCCTGCTCAACAGGAGAAGGAGTGAGCAAATGATTTGGGGCCTAGAAAATACCTTTACCGAGAGAAATCTGTGCAATCTGATTTATTTATTTATTTATTTATTTATTTATTTATTTATTCATTCCACCTGGGGAAAGAGGGAAATCTGACCCTGGATCCATGTGAATGTAGGCTAAGAAAAGGAAAATTTTGACCAGTTGAAATGAGAATTAACAAGAGTTTAGGGAAAAATAACCCACAAGATTTTTCTTCTTTTCTCTCTGGCTCCGTCAAGCCAACAAAAAAGAGACGCAAATCCATGAGACTGGAGTTAGTTTAAAAAATATTGTTGTGACTCCTTGCAAGAAATGGCAGAGTGGAAGTCTTTGAGCTGAAAGCTGGCTGCCTTTGAAATTGAAATCTTCCAGTCTGGTTGAGTTTCCTCAACAAGGTAATTCCCAAGGAATTCAGCGACATGGATTAGTCCTGATGGATCCTGAATGACAGAATGGGCTCAGTGGGTGAGACACGGCCTTGGGAAGCGTACCCAGGCAAAGCACACACGTTTGCTTGTGCATCACTAAAAATGGCTTTCATTTCAAGGCATTTCATGTGCACCTCACTCACGTGAGCGAGACCCTGAGCTACCAAGCGCTTGAGGATTTCTCTGACTTAGAAATGATCCAAGTTTTAATTTCTACTGGAAGCAGCCCCTGTTAACCAATAAAAGAGAGCAACACCAGAATCTCGTCATTCTCTAAATCTCTTTAAACCCTGAGGTATAGAAGATACAGACTTGGCTGTGCCATGCCTGCTCTGATTTCCCACCATGACAAAGAATCCAGGATTTTTTTCACTGAAACCACGCTAAGAAGACCAAAGCAAGGGCCTAAACCAAGCCCAAAGCTCAGGAGCCGGGGAGGGCAAACAAATCAATCTGTTTCCACTTAAAACCACCTGGGGAACACAGAAATCCGTGCAGCAGAGATTTCCACTGCCAACCATTCTATTCCCAGCAGGCAGAGGTGGACAGGTCGCCATCCAAAGCTTCGTGTCTTATTCTTTCTCGGCCTCCACGAAACTTTCATCATGAAACCCCCAAAAAACAAGGTGAACTCTATGGTTTGGTCTGGAAACCATGAGCAATTCTGTGGTTTTGCTTAGGTTTGCTCTGAAACCAGTCCGGACTGGGGAGTTTCTTTTAGCTGAATTTGACCTAAAGGTGTCGAATTCATTCACTCTTGAAACTGAGAGCGAAATTCAGGGGGCACGAACCCACGCAGACTAAAAGAAGGAAAGAGGGTTTGCATGAAACCGCAGGTCAGGTCTGCTCACGGAGCTCAGCATCACCTTGAGCTGCTCTGGGAGGTGTTTGCTGCTGCCTCACCAAACCTCAGCTCCCGGACCCCCCAGGGAAAGTTTGGGCTCCTTGGGAATTGTCAGTCTGGGAACACGCAGGGCCCCAGGTGCTGCTGGTGGCACCTCTGAAGGTGTGGCTGAGCCTCCCCTTGGGGCATTCACTCCTCTGGGAGAAAAAAAAGGCTCTGGGGAGATTCTACAGCACCTTCCAGTGCCTGAGGTGGGTTTTGAGAAGGTTGGGGAGGGACTTTCATGAGGATAGGTAGGGAAGAAATAAGTGGGAATGGCCTTAAGCTAAAGGAGGGTAGGGTTAGGTGGGATATTGGGAAGGAATTGTTCCCTGGGAGGGTGGGGAGGCCCTGGCCCAGGGTGCCCAGAGCAGCTGTGGCTGCCCCTGGATCCCTGGCAGTGTCCAAGGCCAGGCTGGACAGGGCTTGGAGCAGCCTGGGACAGCGGGAGGTGGCACTGGATAATCTTTAGGATCCCTTCTACCCTCAACCATTCTGTGACTCCATGCAGGCTGGAAGGCCTCCAGCGTGGAAAAATCTAGGGAAAAAGCATGGAAAAGTAGTTCTGCCAGAAAAACCCTTGCTCTTCGTTACAGCAGCTCCTCTTGAGCATCCTTCAGACATCTCAGTGCCCAGACCTTCTGGACAGGGGAAAATCCTGCTTTTCCACCAGCCAAACCCGCTGTGTGTGCTGCGCCCAAGGAGCCCCAAGACATTTACACGAAGGCATCAAAGAAAGGAACAAGAGGGGGGCAGAACTCAAGACCGGGCGAGATTCAATTTCGTCAGCCTGCATCAATGGAGAGCGACATCGCAAACATTCCTGCGCCGCGTTAACTCGAGAGAAGCTGGAGTGGAAATGCCGCGAGTATCGACGGGGAAGCACGGAGCTTTTGTGCGCCCTGACCGGAATCAAAGAAAGAAACGCCAGACTGAATTCCGCAGAGAGCAAAGCACACGGGATCCAGAGCGGGCGTGTCCTTGTGGGTGAGAAATGCAGCTCTGAAAAGGCTTCGGGTATTTTCAGGATTCCAAAGAAAATGCTGGCAGATGCGGGATTTTACCTGACAGTTGTCTTTGCAGGGACAAACGAGGGCTGTCACTCAAGGCTGGATATTTTGGTTTTCCTTTTCCGTTCTGCTGTGATTTACAGCTTCCCTGGTTTATGTAAACGCACAGCCAGTGGTGATGCCCTCACGCTCGAAGGTGCCCCAGGCACAAGCTCATAAAGCTCCCAGCAGCTTCCAGCTGGTTTTGTTTCCCACAAAAAACCGGGGGGTTTTGTGCCCATCACCATTAATGGCACTCTAAGGGAATTCCATCCTTCCAGGCATTTCGGAACATCCTTCTTGTGTCATTCTTAAGTTTGTTTTGGTTTTTTTTTTTTTTTTTACCAGTTTCACATCTGGACAGAAAACTCACCAAGTTCACGTGTCCTGTCCCCCTGAGGACACAGGTCCTATTCCCTTCTTTCAACACTGATTTTTTGGAGGGATTTTGAGTGAGCGCTCTGTCCCTCCCTGCAGCTTTTCTGTTTGTGCGCCTGAGGTAGCTGCATCAACTCTGCAGGGTCTTGGGGACTTCTTCAGGGAGTTTGTGCGGCTTCCCAGACTGCAGGGCACAGCTCTGTTCAACCCCTGAGCCTGCACAGAGGCACTTGCGCCTTCTGATGCTTCATTTCTGTCTCTAACAGGGAGGAGGAGGAGGAGCACCAAACCCAGCAGGCGCTGTGAGGACAAATCCATCCCAGGCTGGGTGACAGAAGGCGGCCCTGGCACCCAAGGCACTCCACAGTGGGAACTTTGCAAGATCTCTCCTTATTTGCCCTGCAGGGATGGAAAAAATAAACAACTTCACCGTTTCCTCCCTGAGAAGACAAGTGACAGAGCTTTGTTATTTCAGGAAAGGCGAACTAACAAAGCCTTTCAACCTGCCAGGATTATAAAAAGACTTTCACCCCACATTCCTGCACCTCCCATGGTGTACAGGCAGCATTTCAAGCTCGTGAAACTTTGATTTTTCAGTGGTTCTCACCTCATTGCCCAGTAGGGTTCAGTGTATGAATGCTGCGCAGAGCAGACCCTGTTTCCAGAACACAGGGAGATTTCGGAGCTGCCAAACGTTGAACGCCAGCTTTTGCGGGGTTTTTGTCTCTAATCCGGGCACCTCAAACCGCCAGGTGAATTCGGTTGTGATGCAATTCTGCCCTCCTGGTGAGGTCTGACCAGAGATGATGCGATTCCTGTGACAGTTTGGTTATTTTCAATCTGACCTCAGATCTCTCATCTCTCTTCTACCAAAAACTTTCAACATTTATGCACAGGAAACACAAACAGGCTTTTGCTCTAAAACAGGCTGATCCTCCTTTAGTTACAATCCCCCTTCTTTCCATGGCCAGTCGGTAGAAGTTTCATTCTCACACAGGGGAAAATCCTGATTATTCCAGCTGAACCATTCCAGAGCCCTGCTTTTCCTAACCTGGACCCTCAGTCCCGCCCTGATGCAACCTTGCCCGGCTCAGCCGCATTCCCATTCTCCAGGGATCTGGGATAAACTCAATGCCCTTTCCCAAAGGGGAAATCTGATCTACAGGGCCCCTTCCGACCTGAATTCTGTTCCTCTCCTGCAGATGTTGAGGGTGAGATCCTTTTTTCCTTTCCAGGGATGCTTTTTCTGGTGCCGCTGCCTCTCGGTGCCAGCCCTGGATGCCGCTGGTGCCGGCGCCGGCGCCCCTGACCCGACACAAGGTCCTGGGCTGGTCTCTGCAGACCTCACCCAACATCAGCACCATCAAACGGGGCCTTTCCCTTCCTTTCCTGGGGTTTCGGTGCTCGTGGTTATTTCTTCCTGCTCCCCCAAATCCATATCTTAGAAATTCCACCCACTGATTCAAATCCACCCCATGGATTCTCTCAGGCTGAGATTTTCAGGCGTATCCAGAGACTTCAAGAACCACATTCACACCAGCAAGTGGAAATGTCCTTTTTCTTCTCTCTTAATGAACTTGAAACTGACAAAAATCCTCTTTTTTTTTTTTTCCTAGTTTTTATTTTATTAATTAGACCCCAGAGTGTGTGAGAGTCTGAATATACTTCTGGGTGGCTCAGTTCTATATTACACTGCTGGAATCACACAGAAGTAGCCTGGCTCTCAAGGAATTACGAGAACCTTGTGGGAAATGAATGTCCTTCCGGTGTTCTGTAACAGAACAACTGGAATTTCAGTGATTTGAGATCTCTAGACGTGCCTGAAAAATCTCATTCTAAATAACTCAGCCTATTTTTTTTTCTTTTTTAATTCAGACTATATTAATTATTCCGTTTCTTCCAGCTTCGCAATTAACGCACTCTTTTCTTCTGCTCATTAAGCAGAACACAGAGGGGGCTCATACCCAGAAATGAGTTTTTCCACTTGGATCGACTCTCTCAAGGGCTGCTGAAAGGCACCACAGGTTTTCCAGCTCCCCTCCCTGGGAGATGCCACACGGGAAGAACTCTGGCTGTGTTTGGGCAGTCAGCAATTCCCAAAGGCTCTCTCTGACAAATTCGTGGAAGTTATTGCGCTTTTAGAACATTTTCCGTTGTTTTATTATCGCATTTTATTATCTCTCCCAACGCCTCTGCTTTCCACCTGCACTCCAAAGGAGATGGATGATGCAAACCCACTACAGTTATCAAGAGGTATTTTTTTTTCCCCCTATAACCAATTTTCAGCTAATTTAACAGCCCTGATTCTCCATATTCTTACAAGACAGAGTGGTAGAATTCTTTTGAGCAGCACAGCACGAACGAACGCTCTGTAGCTTCCCAAGGAGCTGGCACTGCACAGTAGCAGCTTTAACCTTCCCTTGTCCCCCTCGTTTTCCTCCTGTCCGATGTCTATTTTTATCCAGTGATCTTCTTCGAGAAACAAAATGAGGGAAGGACCTTGCTATTCCTGGAAAGCCTCCAAGAGGCTGCAGGAGCTGGAGGCTGGGATGAGAGACGGGAGATGGGCAGCATCTCCCTCAAAGGAGGGGTTTGTGGTGATGCTGCCTTTCCAGCTGCTACAAATACGAGGCAGACACAGCAGGAAAGGGAAAAATGGGGATTTACCTCGGGTTTGATGGGATCCTGGGTGCACGGCTCGTCACAGGTGGAACGCGGCGAGAGCACCCCCTGGATGACGCGGATACAATTTTTACGGAAACCCAAATGAGCAAATCTACCGAAAATCCCCCAATAAGAAACCCAATAGATGAAGTAACTGTCCCCCTATTCTAATTACCCCCCTAAATGAGATTCCAGCCCAGTTTACAAAATCTGTTCCAGAGAGAGAGAGAGAGAGAGAGACTCCATGCGAGGTTGGAGCCTCCAGTTCTGAGATCGTGCAGAGCTCTTGGCCTCCTGCTGTGAATGTTTGGTTTTCCCGCTTTGCAGAACCCAAACTGAGCTGAACATCAGAATTACAGGAGTGTGGGACTGGGGCACAGAGTGTGTGTAAAGGGTGCAAGGAAAGGGAAAGGCTGTAAAATGTATCAAAGGGTATAACAAGGGTTTAAAGAGAAAAGACAAAAACCATCAGGCATCAGTGACAGCCAAAGGTGTCATCACAGCAGTGTTGGGAACGAGATATTGGAGTGTCCTTTCCTTCACTCAGTGTTAGGACCACGGGAATGGACAGAGATTCCAATAACTACAGTGAAAAAATCAACCCAAACAAGGTTCTCACCCTTGGCCAAGGGCTGAGGCGTGGAATACAAAGAGAACCCGCCGAGCAACGCAGGAGTGATTCATGGGAGGAAACTCAAAGCCTCCGACACGCGGTGATTCATCCTCCGAGTGCTGAGGGTGTTTTGCAGCCACCTCAATTTACTGATTTTGCATTTCCATATCAAATGATCTGCACATGTGCTCGCATGTTCATGTGTGTGCAGCTCAGAGGGAGCTGGAGAGCCCTGCACGGGCTGGGGTCTCTCACTGAGCATAAAGGACCTTGAAAATCATCTCATTCCAGGCTGGATGGAGCTCAGAGCAACCTGGTACAGGGGAAGGTGTCTCTGCCATGGCAGGGGTTGGGAATGAGAAGATCTTTAAGGTCCCTTCCACCCCAAAACCACTCTGGGATTCTCTGATTCCACGAGAAGCCTGGCAGCACCTTTGCTATCAATGCCCCCCAGTCAGGATGAGGGCAGGAATCACTCAGGGTGATAAAACAGTCATCATGGATATTTTCATATTCTCTGAGCCCTCTTAGCTCTCGGATGAGGTTCTGGGGGTGAACTACATGGATGTGAAGGCGGGTGATGGATTTGACAAGAAACAGGCACAGTTCATATAAACCCAGAAACTCCTCACCCCCCCTGGATTTCAGTGGCAGCTGGATACCCACACATCTCTCAAAAATTGGGCACTGATGTCTTTGATGAAGGTTTCAGTTATCACAGCTTCAGTCAAGGGTGAATTTCCAGCCACCACATGGGTGAGCCCTCAGCTCTCAGTAAGTTCATTTCCTTTCAGCCGAGGAGTAGAACATCGAGTACCAACAATGGGCTGGGATATCTTGTATTTTTTTCTGACGAAGGCAGTCACCTGCAATACCTACCAAGAAATAATTAGAGCTGCTGGTTTTGTGGTTCAGTTGTTTTCTCCCTCCCTGCCCTTTTATGCAAAGCTCTTCGCTGCAGAGGGCACGACTCGTGCCGATGCAAATTCGGGGCAAGCAGCTGCTGTTTAACCTCTTGAACCAGAGCTGGGGAGAACTGAGGCAACATTGGGCAGAAGACACGAAACAGTGAACCGTGCTCTGGGAATCAGCAGAACCAGGCAGATGAGAGAGTGAAAGGGTTTGCAGAGCGATGTTGTGATGCTGGAAAGCACATCATCACCTGCAAGCCAGAACAGACAGCCAGAGCAGCCCAAAAAAACCTGTTTAATGGCGGGTGCCTCATCCCTGGAATCTTCAGGGACAGGCTGGACAGGGCTTGGAGCAACCTGGGATAGTGGAAGGTGTCCCTGCCCACGGCAGGGGTGGGACAGGATGGGCTTTAAGGTCCCTTCCAACCCAAACCATTCTGGGATTTTTCACACGGGAGCTTTCCAGAAGATTGCAGCATTTCCAGCTCGCCCTGGGGGTTTGCAGTGCTGTGCTCATGGGCTGATCGGATTTAGCTTGGAAAGCAACAGGCCCAGTTCAATCTGGATTGCGCTCGTTTTCAAAAGTTTATCCCATTTTCCCTCACGGCCATCACTGATCTCTTTCCTTTTGCAGCCATCACCACCACCCAGTTGCTCTCACCCGAGTTTAGCCCAGGTGTTTCAGTGCCTGAAGAGCTGACCTGCACACCCAGGTGGGAATCAAAAAATCCATGATCTCCCTGAGAGCTGTGCTCTCCTCACGACACCACCCACGAGGTGGCATCCTTCAAACCACACCACCACCATCCACCTCAGCGAGAAATGGATCAGCTCCGTCGGATCTGCCTGTCCTAGAGTCACTGCAAGACCTTGGGGATTGGGATTTTCCTGCACTCAGAGCTGCCACACGGTTGAGGGGGGCTGGGGAGCTGTGATGTTGGTCAGGGATCTCCACAAAGGGTGGATGTGCTGCTCTGCACCTGCTGCCTTCAGGGGTCAAATGAACCTCCCCAGGCAAGACTTTGTAAATCTTTTCCTTTAGAATCAAGACTAATCTCCAGAACAAGAACCTCTGCCGCTCGTGGCTGTCCTGAAGTTTTGCTTGCACCAAGAAGGACCCAAAAGCTGAGGACTCGCCTCACCCAGCCTATCAGGCCTGGCCAATTTTCTCATCCCTTTGTCTCTGGTAAAAACAGGTTGTGCCTGTTCCCATGGTGATAAAGGATGCTCTGAAAAAACACCCCTTTGCAAATCTATAGAAGCCTTTGTAGTGCTGTGCTCCGGTGATTTTATTAAAGATAGCGGTAATGATATTAAAATGTCAGGGCTGTAAAGAACAATTGGATTAAAATTGAAAAGTTCTACCTTTCATCTGGGAGGTCACAAGCCCAAATCAGAGGAAACTGGAGAAATGCACTCATAAATTGCTATTTTCTCTGTTTCTGCTATCCTTCCCAAGGAATTTCTCGCTGCTCACTGCTGAAGGCAAGGTGCTGAGCTGGCTGGACCATGGACAGGATCCTCTTTGCTGTCCTTGTACCATCAAATTGGGAACAGCTGGGACAAATAACAAAAGGAATTTTGGTCCTGTTGCAGAAATTCACCGTCTTGCATGGATGTTATTCCAAAGGGGACACACATCCAGCTGGGAACATTCTCAGCGATACCCAAGTGTCTCGAGTTGGACTGGCCAGAAAGCCAGGAGTTATCCCAGAGAAAACCTGCAGGGTCCTTTAACACTGGGATGGGGTAGGAATGTTCCCAGATAAATAAATCTCCTTTGAGTTCTGTGCAAAACCAGGGGGATAATCCCAGGCTAGGACAGGATAGAAGTGTGCAGGAATTCCCTGACTGCAAATAAACCTGGATTACAGACACCCTCTGTGGGCAAATCCCAACCTCTGCGTTCAGCCACTTCGGCGTCACCGCTCTCTTTCTGCCTGGAACTTGCGTCGTGCACCAAAAACGTGTTTCTGACACATTTCTAGGAAATTCTTCGATGAAAATCTCACCCAAATATCTCCAGACCTCCACAGGCAAGAGCAGTCATAGAATTACAGAATATCTTGAGCTGGAAGGGACCCATAAGGATTGAGTCCAACTCGCTGCCCCTCCCAGGACTGCCTGAAATGAAACCATGGGACTGAGAGGATCCTCCAGACACTCCTTGACCCTTGGACAGGGTTAGAGCTGCGGGGAGCCTTTTCCAGTGATCACCCACCCTCGCAGGGAAGAACCTTTCCCTCATGTCCAGCCTGAGCTTCCCCAATACAGCTCCGTGATTCCTTCTCCTCCTGTGTGGTCCTGCTCGCCAGGGAGGGGATCAGCAGCTCCTGTCCTGCTGTCTGTGGGGAGGGAATCGTGGATTGTTGTGGGGTCCCCTCCTCAACCTTCTCTTCTCCAGCCTGAGCAAACCCAGCGACCCCAGATGTTCCTCATCACTCCTGCCCTTGGGGCCTTCATCACCACCTTGCTCGCCCTCCCCAGGACACACCCTCAGAGTCTGGGGCTTTTCTCCTGCTGAGGTGCCCCAAACTGCTCCAGGACTCCAGGTGGGGCTACACCAGCTCCATGTCCTCCCTCCCTCCCTCTCTCCCCTGGCTGGTGATGCCGTGCTTGGGGCACCCCAGGGCAGAACCCCGAGGTCACCCGTGGACACGGAGCTCCAGAGGCCGCTCCCTGTCAAGAAGCAGAAGAGGTTTGTGCACAACAGGAAGGCAGAGCTCGGGGCGACTCCCTGAGCCCGAGTGCAGCTGCAGCGAGTATAAAATGAAAGAGGATTTGCATATGTGCCCATTTCACCGAGAGCCCGCGGCAGGGCGGGGGACCCGGGCGGGGGTTCTTGGTGTCTGCTCACCTTCTCGACATCGGAAACCTGCGCTGCAGCTCGGCGGAGAAATCCCTGAGCAAGAACATGAAGCTCCTTCCCCTGCTCACAGCCGCGTCCTGCCTCACGCCCCCGGGGCCCTCTTGCTTTGTACGGCGGGGGATGAAGTTTTTTTTCCAGATCACATGAGCCAGGATGAAGGGGGAAAATCCTGCCAGGAGCAGAGATGGGCTGCGACTTGAACCCGACCGAGGGGAGACACAGAGCAGTGCCTTGAGGGCTATATAAGAATGTGCCAGACACAAGAGCAAACAGTTTCTCGGGTGAAGGACTCGTATGAATCAGCCATGAATGTCACTGAAGACTCTGTTTCCAGGAGGCTTGGGGCCACTAACAAAGTGTGTTTGTATTTCATCATCGCCACCCTGGGCGCGCTGCTCGTCTTTGCCTTGGCCACCATCATGGTCCTGGTCGTCCAGAGGACGGTAAGAGACTGATTCATTGCTTTGCTCTTTTTTCTTTTCTTTTTTCTTTTCTCTTTTCTTTTCTCTTTTCTTTTCTTTTCTTTTCTTTTCTTTTCTTTTCTTTTCTTTTCTTTTCTTTTCTTTTCTTTTCTTTTCTTTTCTTTTCTTTTCTTTTCTTTTCTTTTCTTTTCTTTTCTTTTCTTTTCTTTTCTTTTCTTTTCTTTTCTTTTCTTTTCTTTTTTCTCTTCTCTTCTCTTCTCTTCTCTTCTCTTCTCTTCTCTTCTTCCCTCTTCTCCCTTCCCTTTTTCAGTCTGTGGCCAGAAGAACAGTTCCTACCTCTGTTCTAAACACATACACAAGAATTAGGGCAAAGATGAAACACAGAGGGAGAGAAAAGAGCTTCAGAGAAAGAGAACCTTTCTCCAGGGACAGCATTTATTCTTGGCGTGCAGTTCCTACTCTGGAAATGGAAATAGGCAGCTCCTGATCCAAGGTGCCAACCAGCCTGGTTAGATCAGGGCCTCAGTGTCTGCTGCCTGCTTTGATGTGTGTCTCCTGTTGACTCTTCGGAGAGTTTCAGCCGGTTTGGTCTGGTCTGGTGCTCTGAAAAGGTGACGGCTTGCAGCAGGGGCCATGTCCCAGCTCTGTGTGACACCCTGTGGTGCTGATGTGCTGAGGCAGCGCTGTCCTGAGCACCCGGGGCAGTGGCGGAGGACGAGGAGCTCCCTCCTGCTCCCCGTCCTGCCCATCCTGCTCTGGGGTGGGATTTTTGATGCACAACCAGCGCTGGAGAAAGGATATCAGAGAGACAAAGCCACACAAAACCAGCTTTTCCCTCTGCCTGCGGGCATTTTTAACTTCTTAAAAAGAGGATTGCTCTTGAATGGATCCGGGGTTGAACGGGGAACCAGCGGCAGCCAGAGCAGAGGCACAGGTGGCTGTGGGGATAAAAAGCGAATTTCTAACCTTACAGGAGCATTGCCATCAGCTTTACCAGCGTAAAATGCCAGGTTAGAAGTTTTATAGGCTTTGAAATCTTACCAAAAAAAAAAACAAAATCAAAGAGCTGAGGTACCTCCACTACTGTTCATGGAGGGAAAGCTCCAGCCCGGGGCCGCTGGAGGAGCTGGCCGTGGAAAACCAAATCTGATCCTTTGACTCAATATTTTCTCCCGCTAAATTTACCCTGTGCAATTTGTGTGTCTGTGCAGGCACATTACCAGGAAATTAAACCAGGAAGGCTTGACTGATACTCCTTCGAGCTGCACCAGAGAGGAATCGTTTACCTGTAACCAGTGCTCTCCCAAAAGAGAAGCACTTTGAGGGCAGTTAACGTGAGACATGGGGCTTTTTAAGTGAGAAATAGCGGGATGTCAAGGGAGGCCTTTAAAATAACAGTCTGGGTAATTACAGCCGTGCCTCAGCTTTGCTGTATAATGAGGCTTTCATTTGTAGTTATTATGGGAGTGAGCATTAAATCACTTCTCCATCAGGATGAAGCAGTTACAGGAGTTACCAGAGGGATGAGATTACTGAAAGAGCCAAGGTTTTGACTTAAAAAGTAATGACACCATTGCAGCTGCTTTGAAAATGAGCTTGGCTGAAGGAGGAAATAAGAAGCTGAGGGGTGTGAGGAACAAATAAAATCAAACAGCAATTTTACGCTCTGAGGAGAATTTGGCAGTGAAAACACAGATTGTGTTTTGCTGTCAGGGAGCTCAGAAGGAGAGGAGTCACCCCCCCATCTGTGACTGCTCCTGAATTCCCAGAGCAGAGAACAAGAGTTGGTTCTGTGGGACAGGAAGACTCCAGGCCTGCTCCAAAAACACTTCAGCTCTTGGCTGCACTGTCAGCGTGAGGCTGGGCACAGATTCCTTTGGGAATCACAGCTGTGGTTGGGCTGAGCATCTCCAGCACTGACTCCAGCAGCTGCCAGGGCCTGAGGGGCTGGGGAATCCTTGGAGTCCTGTGGATGTTGAGTTGTTTCAGGGCTTAGAGCATCATCAGTTGGCTTCGTTATTTTCTTTATAACTGTGACGAGAGGACGAACATTTTATGTGATCACCTCCTTGTCGTGATCAGGCTTTCCCTCCCCGGATTGTGTGAGTGCTCCCTGAGTCCAGGGGCAGCTTCACACCCTCCTGATGCTGAGCTGAGAGAGAAGCTTTGATTTCCCTCTGCTCCAAGGGGTGTTTGAGGGCCACAGGACAATGCAGGGCGTGGACCCTTGGGTGCCCCAGCATGAAGAGGAGGCGTGGGGTGACACGATCACCCTGTCCCCTACCCCCATCCCAGGCCCGTGGAATTTGGCCGCTCGTGTCCCTTTGCGATGAATTCGTAATTGCCTCATCTCAGACGAAGGCAGGCAGGCTGGAAAAGGAAAATCAAACTCTGCAGAAAGCAGAGGCATTCGCAACACCCACAGCCTGGGTGCTCCAAAGCAGGGAAACACAACATGAAAGGCCAAGCGAAAAAGGCAACTATGATTCAAAGCTGCTGCTCCGAATCCTGCAGCACCTCGAGCAGACATTATCACACCTCCCCACTTTCCAGCACCCCAAGAAATTTCCTTTACGCCTTGTTTTCCAGAAGTGGGGCGCAGCACCCTGGAAGGGTCATTTTTGGAGTTCGGCTCTGCTTTTCTGGAGCTGCCTGCAGTGCTGAAGGCAGTTCATTGCTTCACTTTCATCTGCAGCGCTGCTTGGCTTCAGGCCGTCGTGGATCTGTCACAAGTGGCTTTATTTTCCTCTGGAGTCCCTGCAAGGTGGCCTGGAGCCTTCATTTTCCTTCTTAACATTGTTCATTAACGTGTTAAACCCTCCACCCTCCTGCGTCCACTGCTGCTGGATGTGTGTATAAATCCACGTCTCTGTCAATGTTTATAGAGAGAGATGGGAAACCAGAGACAGGGAATGGGACAGGAAGGGCTGGAAAATGCCATTTTTAAGGCACACAGACCCTCACAAATCTCGTGCTGCGCAGGAAGGTTCATCAGACACCTGGACTGCCCCATTAACAAACCCTGTGGGAACGTCCAGAGTCCACAGTCAGGGTTATATTGAACCTCTGAATTGTGTGGGAAAACCTTTTTATCACCAATGTGGCAAATACTAAAGGTCAGTGCAGGTTTTTCTGTTTGCTGAGCTGGTCCTCACGGCTGTTAAAAACCTTTGGCAGTGGGTTTGTGAATCGCTCCTACAGCACCCAGCGGGATCCTGCAGGATTTATTGGGGGTTTACATCTCCTTAAAACTCATTTTGGCCCCGGGTGCCCCACTCGGGGCCTGTTGGCCCCCTCTGGTGGCAACCCTGACAGAAAGGAAAATAAAATTTAAAAAAATAAATAAATAAATAAAATTAGGCTGCTGAAAATTGCCCTTGCAAGCAGATTTCCCACTCGTTGAGCACTACAGGAAATCCGCTGAGGCATTTTAGGAGAAAACTGCACTGGTCCAGCTCTTGCCGTGGGTGTTCTGTGCTGTGACAGTCACCTGCTGGCTGGAGGTGCCACTTTATGAGCTTTTGTCAGGACAGGAAAATCTGATTTTCCTGCAGGGCTCTGTTTCCTGGGAGGCTCATTGGCGTTAGGGGACAGTGCGCTGCTTTCTGGGCCACTCACCTGAAGTGCCACCACCTCCCTTCCTCCCCAGCCAGAGAGGGGACACAGGATAAATCCCAGAATCCCTGAGGTTGGAAAAGCCCTCCAAGGCCATCAAATCCAAGCTGTGACTGATCCCTACCTTGTCCCCAGCCCAGAGCACTGAGTGTCCAGGGCCTTCCCTGGACACCTCCAGGGATGGGGACTCCAAACCTCCCTGGGCCTTCCAAGGCCTGGCCACGCTTCCCATGGAGAAATTCCCCCCGAAATTGCGATGGTTTGAGGCTGAGTAGAAACGCGGGAGAGCCTTGGGGCTTCTTTTTAAATGGAAGAACTTTCTTTGAGGGCAATTTTTCTTTTCAAGGAGCTCTTCCCCAGGGAGCTGCCATGTGCAGATGCTCTCAGGGAGCCCCGGCCCCGTTACCCTGAGCCCAGGCCCACTGTGGGGTCTGTGGTTTGGGGGAGGATCTGCTTGGACTGTCCAGAGGTAGCGAAACACTGCGGAGAATCCCAGAATGGTTTGGTTTGGAAGGGACCTTCCAGCTCCTCCCATCCCACCCCTGCCATGGCAGGGACACCTCCCACTGTCCCAGGCTGCTCCAAGCCCTGTCCAGCCTGGCCTTGGGCACTGCCAGGGATCCAGGGGCAGCCACAGCTGCTCTGGACACCCTGGGCCAGGGCCTCCCCACCCTCACAGTGGTCAGAGGTGTCTGGTTCCATGAATATTCACCCTTGTGACACAGGAATTTGGAATGAGCCTTTATTCTGTCTCAGCCTGAGAAAATTTCTTGTAAAACGATTAAGGGAAAGAAGAAATCAATCACTTTCACTGACGCCTGATTATCATTTTCTCTAATAAAGCAAACTCAAATTATTCTTCTTGCTGAGTAAAGACTGAGACCCTTCATCATCAGCCCCCAGATGGCTCCAGACAGGGTGAAATTCGTTGTCATGAATCCCTTCTGAGCTGGCACGGTAGAATTTAATCTGTTTGGGCTCCTCCTGCGTGCCTCTTTGCATTCCCAACGACAGCATTACGTGTGACATTCCTGCCGCTGGAAAGGAAAGAAACAATGCCAGTGGTATTTCAAAGGAAGCTCTAAAGGTTTGTTTCAGTATCCACTCAAGTGGCACTAAAATAAATTGCACTGCTGCGTGCTGGTTTGACTCGCTGGGAGCCTTCCCAGGTGAGAACACAATGCCTTTAGTCCATTTTAATTTGGTTTTGGTGCCCTGAGTGCAGAGCAGGCTCCGAGCCATCAGCAAGGAAAAACCTCCCCGGCTGCCTGATTTCACTGAGTTCAGTCTCACCGGGGGCAGAGCATCCTTTTCTGGTCACCTAAAATGTCTTGAATTGTCCCCAGAGAGCAGGAACGCTCAGATGTTGCATTGAACGGCGACATTTCCCTGTGCCCTGAGTGTGTGAGAGAGGGGCAGCCCAGGGCAGGGGGCAAAGGAAGGGGCTGAGAGGCCCTGGCAGAGATTCCTGGGAGTGTTTTCAGCCCAAACCCTTCTCAGTCTCACATTTGATTATACGGGATGAGATCCATGAAATTTCCCAAGGCAGGATATCGTGTCAGGGACAAAAAGCTTGGGAAATTTTTTTTTTTTTTCAAATTACATCTCTGGGTTCCCGTTCTGCTGCTGCCCCAGCACCTTCCTGTGCAGCTCAGGAGAAATCCTGGCTCAGCAGGTGACTCTGCCCTGCCTTGCACAGGTGTGGGGAGAGAAAAGGAACAAATCCCCAAATCCCTGGAGAGTCAGAGAACCATTTCAATTGGAAAAGGAAGAGTCTCAGCATCCACCCGTCACTGCCCAGCCCACCTGGGAGCAGCTCCGCCATCTCTGCAGGACACAGCGTTTGCCAAAGGAGGACAATTTTTATTGTGCATGTAGCTCTGCACTTCAGCATGATCGGAATCATGGCCACGTGAGGCCAAAATCGAATTTAAAATATTCCTGAACTTTCAAGATGAGAACATGAAGTCCCACAACCAGAGCCAACGTGGCTTCTCTCACTGCCCACCCGCCTTCCTTCTCCCCACAGCACCCATTTACCCAATTTACACCCAGAACTGAGGTGTTTGTGCTGGAACACCGCGTGGATGAAGCTGTTCCCACCACAGCAGTGCCTCATTCCACCCCGGAGATAGCGGATGTTCTGCTAAAGCTGTTAGAGCTTCCCAAATTCCTCCTTCCTGGACATCCTGGTGGGTCACAGGACAGGGAAGCGCTCAGGGCACTGAGTCTGGCAGGGCTCCAGGAGCACCTGGGAGAGGTTTTCAGTCCCAGGGTTTAGTTTTAGGAAAAAGAGGAGCAGGGATGAGGATGGGATGAGCCACTGGATCCCTTCCGACTCCACACTCACGTGCAGAGCTGGGCCTGGCCTGGAAAATCTGCACAATCAGCCCAGGGAATTCTTACCCAGGTGAGGGGGGCTGGTTCAGCCCAGCCTGAGCAAAACCCACTCCCTGACACTGAAATCCCCGTGGGATCGCCCGGAGTGAGAGCGCACGAGTGTGGCGCAGACTTGGGAGAGCTTTTCGCTCCTTGAGGGCAGTGTTGGACCTTTCTGAGCCGTCAGCGACTCGGGGTTGCGTGTTTGAGTGGCAGAGAGGTGAGATCAGAGGAATCCTGCTGCATTTCACCCCTGGAGCTTGTTTCCTGGGAACTTCTCCTGTCATGCTGACATTTTCCTGTGCCATTTTCAGCCTTGGTTTTAATCTCAGGATGAAGGAAGAGGAGAGGTGAGGCAGGACAACGCTTTTGGGGGTTCTACAGCTTTAATTCTCTTTCCCAGGGACAAACATTGTCTGTCAAGGATGTCCAGTCCCACTCTGTCCCCAAGCTCTCCAAGCTTTGCAAGCCCCAGGGTGGGATTTTAAGGACTTGTCCTTCTGGAACAGAACCCACAGAAATTTCTTGCTGCACTGAGAGAACCTGGCTGTGTCAGAAATGTCGATTTTCTGTGTTAGAAGAAAAGGGAAACGTTTCAGATCCACTTTTAACGCTGAGTTGCACGTGAAGTGGATGTGCCCTGTTCCCAGAATAACCGTCCCGTCTCTTTATTCTCTTTATTCCCTTTCAGGCAGCCGATCCTGCCATGGAGGGCATCAAAAAACCCATCAGGACAGGTAAGAGCCCCAAACAAAACACGCAATTTGTGGCATCTGCAATGCAAATATTGCCCAGGGTCATAACTAAGCCGATTGTGCACATCTTAGCATTTCCCGTAAAGACTCTTCTTGGTGAAGAGCCAAAGTGGTGGGGGAAAAAAATTGAAAATAAGAATAACAAAGAAGCTTTGAAATTACTCAGTACATCCAGGAGCCAGTGCATGGCTGGGGAAATAACAAATATTTCTGAATGTGCCCTGGGGTGTCTTTGCAAAAGAGCTTTTTTGCCAGATGATGTGAACTTCACTCGGACTTTTAAGGTCTCATTTTAAGTGCTGGCTCTTGCAAATACGTGTGACGTCCTCACAAGGCAGGGGTGAAAACGTGTTCCACATATTCCAAAACAACTCCCGGTTCGTGGGGGAAAGGGAGAAGGGAAGGGGTGGGTTGAGAAGGGACGAGTGGGAAACAGCAGCAAAAGGCACGGAGCGAGGAATTAGAGCAGGCGGAGTGTGAGCACAGGGAGCCTAAAATAGGAAAATCTAAGAGAGACAATTCCCCAAGATTCTGCTTTTCCTTAGCGTAAACCAGGAGCACTGCTCTTGCCACTGCCATTGCCTCACTTGGCTCTCAGCGCCAGAATTTGACTCCTTGCAGAGACGAGTTCATACCCAGCCCCAGAGGGGCAGGAGAGGCCATTCCCAGTCTCATTTCCCAGTCTCATTTCCCAGCCCCTTTGGCTCAGTGGGGAAAAGCTGCATTAAGCTCCTGGAAACCTTCAGGCTCTTTCCCTCGGGACTGCACCCTCTGGATGCCCATCCTCTGGCAAAAGGGCTCGAAAAGACTAAAACCAGTCATCTCCTGATATCTTCTTCAGGATTTCCCCCTGGGACCCCTCCCTTCTCAGCAGCTTTCCTTGAAGCAGCAGATCTGCAGCACCTCTGCCCCACAGCACACAAGGAAACCAGGGTGGTCTCCTTGGTCCTTAGCCCCAAATGCAGCTTTGCCTTTCCTCCTCCTCTCCGTGTTTTTGAGCTCATCCAACCCCATCGATTGCAGAGGGATTAGCTCTGATCTACACCGTGACTCCTGCAAAGCCAGTGAGGGGATGGGAGCACATCCATCCATCAGCCCTGGAGCCCCGGTAATTTCAGCCTCTCCTGGCTGGAGCCGGAATGTTTCCAATAAAAGAATCAACGTGAGAAATAAAAGGAGAAAACAGTTCTAAGCTGCCTCAGCAGGGCGAGAACCGGAGCTGTCTGTCTAAAAGAAAAATTCTTTCCGTAATTTGCCTTCTGAGTAATGCAGCTGATGCCACCAAATGAACGCTTTAAACGCAGGCACAGCAAACTTGCTGACGGCAAGAAATGCTAAGCACGGCTTTGGAAATGCAAAGCACAGCCAGGTCAGCGAGGGGAGATCTTCAGAGATGCCAGGGACACCCTGAGCAGCTCTGGGCTGGCCAGGTCAGGGCTGTTTTGGGCGGGCTCAGCGCTTTGCTGGCCTGGCAGAGGCTGCAGGGCTGCAGCTCTGGTGCAGCGGGGGATTTTCAGCCTCTGGAGGGTAAAACCCCCTAAATGCCACTGAGTTTCCATAAATAATCTCTCCCTTCCCGCAGGACACGCGGAGTGTGAGTGCTGATGGTGTTAGCAGAGCCTTGATATCACCAGAACAGCTTCAGGGCCAGAAGGGTTTTCACCCACCCTGTGCCGTATCTCCCCATCTGTGCAGCGCCTGTGCCCCCACTAAAATGCGATATGGCCGTGACTAACACCAGGAGAGCAGGCTTTGGTTTTTCTTTGGGGATTTCCAGAACGGTGAAGGGACTTTGGTACATGACTTACTCATTCTTGGAGCGCAGTGAGCTCCTGTTCTCCCCAAAACTATTGAAATCAGAGAAATATTGCAATTTTTTTTCAAGATATCCACAGCCCCTTGTCTCCAATGGAGAGTGCAGAGGTTGCAATACTCACCACACCAACACCCCTTCAACCAGGGGAACTTGTGAGTGGGATCAGCTTCTCCCTGATTTATCCATCCTCCTTATCAAGAGCCCCTTGGAAATCAGGTCATGTAGATACAGCAAGTCTGGAGATTTGAATCTCTTGTCATTACCCCCAGTTTCAGGAACCCAATGAAACTTGAGATCCTTATCCCACTCTGGATATAAATAGAGTTCTTGTTACAACTGTGGAATCACAGAATGTCCTGAGCTGGAAAGGACCCACAGGATCACCCAGAGCAGCTCCTGTCCCTGCACAGACGCCCCAACAATGCCACCCTGGGCACCCCTGGCAGCGCTGTCCAAACACTCCTGGAGCTCTGGCAGCCTCGGGGCCGTGTCCATTCCCTGGGGAGCCTGGGCAGTGCCCAGCAGCCTCTGGGGGAAGAACCTTTCCCTGATCTCCAGCCTGAGCCTGCCCTGGCCCAGCTCCAGCCCTTCCCTGGCTCCTGGCCCTGGCCCAGAGCAGAGCTCGGAGCTGCCCCTCGGGAGGAGCTGCAGCCCCTGGGGAGCTCTGCCCTCAGTCTGCTCCAGCTGAACCATCCCAGAGCCCTCAGCTGCTCCTCATGGGCCCCTCCAGACCCTTCCCCATCCTCGTGTCCCTCCTTTGGACACTCCCTCACAGCTTTGGATTTTTCTGATATTGAGGCACCCAAAACTGCCCCAGCACTGGAGCTGAGGCCTCATGTGCACGGAGCAGAGCGGGACACGTGAGGATCTTGACACACAACATCTGATGCCGAGCTTTAGTAGGACTCAGTTTTGTGTTTGTCCTTGAGACACCCTTGCAGAGTTGGGGGCTGTGATATCAGTTTTGTAAACTGAGTCACAGGGAAACTTCGGAGTTTTGTGTACCCTGGGTGAGGGACTATAACTTGATAAGGCTTCACTGAAACTCCTTCCTGTTTTATTGCTGGTCCTCAGCTGTGGAAGGAAACACAAAAAATTCCGGGATGCATGGAGGGGACACCGGGATGCCGTGCCGGGATGCGGAGCCGGCGGCAGCCCCGCCGTGCGGTGCGGCCGCCTGCAGTGCCGGGCACGGCCGTGGGATGGAGCCGTCCCCGCGGCCGTGGGATGGGGCAGCTCCCGTGTCCCGTGGGATGGAGCAGCTCCCGTGTCCCGTGGGATGGAGCAGCTCCCGTGGGATGGAGCTGTCCCCGCGGCGGTGGGAGGGAACAATCCGCACGTCCCGTGGGATGGAGATGTTCCCGCGTCCCGTGGGACGGAGCCGTCCCAGCCTCGAGTGGGATGGAGCAATTCCCGTATCCCGTGGGAGGGAACAGCTCCCGTGTCCCCCGGGATGGAGCAGCTCCCGTGGGATGGAGCCGCCCCACGCGGCTCGGCGGGGCAGTCCCGGCACTTTCGCTGTCCCGGCGCTTTGGATTTGGGGCATTCCCGGGACAAGGCTGCCCTGGCACGGCCGGGCCGGGCCCCCGGGCTGTACAGGGGGAGCGGGGCAGCAGCGGGCCCGGCTCGGCCCCTCCAGCAGCAGCTTTCGGGTCCCTGGTGCCCAGAGCAGCTGTGGCTGCCCCTGGATCCCTGGCAGTGCCCAAGGCCAGGCTGGACAGGGCTTGGAGCAGCCTGGGACAGTGGGAGGTGTCCCTGCCATGGCAGGGGTGGCACTGGGTGAGCTTTAAGATCCCTTCCGACCCAAACCACTCTGTGATTCTATGAACGACCTAAAGTCCTGGTGAAATCCACATTTTAACCGGGACGGAACAGAGCGATATTCCAAAAGCATCCAAAGAGCCGTTTTCAAAATTACTTACCACTTAAATGTTTAAAACCTTCTGTAATTGTGCCATAAAAATAATTTGGTTAAATTAAGCAGATCTGCACATAATTTCTATTTCATAGAATCACAGAATTCCAGACTGGTTTGGGTTGGAAGGGACCTTAAAGCTCATCCCATCCCACCCCTGCCATGGCAGGGACACCTCCCACTGTCCCAGGCTGCTCCCAGCCCTGTCCAGCCTGGCCTTGGGCACTTCCAGGGATCCAGGGGCAGCCACAGCTGCTCTGGGCACCCTGGGCCAGGGCCTCCCCACCCTCACTGTATTTCCTCCTCATATCTATTCCAAACGCACCCATTTTTTCATTTAAAACCATCCCCCTTATTTTTAAGAAGCAGGATAAATAATTCCATTTTTCTTGGCGGAGAGCTGCACTCCACCAGAGCTTTAGGCTGTTATCGATTTCCCATTTGAGTGTCACTGCTCTGAATTCCCTGTGCAGATCCGATATTCTCAACCAAGGAGTGAGAACCAGCTCCTACATGCTGCAAGCGGGGCACCGAGTGCTGACTGCATTTTTAGAGGACAAAAAAAAAAAAAAACCCAACTAGAGATGCTCAGGAGCGATCAGTTAATCTGTTGTTTTCCTCAGGGAACACCTTTGAAGACTATTTGACAATCCTGCAGCGTGTCCCAGCCAAAGGAGCTGCTGCCTACATGAGAGGTCAGTGAGGGGAAAGAGTTGGGAGAGGGAGATTTCGGAACTGTCTGAAGAGCTGCTCGTGTCATTCACACCGGGTTTAGTGGCAAAAAGCTTTTTGGACCAAATGTGCATTTTATAGGAAAAAAATTCCTTAGCTGTCCTGGGATGTGGTTGGCAAGCCCCTGTCTGATCCTATAAACCTTTATTAACTTGATAAAAGTAAAAGGAAATAAAGATTTCCCTTCTGCAGATGCACCGAGGAATGTACATCTCCATGTATTCCCTTCAAATGCCAAGTGGGAAAATCATGGAGACAAACATTCATGCATTTCTCCCTCTTTGTGTTTCCTGAGGGCTGGGAAAGTCCTCGGAATTTTCAATGCCCCACTTCCGTGTGTGAACTTCCAGCTGCGCCTTTTCTTGGAAAGCAAGGAAACCACTGAGCAGGTCCTTCCTGTTAGCAGGAAACACCGCTGGAAGTGTCCCGGGGCCGCACTGAGGTCGCTGGAGCTCCGCGTTAACGGCCTTTGCTTTCCTTCCCAGTGTCCAGTGCCGTGAACAGCTCCAGGCTCAGCCTGGTGGAGAAGAGCGTTTGCGAGGCCGTGCAGTGCAAGAGCCACGAGCTGGTGATCAGGGAGCGAGGCCTCTACCTGATCTTCTGCCACTTGAACTTCCACTTCCCCAACTGCTCCAAGAGCCCCATCGACCTCAAGATCGAGCTCCTGGTGAACGGCAGGGTGGACAGGCAGACGCTGTCCACGCTGTGCGAGGCGGAAACGTGCCGGGACAAGGCTTTTAAGACCTTGCTGCAGCTCCACTTGACACACCTGAGAGCGGAGGACCGAGTAGCGGTGACGCTGAATCACCCTGAGTTCCTGAACGATGTTTCCCTTCCCAATGAAAACGTTCTCGGCGTCTTGAAGTACGGCGACGGGATGTGAGCAGCTCCCCGAGCTCCCACCGCTGCCCGGGCTCTTTCTCTGAACACCAGCAGCCTGCTTTCACTAGGCACCGCCTTGGTTTCAACTTCCCGTCTTACCTCATCCCTAAGGTGAACAAGGAACTCCGTGAGTGTCCCAGAAAAAAGAAAAACAAAAAAAAAAACACTGCAAGTCTCAGAGCTGACAGGATCCCTGGCTTGGCTCCGGGTGGGATTGTTGGGTCATCCGGCACAGGACCCACAGACCCGCTGAGGCTTCCTCGAAACAATCCATGCAAACACAGATGAAAAAACACAGCCAGATCACGGGACGAATCCAGAATACGGACACTTTTAGGGTCATAAACTGCTGGCACGGCAAAATCCGTTTAACTCTATTTTATGGAGCGGTGTTTTAACCTGGCCTTTCCAAAAAAACCAACAGTCAAAGCTGGTAGTCGAGGCTTTTCTTCCCCACGGGCACACAACGACAGCTCTGGAGTAGACTCATGGTATGACAGCAAAAACGATGAAATTCTTGACTCTCGGGCTGGTGGCTGAAGCTCTGGGACAGGACAGAGGAGAAATGGGATTTACAGGATATTTCTGTGCTGCATTCTGCTATGGACTTGATGCCATTTACTTCAAGTGTCTTCCCTGTCACTATTTATCCATCTTTTCTATTTAAATATAAAGCTCTTCGGGACAGAGACTTTGTCTAAGCAGAGTGCTCGGCCTCTGTTCTCCCCCGAGGTTCCCAGACCTTTTCCTATTAAATATTAAAACAGCAGGGGAGTTGCAAATCTAGCAAACAGCGAAGTTCATTCGGGTGCATTTTCCTCGAGTGCTGCCCCGCCTGTTTGGCAGTCCCTGTGTGACACAGACCGAGCTGGGCTGGGAATCCTCCTCCAACACCAGCACTTTCTGGAAAGCCACGAATCCAGACTTTCCCAGGCTTTGGTCCAGGCAGTTTCAGACTGGCCCTCAGCTGAGAGCTGTGGTGTTTGGTCAGGCCAGAGGATGGGTGGGATTGGAGTTCTCTGGCTTCCTGGAATGCTTGGATGATGCAGGATAGATGAGGAATCTCAGGCCCTCTTATTCCATGAACTGCACTGACACAGGCATTTATTTGAAATTTCACTCTCACAGTGTGGGGCGGGAAGGGACCAAAGCGTTCCCAAAGCTGGTGCCAGTTCAGTCCTTCCCCTTTTCCCTTCGTCTCTGAGACCCTACCGAGGCCTATTTTCACCAGTACTGGAGTTTTTCCCCTTGCACAACTGACATTTTTCTATGACTGCAGCTTGGCAAGCTCTCCACAGAAAACATTTAGTCACTGATTGAGTTTCTGGCTCCAGAAACCAGCGCTTCATCATCCAAGCCCGGTGGATGCTGGTGACTGGTGGAGCTCGGTTTGAGTGAGCACAGCCCAAATTTTCCTCAGAGCAGCAATTTGTTTCTTGTTTTGCATCACCAGAAACCGACGGTGCGTGACAACGAGGTCCCGTCTCGTGGAGCAGGTGACTCCAAAATGCACCAGCCGCTTTCCAAAGGTCAGCAGCAGCTGATGTGATTCGCTGCTAGAGATACCCAATTTCTGTTTTGGTAAACATTGATGCAAACGAAAATTCCTTCTGCTGTTCATGACTCAGGGGAAAAAAAAAAAAGAGAAAACTAAATCAAAAAGGGAAAAAAAAACAAAAACCCCCATGTGATTTAGTTTTCTTTTCTGTCTTTTCCCCTTAGCAAGGAGAAATTTCTTTTTGTAAGGGTCGCCTGATGCTGCCGATGACTCTGGAACCTCCACTGGGATCTCCTCACCCCCTCTGGGCCCTGCAAATCTCTCCTGTTTCTGAATAGGGTTTTTAACTTCTCTTTTTCTCCACTTTGATACCCACAACCAATTTCCAGAGGAGTTTAAGGGAGCCTGGCAGTGGGGGATCATAGCCCCTGAATCTAGAAGCAGACAGCGAATGAAAATACGCATTTCCTCACTCATCCCACCACTCCTCCTCTCCCTCAAGGCTTTAAATCGAAAGAGAAAGGGCATTCTTTAAAAAATAAAGCGGCTCTCCCCTGCACAGGGTGGTTTTATTCTATTATTTTGCCAGATGGAGAAAATCCTGACAAAGCAGTGCTTAAGCTGCTCAGCCCCAGGCTTTTTAATACCTCTGGGTAAAGAAATCTGGCCTCTGCCCTATTGCCTCTGAGAAATAAGAATAAATTAGAGCCAGAAAGAGAGCCCATTAATAGCAGACTATTTTCCCATCAGTTATAAAAATGTTAAACAGCTTTCACTGGAGCAAGGCCCTGAGCCAGGCAGGCTCCAAGTCACTTCATTCTTTGTTCCTTTTCCTTTTTTTTTTTTTTTTTTTTCCTTTCCCCTCGAGTTTTTTGAAGCAGGTTATTTTTGACAACAATCCTGTACTTAAGCTGGTCCTTCCCACAGGGATGTGTCACTTCAGCAGCATCAGGAGCAGGAGGAACAGCCCCTGTTTGAAGGGTCCTGGCCCTGCCCAGGAGCACCTTCTGAGGAACCAGACCTTCTGAGGATCCCTGTGCCCCACCACAGGGCCCTGCCCAGGAGAGGGGAGGGATCCTAAAAGCACTGAAGTCATGGAGAAATCGCGAAAATTCCTCCCCTCATCCTGAGATGTGGCAAATGTGGGGTTTTCTGTGCCGGTGTGTTATTGCCAACCCGACCAGGCACAGGGAGCAGCAGCAATCCCACAGCTCTGCTCCGTCAAGGCTCTTCGGCCCTTCCCAGACACTGATAACGCCGCACTCTTGATCTGGGATCTGCTTGGCCATGGGGCATCTCTAAGACTTATCCATAATCTTGGTTGATAAAGAAAGAAAATGCCTTTTATTGGCTTAATTCTGGCCGTTGTTAATCGCCGGAGAAGATTTTAACAGGCACTTCAACAGCAGTCAGGCTGATGTAACACATTTCCATCCCAGCTCACCCGGGGGGCAGCGACCCAAAATCTGATCAGGTTTGATATCAGAGATTACAGAGCTGCATCTGAGCTTCGTGCCGGAGCTGTGAGGGCTTTGAAACCACGAGTGCAATCAGATTTCACAAGGCTCGATGATATCTCCCATGAAATTGGCCCGAGCCCAAACTCCTCAAAGCTCGGCTCTGAAAATTAGGCCACGGCTTATCTGACACAGATTCGTTAATCACAGAGGGACTTTCACATTCACTTCTGGGTTTGTTTCAGTTTTTGTTCAGCACGAGGAGAAAAATATCAGAGTCACTTGGAGAGAAATCCCTTCCCGTGCCAAGCAGGGGCTGTTGGCAACCTGAAAAACCCTATTTAAAGATCCCACTTGGATCAACAGGGCACTGACCTGCACAGCAACTGCCTGACTCTGCATTCCTCTGATCCATCCAGATCCTCTGGGAGAACAAGAGCGCTCTGCAAAATCCTTGGCTAATTCCTCATGCTTTCAAATTATTATTATTATTATTATTATTATTATTATTCACAGTGTTACTAGATAGAAAAATTCAAAGCAGCTCCACTGTTCCCAGCACCCTCTCCTGAAGGTAACACAAGAAAGGGACTGCTCAACACCAAAAAACGACCTAAAAAGCGAAATAAATGAGAAACTTTTATTTTGGGGACCTTGCTGACGGGTCTTTAAAAAGTGGAAGTGGTAAAATTAGTGTTTGGTGCAAGCAGCGAGAGAAAACCTCTAAAGCCAAGGCAGGTTCTGGAGGGAGAATGACTGGAAAAAATGCAAATTCTGATGAGCAACACTTGAGGCAGCAGGAGCTGCACCCGGTGACCTCAAAACCTCCTCCAGCCTCAGCTTTTAATGGTTCTAATCAGTTCAATTTCAAGGGATGTCAGGATATAGGGTCTTGAAAAAAAAAGTTCTGGAAGAGCACATTCTGCAGTCAGACCCGGAATCCCCCACGGTTTAAATTCCCAGTGAGGAGCTGGAAGGTTTGGGATGGAGGATGGTGGAGCCCCAAGAAGGACAGCACGGCACGGTCTGAAATCCAGCTTCGAGGAGAAATTCCACTTCCAAGGGGAGGAAAGGTCCTGAACCCCCAGAGCCTGACACCTCCACGGGGAAATGTCATTCCCACAACCTTCTCCATGCTCAGCATTCCCTGGGATTGCAGCAGCCTCCCTGCTCGGTTGCAGGTCAGGGATGCAGCATCCCAGGGGTGACATCACCAGTTTTTTTTTTGTTGTTTTTTTTTTCCCCGAGCTGCCACATCCTGCAGTCCTGCCATTCCATTTCCCTTCATGTCACCAGCAGCTAAATTTAGGCTCCCCTAATTCCTTCTTGGAGCCAGTGTGAAACAGGAAGCTCCAGGTGAGTCAGAGCACCCAAAATAGCAGCCTAGAAAAGGCAGGCCTCAGCTGCTGAGTGAGGCTTTGCCCCGTGCAGGCACCTCGGTCCCAGCGGCCTCGCTCAGTTCCAGATAAAGAAAAGACGATTTTAATGCGTGGATGGATCGTTGACGGCCGCATTCCGCGGATTGTTTATGGAGTCCCCAGAGAGCGCTGCCCGTGCCTGGAGGCTGCGTGAGGCCTCCGAGCAGGACACGTTCGGGAGGTAAAACAAGTTTAACGGAGCAAGTTGGTTGATTTATGGGTGCAAAAGAATGAGATTTTACAATTTAGGTGGTTTTTATTCCCACTTGTCCCTTGGGGTTGTCCAGACCCGACAGAGGGAGAGCCGCATTTTGGAATTAAGCACCAATTCAGGACCTGAAGTCACTTTTGAAGCTCCTTTTCTCATACAAATCTGTGTATTTATATATCCACATATAAAAATGTGACAATGTTTTCATCCCTTCCATTTGTACATTATTAATTTCCCTGTTTTTCTCTCATTCTGCTTCCTCCTCTCTTTGCTGCTATTTTTATGTCCCTATTTTTGCACGAAAGTGGATGGAAAAGGAAATCAAGCATAAGGTAAAGGGGGAAAAGGAAGGAGAGCAAAGTGAGAAGAACTTGGGGGGGAAAGGAAACCCCACCTGTCTGAACGGTGAAATGAGCTCCGCTGGAGCTCTGACTCCAAGGATGGGAGGGAATGTGGCTCCAAAGCCAGGCTGGCCAGGGCTTGGAGCAAGCTGGGACAGTCTAAAGTGTCCCTGCCCATGGGATGGGGTGGAATGAGAAGATTTTTAAGGTCCCTTCCAACCCAAACGAGTGTGGGATTCTCGGATTCCAGCATTCACCTGTGAAACAATCTGAAATCAGCAATTTCTGCATCTTATGCTTCAGAGGAAGAATAAATTTAATGCTGAAAGAAAAGCTAATTTTACGCAGTTTTAAAACACTTTATATGAATGGAATTCCAGGGCCTTCAACCAAGCTCCTCAGGCTTGACAGTGGTGGGAGAGCAGGACTTTTGCCTCTGGCAGGCAGAACTGGGAGCAGTATTGCAGAGCCTTTATATTTAAAGGGAAATTTTTCCATGTATAAACCTGACCGTGCTGTGAGAGTGTTCACTGGGGGCTTTAGCAATAGACACCTAAGAAATGTCAAAATAATTCCAAAAGAACATTGCGTTGTGTTAATTATTGCAGTTTAAATATTGAGGACACAGGTGTTTTCCTGAATAAACACTCCTGGTTCAGAGTGAGAGTGTCTTTAATTGTCCTCAGACAAATCCAGGGCAGCTTTTAGGGTGGATGGGGGCACAGGCTGATCCTGCAGTCCAAGGAACACAGATTTATTCCTCATGGGAAAGGAATTCCTGGTGCTGGATCACAGAGGCCTTTGAACAACGCCCGGGCCGAGGGCTGCAGTGGGGATCTGCCCTTCTCCCATGAAGCTGTGAGGGAATCCCAGAATCCCAGAACGCTTTGGGCGGGAAGGGACCTCAAAGCTGATCCCGTTCCACCCCATTCCACGGGCAGGGACAGCTTCCACTGTCCCAGCTTGCTCCAAGCCCCATCCAGCCTGGCCTTGGAGCCACATTCCCTCACATCCTTGGAGTCAGAGCTCCTGCAGAGCTCATTTAACTGTTCAAACCGGTGGGGTTTTTTTCTTTTCCCAGTTCTTCCCACCTTGCTGTCTTTCCTTTTTCTCCCTTTACCTTATGTTTGATTTCCTCTTCCCCTCCACTTTCATGCAAAAACAGGGATGGAAAACCAGAAGCCCCTTCCAGCAAACCAGGTCGCTCCAAGTCCCGTCCAGCCTGACCTTGAATATTCCAGGGATCCAGGGGCAGCCACAGCTTCTCTGGGCACCCTGTGCCAGGGCCTCCCCACCCTCCCAGGGAGGAATTTCTCCCTAAAATCACACCTAAATTTCCCCTGTGCCAGCTTCAAGCCATTCCCCTCTGCCCTGTCACTACACGCTCAGGTCGGAGCCGATGATCTCAGAGGTCTTTTTCCACCTAATTGATTCTGTCATCCTCTGCAGCTCCGTGATTCATTTCGGAGCTGCAGGGACCTTAGGAGGATCTCTGAGTGCTTGGCAGGTTTTTAGTTTTCTCCCACGAGATTCAAGTGCCTGGATGAAGTTGAAATGATTCAAACCTGGATGCTGTTTCGGGTTCTGGAATTCAGTCCTGGGAAGCGCTCGTACTTTTGCTCTGACGCAGAGGAAACACTTCAGTGCAGACCTCGCTTCCAGCAGGTGTTGAATAGCAACCAAGAGGCTCTGAGGGTACACAGCCACCGAAATTGTGGAGTGTTTCTAGGCAGGAACAGTCACGGGGCAGGAGTTCAGGTGCCGGAGAAACTCAGGGTCATGGCACTGGATAAACACTTGAGCAAGAAATCTTTGTTTAGTGTCAGTGTTTGTAATGAGTCACTTGATCTTTGCCTTCAGCTCTGATCATGGAATCGCTGAAGGGTTGGGGTTGGAAAAGACCTTAAAGGTCACCTCATTCCACGCCATTCCACGAGCAGGGACACTTTCCCCCATCCCAGGCTGCTTCAACCTGGCCTTGGACGTTTCCAGGGATGGGGCAGCCACAGCTTCCCTGGGCAGCCTGTGCTGATCCCCCACTAAAAGACACATTAAAGGTGTTTTAAGGCCCAAATAAATTCAATTTAAAGGGTGTAAAACCCAAAAAGCAACGAGAACTTCAGCATGCCTTTTGTTTAGGTTGTTAGGTTTGTTCAGGTGTTCCACAAAGTCACTCAAACGATAACACGATAAAGGCGGGGGGGAAAAAAAAATCCTGAAGCTGATTTTTGATAAAAAAATTCAATAAAACTGAAAAGAAAACTTTAGTAACTACACAGAAGAAAACACAACAGGCCTGACTCATTCCACAAGTCCTCATGTTAAATTCCATGAAGATTAGACAAAGGAACTCCCTTCTTGTAAAAGATAAAGAAATTAGGAAAAAAAAAAAAAACCTTTATAAATTATCTGCCCCACGAGGAATATGCCATGT
>VZRN01004180.1:1662844-1704227 GCA_013397935.1 Dasyornis broadbenti
CCCTTGTAAAATCCCAACGTTTTTTTTTTTTTTTTTCCAGTCAGAGATTTGCTTTGACGAAGGGAGGATGTGATTTGTGGGAGCGGATTCTTCGAGATGTTATTGGCAAGGCTGCACTTCAGCACTGCCAGCTGAAGGCTGAGCCTTTCAGAAGTGAAGTGAAGCTGGTTTAGGCACTGCAGGGAAAACCAAAATCTGCTGCTCTGGAGCCCAAAGCAGGAGCATCCCCCAGGTTAAAGGGCAAGGTTTGTCCCACGCACCATCCCATCCCGCCAGGAGATCCCCTGGAGCTCTGACATGAGATCTTCCAGCTCTTCTCTCAAGAGAGATCACATTAAAACCTTGCGACTCCAACCTTCTGAGGTGTAATAACCAAAATTATTCGGCCATGTGAAGGGCAAAATCACTCCTCTGGGTTGTTTTGATTGAACGACCTTTAAGGTCAGGGTGAGCCGTCATTGCTTGGCTTTCCTCACCGTGTCCCCCGAAATAGAAATGACTCGCGTCCCTCACTCGAGGTGACACAGCTGATTTGGTTCAGTTTTGCAAGTTTTCCCTCCTGTTGCTACCGGAGCCATGCACAAAAACAAAGGAAAATGCGTAAATTCAGGGATCTGTAGCCAAACCACACCGAGAGGAAGCTCGAGGATGAAAGAGAAAACAATGAAACTCAGAGTGAAAAGCAGCCAAGTCATAGAGTCCCCTGCGTAGATGCGAGATAACTCAGCAAAGCTGGTTTCATACATCTTAAAGGTTTCCTAGAAAATGTCTATTTTTACCATTCTTCCCAAATCCCCTCAAATGGGCAAAAATGAGTGCGCTGAACGGCGGTCACTACCACACGTAATCCAGGAAATAAAAATCCACTCCCATCCATTAGCAGGAATCCCAGCTTCTAACAGGAAGGAAGTTTGTGCCCTGATGATTTTTAGAAGTTTATATTCTGCAGTTTGTTTATATCCCAGTAGTCTAAAATAGTCTGAGCCTACTCAGACCAAACAACCTGATTTATCCCCTGTCTTACTGAATATGTAAACTCATATCATTCCTGATTTTTTTTTTTTTTTTTCCCCCCCAGAAAGATCAGTATCCAAACGGGGAAGAAGTGTTTCTCCACTCTTCATTAGCACTTGCCCATCAGAGAATCAAAATGAACAGATTAAGTTAAAGACAAAAAGGAATATCACAGGAAAGAAACTGAAACCAAAATTTTTCGTTTGTTTTTGCCAAAGCTTGCAGAGCTCAGGTTTTCCCCATGAGGAAAACCAATGTCCCAGAAAGTGCAAGCCATGAATTTTTCAGCCAAGACTCAAATGTTTTCTCGCTTTCTCTGAAAAGTTCTAGTTTCACTGGAGCTGGTATCAACAGGGGTTGCTAAGACCATGGTTGGAATTTCTGATCAAAACCACAGAAAGATCAAGGTATTCATATAAAATATCCCAGGGATCCAGCTCTTCCCAGAGGCAGGAGAGGCTGCAAAGCTTTACCAGGTCCCTGGGCCCAGCAGGCCCCGTTACCACCACAGCACAGCCCTGCCCAAATTCCTGATAATTAATACAGGGATGTGATGGTGGCTAAGAGTGTCCTGGTGGGGTATCGCTCTCCTTGGCTGCAGAGGTGGTGCTCCCTTGGTTATTGCTGAAAATCCCAAAAATGCCGAACAAGGACCTCAGGGCTGAAAACGGAATCTGGGAGCTGCTGCTGGGGGTGGTCCAGTCAAACTCCTCTGCTGGAGGGGTTGGTGGCCCAAAAATCCCTGATTTTCCCCAAGGAGACCAGAGTGCCTTATCCTGGTACTAGAGGCCTAAGAAATCTGTTTCAGTTTTTGTTTGGGGGGTTTGGGGGAAAAGATCTGAAGAGAGTCCTGAGGAGCTCTAAACATTTGCCACACACGGGAGAAATTTTCATGGAATCACAGAATATCCCGAGCTGGCAGGGACCCACCAGGATCACCCAGAGCAGCCCCTGTCCCTGCACAGACACCCCAACAATCCCAGCCTGGGCACCCCTGGCAGCGCTGTCCAAACGCTCCTGGAGCTCTGGCAGCCTCGGGGCCGTGCCCATTCCCTGGGGAGCCTGGGCAGTGCCCAGCAGCCTCTGGGGGAAGAACCTTTCCCTGATCTCCAGCCTGAGCCTCCCCAGACTCAGAATTTCCAGTCCCTCGTTGTTGGATTCTCCAGGAAAAGCCCATCACTCCCCACAGGAGGCTGGGCCATCCCAAACACACCCTTGGAGCAGCATCAGGAACAGCACCGGGCAGCCAGGAGTGCTCACCCTCCCTCACACACCGATTTTCCAGCTCTGCCTCCCTGTCTTGTTGACACCAGGCTCTTACCCCTCCCTTCAAAACAAAGGAATCCCTGGAAAACATGTGCTAGGCCTTTTCTTTGGTATTTTCTTTCACCACAGAGAAAAGCAGGAAGCGTAAGGTAGTGGCCAGCGCTTCCTCTTTCCATTTCCTCGAGTCCATTCCTCTCCTACGCTGATTTTCTGTGTGCCAGCTGCACTCTGTGACCTTCCTCACGCTCCTTGGGGAGGGTTGTGCCACTGGGAGGTGACAGGCAGACACCAGCTCCGGAGTGGAAGGGCACTGGGACACCCCTGCCCACTTCCTCTTCTCACAAGAAACTCTTGTGGGAGTTGGAGAGAGAAGAAAACTCTTGCAAGTTGAAAAGAAGGATCTGTCACCTCGCCAGAGCTCGGAGTGGATTTTGCCTGGGGTTTTCCAAGCAGTCTGAAAGAGTGAATGTACAGCTTGCTTAGAAGCACTGAGATTCGGACAGCAGCTCCTTGAAATGACGACATTCCTCATCATTGCCATTCCTGATCATTGCCATTCCTGATCATTCCCATTCCTGATCATTCCGTTCCTGATCATTCCCATTCCTGATCATTCCCATTCCTGATCATTCCCAGCTCCGCCACAGGCTCAGGGTGGTTCCTTCCTGATCATTCCCATTCCCTGATCATTCCCAACTCTGCCACGGGTTAAGGGTGGTTCATTCCTGATCATTCCCGTTCCCTGCACTCTTCCAGGCATCCTTCCAGGTGTTGGCAACCAGCTGGCAGGATTGGGATGGACAGTGAGGATTGGGATGGACAGTGATGGGATTGGGATGGCAGTGATGGGATTGGGATGGACAATGAGGATTGGGATGGACAATGGCAGGATTGGGATGAACAATGAGGATTGGGATGGACAGTGATGGGATTGGGATGGACAGTGAGGACTGGGATGGACAATGAGGATTGGGATGGACAATGAGGACTGGGATAGACAATGACAGGATTGGGATGGACAATGAGGACTGGGACGGACAATGACAGGATTGGGATGGACAATGGCAGCATTGGGATGGACAATGGCAGCATTGGGAGGGACAGGCGTCCTCTTCCCCACAAATCCAGTTTAAACCATGAACCACCCCCACAGGACACAGCCACTGGGACTAAATTGATCCAATGCAGTTCCCACAGAGTTCCTGATCAGGATCCAAATTCCATGAAAGCACAATCAGTGCACCATGGCAGCTTAGACTCAGAATAGTTTGGGGACATTTCTACATCACATATCGGGTTATGTACAGCAACCACAAAGAAGGAGTTGTCTTCCAAAGAAGTTGTTTAATTCTGCTGCTGTCTTCAGTTGTAAGAGTGAAAGTGAAATTTCAGTGCATTCCTCTGTGCCATGTAATCATGATTTCTTTTTAGAATATTTCAGTTTGCTTGAAATAATTTAATCTTGACATGGGGTATTAGAGTTTAGGATTCACTATAATGGGATGGAAGGAATGGTCAAAAAAATCTAACCTTGTGCTGGAAAATAATGATCTGTCTCATCTAATGGAAAGTCAAGTCCTTTTCTAATTATTTTCTAGAAAATATTAAGAAAAATCAATCACAGTTCTTAGGCAATCATCAACTCGCCTCAACTTCCCTTGGAAGTGCTGGATGCCCTACACCTTGGAGATGATATTTAGGCATTTATTCACGTACATTACCCTCATTTACTTTCATTTTTAGGATGAAAATGGACAAGTTCCCCTCCTTCCACTGCACGGTTTCCCAGAAGAACCATTCTGAGTTCCACACTCCCTCAGCCTCCCCGAGCCAGAGCCCTGGGATGGAGCTGCCACATTCGCTGCGGAGCCATCCCAGCCCAGGCCCCCATCCATTCTAGGAGAACAGCATTCCCAGCCCCTGAGACACAAACCCAGCACATTTTGTTTGGGGCAAGGCACTCATGAAGTCATCGAGCCTGATTTTCATAACAGCCAGGCCTGGACATCCCAAGGCCACAGTGAGTCAGGGAAATCCCCTGCAACTGCACCTTTCTGTTCCCCCATGAGATGGATGTCACCACCCAGAGAATTTCTTTGGGACCTCCTGGCATTTTTTCTTCCACTGTGGTGGCTCAAGGAAAGAGCTTTGAGCGCTGTGCCCCTGTCCCAGCAAACAGGAGCAGAGGGATGATCGGAGGTGTGAGGTTGAGAGGCAAATCTTTATCTAACAAAAGAGATCCTGCAGGTTTCCAAATAAACCAGCAAAACCCACAGGCTCTGATTCATCCAGCAAATCATTTTGGTGGGGAATGGGAGGAAACCACTCCAGGCAGAGCACAGAGCAGTGATTTTATAGAAATTTTCTCAAGGCCATCAGCACCTATCACCATTCACCAGCGAGGCTTTGGTGGCAGCTTGCTCACCATGCAGGAGAGGACCCTGTGAGTCTGTCCAGAATCTCGGATCATCTCAGTGATGGAAAGAGCCCCATGACCAAGTCTTGTGCAAGCGGAAGCTGTGGTTGGTCCCAGGCGGTGCAGAACCCTGTGGTAACTTTTGATGTTACCAGGCACCATCCTGCTGAGGGAAAAAGTGACCTGAGAATGAGTCTTGTCGACAGGAGCCAGCAAGTGCTGCTCAGTCTGATAAGGGATTGATTAAACGTGTTCACTCCTAGACTTTATCCCAGGACAGGACAGGCTGCGATCCCATCTTTTCACCTTCTCCTGAAACTGCGCAAGGAGCGCAATTAAGGAGAGGGGAGGGGAGGGAGAAGCACCAGGGCGAAAACCACAAGCCCAGGAGCCAAACCAATTTGCCTTCTACGTTCCACGCTCCCCTTTCATGCCTGGCCTCTCGCTGAGGAGCCAACAAAACAACTTACATAACCTGTTGAGAGCACAGTGACGTCCTGGCGGGGCAGGTCCCGCTCATCCCCGTCTCACATGTGTTTAGACATGCCCGTGAGCTACAGCATCCAGCTCCTGCGCCTTCCACGGCAGCCACAGTGCCCTGGAACAGCCTCTCCCCTCCTCAGAGGGCTTTAAATATTAAATAGAGATGAATCTCCACTTTAATCAAAGACACAATAACCCTTTGGTCGCCGTTTTACGTTGTTGTTCTCATTAACGTCAGTGCAAGGCCTCGAGGTCCTATTACATTTCCCATCCTAATTTCTTCCCTTCGTGCCTAAATCTGCGCCGCGCACGTTAAGGAGCCCTGCACACGCTTTCTGCTGCTCCTGGTCTTGTTCTGAACCGCACACACGTTGGGCTCTTTAATCAGAGAGATGACATTTGACCAGGCCCTAGCAGACATTGCAAAATCAGCGGGATCTTGCCAGGGAGCTGAATGACTCCAGGACTCAGGCCAAGGCAGTAAACAATTGGCTTGCTCTTGGCAGGAAGGGAGGACTGGATTTTGGGAGAAAAGCTTTTAGAAAAGAGAAGCTGGACAGAGTTGAATAAATTACTCAGGACAGCTCTTGGGTCCAGGTTTTTGAGCAATGCTTGGGATGTTGTCCCACTGCACCCACTGAAAAGGAGACGGAAAAAAATAAAAGGATATTTCAGCTCGGGACATTTGTTTTTTCTGCTTTGTCTGGCCCTAGTGGCCTTGCTGAGCTTCCAAAAGCTGGTCAGCCTTTTCCACAATCCCGTTCCTGTTGATTTGTGGGCAACCACAGACCTGGAAGTGCTGTGGGAAGGACTGGGCTTCCCCTGCCCTGGAAAATGCCCCTCTCCTACAGCTCCTCTGTGCTCTCGATGACAGCCCATTCCCACACATTTCCCGGGATTCCTCCAGGTCCTCACTCTCGTTCCTGTGCCGCCGCCAGCCACGTGTGGCACGCGGGCTCCCACGTCAGGAAGTCCAGTGGCCATCACAGAGCCAGGTGGAGCCTCCTGCCCCTCTGGACCTGCACATCCTCGGGAAGGCTGAGCGCTCTCCACGTGCAGCTCAGGATCCGTGAGGAGAACGTCTCCCCTGCCCCAAAGGAGGCCGAAAGGAGGCTGAGATCCCCCTGCCTTCTCAGCAGCTCTGCCCCACACACCCTCCCAAAGGCACAGAAACCTCAGCTGGACTCCAGCTACGTCCTGGGCACGTTCCCTGCAGCCCTGCCAGGCTGGGCTCCGCAAACCCCTGGCCCTGCTGACTCACAGCGGTTGCTTTGGGCTTCCTTCTGCTTCCTCCACCCCTGCTCGTGGTCACCAGCTCAGAATTAGCAAAACGAAACGATGACGTACATAAAAATCCGCAGCGCTGCCTACTCTGCTGGCCGGCATTGCCTCATCCCAAGCCCTGTCCCCTCTCAGTGGCCATCTCTCCCCCGGCAGGGAGCAGTTGTTGTCTCCAAAGGCATCCAAGCATTTCCCTCAAAAAATCTCAGAAAAAAGTGACTTCTCTGTGTAAATTTTCCTGCAGTGGCAGCTGGACCCATCCCAAAGCAGAGCTATGTGTTGGAAAAGTGTTTTGCTGGTCGCTTCTCCCAATTGAGCAAAGCTGGAGGAAGGCAGCTCAGGAGACAGCAGGAATTTGGCTGCATAACCAAGGATTGCTTCACTTTGTACAGTATCAGAGCCATGAGAAACTTGACACAGCAAGGATGCTATTTAAATGATTATTAATAACACTATCCACTTTAATTAATCAGAGTCCTTGGCCGAAAGATTTATATGTGCATATAAATACGTATTTTGGTTGAACCAGATTGTGGGCAAACACTGGACCAGAACTCCTGGAGGGGAACGGCCTGGCCATTAAGAGGCTTTTGGACAATGCCCTTAAGAATTTGTTTTAACCTTTGGTCAGCCCTGAAGAGCTCTGGCAGTTGGATGAGATGATATTTGTAGGTAATTCCCAACTGAGACTATTCTATTCTATTCTATTCTATTCTATTCTATTCTATTCTGTTCTGTTCTGTTCTGTTCTGTTCTGTTCTGTTCTGTTCTCCTATCCTATCCTATCCTATCCTATCCTATCCTATCCTATCCTATCCTATCCTATCCTATCCTATCCTATCCTATCCTATCCTATCCTATCCTATCCTATCCTATCCTATCCTATCCTATCCTATCCTATCCTATCCTATCCTATCCTATCCTATCCTATCCTATCCTATCCTATCCTATCCTATCCTATCCTATCCTATCCTATCCTATCCTATCCTATCCTATCCTATCCTATCCTATCCTATCCTATCCTATCCTATCCTATCCTATCCTATCCTATCCTATCCTATCCTATCCTATCCTATCCTATCCTATCCTATCCTATCCTATCCTATCCTATCCTATCCTATCCTATCCTATCCTATCCTATCCTATCCTATCCTATCCTATCCTATCCTATCCTATCCTATCCTATCCTATCCTATCCTATCCTATCCTATCCTATCCTATCCTATCCTATCCTATCCTATCCTATCCTATCCTATCCTATCCTATCCTATCCTATCCTATCCTATCCTATCCTATCCTATCCTATCCTATCCTATCCTATCCTATCCTATCCTATCCTATCCTATCCTATCCTACCCTACCCTACCCTACCCTACCCTACCCTATCCTATTCCTATTCCTATTCCTATTCCTATTCCTGTTCCTGTTCCTGTTCCATTCCAGTCTCCTGATCCAGAAATGTTCCCTATATTCCAAACACCATCCCACTCTCACCAAATGGGGAGGCCTAACTGTGCCCCTTGGTTCTCTGGCCTCTCTTCTCCTGGCTTTTAACAGGATAAACAGAAAACACCCGGTTCTGTCCCCAGTTTGGTGCAATGAGGCTTGAGTCAAATCTTCACCAAAAGCTGTAGAACCCCTTCCACTGATTTCACCGGATTGGGAACAAGAATTCCCATTTCGCCAGCATTGCCACAAACCCGGCAGCACTGCCAGCTGCCCACAGAGCACGGGCTGGAATTCCTCTTCTCTGGATTCCGGTGTTTTCCCCTCCTTGGGCCAAATGAGCACCCCACCATACCTAAGGCGTCTCTCACCGCATTCCTTCTCCAGCACAAGTACACGGCGGGGAGGAAGAACAAAAAAAAAAAAAAAAAAAGTTTATTTTCAATCCCTTTTTCCTCTGGCAGCTCCGGGTTTCCCTGGAGCTGTCCCGCCCACGTCATTCTTGGGTACCTCGCTTGTCAAGGAGCTGCAGAGCAGTTTCTCTGAGTGGGGGTGGCCTTCTCGGCCACCTCCAGACGCAGGGGAGGAGAGGAAACACTTTGTAGAGGGTGTGTTGAGGCAAGCAATGGCATTTTCAGCCCATGTGGTCACATGCGTGGGATTCCAGGATTTTACTTGTTTTGCTTTTCTATATGCATCTTCATGCAAATCACATCCAGCGATGAAAGCAGGTATTTTTCACTGGAAATGTGAATAATAGTGCAAGAACATCGAGCTTTGTCCTAATTCTGGAACTTTCCCCTCACCCTTGGGAATTTTTCCATCATGGCTGAAGACCTTCCTGAATTAAACAGGGCTGCCCTGCTCCATCAGCAAAGTAAGAAAACTGAATCTTGCTTTTCAACCAAAATAAAAGAAATAAAATTGATTTTTTTTTTCTTAAACATCTTCCAACTTAATCAATCCAGCTTAATCAATGAGGGTGTGTTCATCATGGGCCACACCCTCACCAGGGGGGCCAGATGAAGGCCTTGCACGCTGTGCTCATCACCATTGTCCCCAGAACCTTCCCCTCAGGAAATGTGCAGTGGGTGGCTGCCACAAAGTGCCCTCCCTGTGAAGTGTTCAGAGCGACCTCAGCACAATTTGTTCTGCACAGAAGCTTCTGATTCTGCCCAGCCATCGCCCACCCCTCACATGACGTTGGGTGGTGTGCGAGGGGAGTTGGTGGGAGCTCCTGTGGAGGAGATGCAGGAGGCTCTGATGCTGCCATGAAGCGCCAAACCAAAGCCTCAAACGGTCTCCAAGCTGGAGCGACCGGATGGGAGCTGCAACCAAGCGATCTTGAAAATCCTGGGCTCCCTTAGGAGCTGCCGGCTGGGAAAGAAGGGAGACAGCAACACACGTGAGCAGAAAAGGACAGGTTTTTTATCTTAGTCGTAGTCACAGAACGGCTTGGACTCGAAAGGGCCTTAAAGATCATCAGGTTCCACTCCCAGGTTGCTCCAAGCCCTGTCCAGCCTGGCCTTGGGCACTGCCAGGGATCCAGGGGCAGCCACAGCTGCTCTGGGCACCCTGGGCCAGGGCCTCCCCACCCTCCCAGGAAACAATTCCTTCCCAAGATCCCATCTATCCCTGCTCTTTCTCAGTGTGAAGCCATCTCCCCTTGTCCTGTCGCTCCAGACCCTTGTCCAAAGTCTCTCTCCATGTTTCCTGTGGCTCCTTCAGGCCCTGCAAGGCCACACTTCGGTCACCCCAAAGCTTCTCCTCTCCAGGCTGAACAATCCCAGCTCTCCCAGCCTCTCCTCCCAGCAGAGCTGCTCCATCCCTCTGCTCATCCTGGAGCCTCCTCTGGACTCTCTCCAGCAGCTCCAGCTCCTCCCTGTGCTGGGCCCCAGGGCTGGGGCAGCTCTGCAGGTGGGGTCTCAGCTGAGGGGGCACTGGAGGAGCAGAGCCCAAACACCCCCAGTTGGTCCCAGCAGACCTGGGGGACAGCACTGGTGGCTCCAGGAGCAGAGCTGGGCTCAGGAGCTCGTCCCCAGCTCCTCTTGCTTCAGCTCAGGCTGCAGGAGCCTCCAAGGCTTTGGCCTTCAAGGCTTCAAGGCTGGAGCTTGGCAAGGGGACCTCGAAATGGAACTTGGGCAAGAATCAAAAGGTGGAACACTCCATCAGAACAGCTTGGCAAAATCTGACACCTGGAAGGCCCCAGCCTGGCCTCAGACCCAAATTTTGGTATTTCTGCATTCAGTCACTTGCAGACTTCTCTGGAAGAAGTGAGGAAGGCCAGAGGGGAAGCGATGAAGATCAGAGGTTCGGGTGTTCACTGGGGTCGACTCCAGCTCTCTCTGGTAACCTCAGCCAACATTTGGAAAATGAACTAATAATAGGAACTGTGACAAATATGGACTGAGACCCATGGAAAGGAACATCACAGCAACGTAGACCTGACTGTGCCATTGGGTTCATCTCACAAACGCTCTGCTGATTGCACCATTTTATCGTGAAACTGCTCAAAATTCTGCTTCTTTCTTTTAGCACATCCTTTTTCCAGATGAACAAGTACATAAACAAAGATTCTGCAGTGGAAAATATTGCAACAACTGTTTCTGACCAGGGAAATTGGGACACAGGAGAGAGCTCTGGAAATGTGCTTCTGCATATTCTGTGAAAATACTGTTTTTATTACCAAAAAATTGCTCTTTTCTCACTGGAACTGTCTCATGGTGTGACAGCCACAGGTTTTATCTTGTCACTGCTAAACAGAGGTGATACTTGAAATTTCCTTTCTGTGGGCCACGTTCGGAGGTTTCACTTTGTTTTCTTCCAGTACAGAATGAAAAGCTGAAAATTATTTCCTGAATATAATTCCTTAATTTGTCTCATATTTCATTTCACTAGAGTCACGATGTGTGTGGTTTTTTTTTTTTTTTTTTTTTCATTTTGAACAAAACAGAGAAAAGACGGATTAGGTTATTTTGAATTTAAGTTGAAATGGGAAAATCAAATATAATTGAAATGAAAACTGCGGATGTTTATTCTTGACAAGGACGGCATCGTTTTTAGCTCATTCAAGCAAAATTTCTTTCCAGAGGAAAAATACTTTTATCTGTTTATTTTTATTTATTTTTATATATACAGATTTTTATTTTTTTTTTTTGTCTGAAGATTCTGTTTAGATCTGGTGCGGCTCAAAGTGAAGTGCCAAGGGATGGATGCGCCCTGGGAGCGAGGTTTTGCATCTCACCCTCTCTGCACATCAAGTTCTGCTGATTCTCTTCTTCCCAGTTATTATTGTAAACAGGAGAACTTTTGTGTTCTGTGACCTGGGAAGATTTAAAAAATATTTTTCTACTAGAGCTGCAATCCTAAACAGCAGAGATTAATCTAAACGACGTTGATATTACAGCTGAGAATATTATTAAAATAATATAATATAACATTTAAATAATATAATAATATATAATAATAATTATGAATATCATAGTATTTAAAATGTTTGCCATTGAATTCACTTAATAATAATAACAACAATAATAATAACAACAATAGCAATACTAGTAATAATCTTAATAGTAGTAATAATAGTAATGACCATTCCTGATTAAATCCTCAAAGGCTGGGCTCACTGATTTTGGAGGTCTCTTACAACCTTAATGGTTATGGGAAATGAGAAGGCCAGAATCCCAGCCTGTATTTTCCTTTCGTAAATTCAAAGCCCAGACAAAAAAAAAAGCAACTGGCCAGTGCAGAACACACAATTTTAAGCTTTTTTTCAGGCATATTTTTAAGATGTTGATCAGTTCCCTGTTCTTTTCCTCCTCTCAAGGACATTTTATGTAGTTGGTCTCAAAGAAGCCTTGTAATCTTTTAGCCACACACGTCATGTGTTTCTCACGCTGCCTGCATTCTCCACACCTCCAGTAATCCTCCCCGGATTTTCCTGGATCTCCTTCAATTGGACATGCTGCTACAGAGATACCAGAGACAAACATACTTTTAAACTGAAAGAGGGGAAATTTAGGGTTGCTATGCAGAAGAAATTCTTCCCTGTGAGGGTGGGGAGGCCCTGGCCCAGGGTGCCCAGAGCAGCTGTGGCTGCCCCTGGATCCCTGGCAGTGCCCAAGGCCAGGCTGGACAGGGCTTGGAGCAGCTGGGATAGTGGAAGGTGTCCCTGCCATGGCAGGGGTGGGATGGGATGAGTTTTAAGGTCCCTTCCCACCCAAACCATTCCGGGATTCCATGACAGCTCTCTATGTTGTTCCTGACTGTCTCTTCCATGGAATGACAATAAAAATCCATTGACACCAAGCCCTCCAAAGCCTTGAAACACCCAGAGCCCCTCAGCCACGTGTGAAAGCCTTTCCCAAAGACGACAATCCCCAAAATGGCCATGGCCCAGCGTGGAGGGGAACTGGACACCCCAAGAGCACAGGTCAGCCTTGGCCTGGCTGCGGCCCCAGGGTCACCCCAGGGTGTCAGGGCTGTGCTGGGCTCCCAGGGTGGCTGCAGAGCTGACCCCTGACGCTCGAGCCAGAGGTGACTCCTGGCACGTCACCGCGGGCTGTGCGTGCCAGGGATTGTGCAAGGGGTGCTGGTGATTTCCAGGAGCCCCATGACTTCCCCGCCAGGAGAGCAGCCACCACAATGAGAATTATCCACCCTGTTTGTGTTCGCTGCCTGCTGGCAGCAGCCAGGCACGGCTGGATCCGTGAGGGAGGGATGGCATGGAGTGCTTGGCACCCACAGGAAGCATTCGGTGGCGTGGGGACGTGCAGCGAGCAGGGGCAGAGCAGAGGTGCTGCTGAGGCCTGATGGTTTTTGTCTTTTCTTTTTATACCCTTTTAAACCCTTTTTTATACCCTTTGATACCTTTTACACCCTTTCCTTGCACCCTTTACACACACTCTGTGCCCCAGTCCCACACTCCTGTAATTCTGATGTTCAGCTCAGTTTGGGTTTTGCAAAGCGGGAAAACCAAACATTCACAGCAGGAGGCCAAGAGCTCTGCACGATCTCAGAACTGGAGGCTCCAACCTCGCATGGAGTCTCTCTCTCTCTCTCTCTCTCTGGAACAGATTTTGTAAACTGGGCTGGAATCTCATCTAGGGGGGTAATTAGAATAGGGGGACAGTTACTTCATCTATTGGGTTTCTTATTGGGGATTTTAGGTAGATTTGCTCATTTGGGTTTCCATAAAAATTGTATCCGTGTTATACTCGGGGTGCTCGGGGCTCGGGTGCCCGGGGGCTCTCGGCGTGGTTCCACCTGTGACGAGCCGTGCACCCAGGATCCCATTAAACCCGAGGTAAATCCCCTTTTTCCCTTTACTGCTGTGTCTGCCTCGTATTTTTCACCAACCGAAAAGGCAGCACTGCAGCCTTCGGGATCAAGCCAAATTTGAGAAAGGCACGGAGGAAAATTAAAAAAAAATAATCCAGACCTAGATATGAGAGAAGCCTTTCTCCCTGCCGTCCCAGTTTTTGTCTTCCAAAGATCCAGAATTTCCTTTAAACACAGTAGTTACTCTCCTTGCACTGATACACACGACCCCAAATGCCCTTCCATTACTCATTCCAAACACCAGTCCTGGATGATTCAGCAAGGGAGATTTTCCTCTTGAGTGCCCAAGCCTTGAGGTAGCACCTTCAAAATCCAGAGGGCTCGGTGGTGACGCATCCCACTGGGAATTTGGGATTGAAGGCTGGAAGAATAATCATCCTTGTAAAAATATGTCACTGGAACGACCCAGAGAACAAGGGGTGGGGGCGGGAGGAACAGAGGAGAGAGGAATTTGAGAAGATGAGGGAAATGGTGTCTCAAAAAATTGATGGAAAACCAAAACAGAGGAGACTTCTGAACGAGTTAGGGGGGCAGGAACAGCTTCATGAGCTTTGAGCTCCATCTTCTCCTCCCATGAGGTGGGGAAGGCCTCTCTGCTGAAGGCTCAGCGGAACAGGATGAAGGCAGCACAGGGGCACCTTTCACCCAGCGTCCGCTCCAAACGAACGCGCACAGATGATTCATTTGTCTTTATTTACTAACACTGCTTTGCTGAAAGCTGTGCAAGTCACTGTGATGACCCTCCCGTCATTTTCTACAGCTCCATCATCTTAAGAGCGTTCAAGGAAATGAGGTTATTTAGGATGTTTTTCCCACTTTCTGTACTTCACATTTTCAGATAACAAGCAACATTTCTGGGAATGGCGTGGAGGCCTGCGTGGCATTTTTGCGAAAGCAAGAGTTTTATTACACGCTACAGGCAGATGTTAAAGCTTTCCTCTACAACTCATCTCCCAGCAGCAGGAGAGGAGAGCTTAATCAATAATAATTACAAGGAAGCAGGCATTAGTCCTTCAGCTACAGCCAATACCATCTTGTACCTGACAAAGAGATGAGAACACGGGGCAAAATTATTGTGCAGATTTAAAAATCGTGTTATTCTTGCTTGATCCACTCAGGACAGCGTAAGGAAGGGAGGGAGGGCGTGATTTGTGTCTTTTTCTCATTGTTTAGTGAGCCTTACACCACAGAACCTTTCCCAGCAGCTCAAATTGACCCCCTAAACTCAGATTCTCCAGGTATTTCTGAATGTCCTGGTCCCCATCCCTCACCTTGAATGAGACTTAAAGAAGTGGATGAGGAAAAGAGGCCAAAACCCGTCTGCCTTTTGTTTCATTTGCCATGGCGGCATTCCAGCACTTCCCTCCAACATTCCCAGTTCCTGTTCCCTTCCCAGCTGAGGAGCTGGGTGGAACAGGCCCCGCCAAGGGAGCCGATTGTCATTGGGAAGTCACTCTGTGCCTGGAGGAGCAGGACAGGCTCTGCAAGGCCCCATCCCTGCTATAACACGGCCAGGATTTAAAGGATTGGTGTGTGAGCTACAGGACACTTGCGTGTGGCAAGGGAAGATTAGAGAAGGAACATGAATTATTTCTGCCGTGTTATTTCCCCAGGATATTTTGTCCAATAGAATTAGTCCCTCCCCCAGCCTACATTCTCACCTTACTTCTGTTTTTAAATTACCAAGGCCGGATTTTTACTCATCAGGAGGGATTTGCCTTCAATAATTGAATGGGGGAGAGTATCAGGGAGCAGCCTTTCTTCACAAGAGACCCGCAGTTATCCACAACATTCCTGCATTCTCTGCAGGGAAAAAAAAAAAAAAAAAAAATCGGAAGCATGAAAATTCTTCTCATTGTGAATGGCAGTGTGTTAATTTCTAGGGTTCAAATCCCACCAGATCAGCTAACACAATATTCCAGAGGCAGAACATTCTGCCAAGCATTATGTCCTGCCAGCTGCGTGAAAGTAACAATTAGTGTAAAAAAGAAAAAAAAAAGCTGATGTTTAACCTGGGAAATGACAAGCACTTACAGACAGGACCTGTAGGCATAATTAGGTGTAGGATTAGCTATAATTCTGTGATAAAGCACAGACTGTGCCATTAAGCTGAGCACCTGTTTCTCAGCATTTTCCCCATATAACACCTTTCACACCAACTGCTGTCCTTTTATTTTGCCACACCGGAGAGGCTGCGAGCGGGAAAAAATATAAAGCTGTTAAAGAATTTTGTTTTTCAAATAATTCTTTGATCCCAGTTTTAAAAAAAAACAAAAAAAAAGGAGAAAAGAAGTTTTACTGCTTGATTTCTGTATACGTTAACCTATAACCTCTTCTGGCTACTACAGCCCAGAGTTCAGCTCCACAAAAGTCATGAGCTTTAATTAGCAGCAATCAGCCTTACCAGGTAGTTAAAAACTCGTTTGGATGGAGGCAGAGTCACATCCTGTGCCAGGAGATCCTTTCTGGAGCCACCGCTGTTCTCCAGCAGCCCCGGTTATTTCACCCACCGGAAATCCGGGATCCAGTGCTCGGTGCAAAACATTTCTGCTCTTCCCCACAGGCCCCTGACTCACTGGCTCTGCCCAAACAGCAGGACCGGGAGGCGAGGGCTGTTACATCACTTTTCCAGGCTCATGGACACGCTGGAGCAGACGATGTTTCTCCATTTCCTCATTTGCATGTCCACACTGGCACATCCTGGAGCCATCCCTGCTCCTCCTGCTCGTGTCGTGTCCTGCAGGGTGGGCAAGGACCGAGCGAGGGCTCACCCACAAAGCCGGTGCGTGATGCACAGGGCTGGCTCCTCATCCCACAGGTGCGGCCGTGCCAAGAGATCCCACGGGAAGGGATGAGGGCATGCAGCCCCTTGGAAGAGTTTCAGGAATTGACTAATTAACTTCCCCGGCGTTTGAGAAAGGCCCAATAAAGAAGCAGCAAACTCCTGACCTCAGAGGGCAGCCCGGAAGGGGAGCCTGCACAGACTCCTACCCAGATCCTGCATCCCAGGCCGGGCTGTCCCAACAAGTCTCCTTCCTCCCCCACTCAGGATGTCGCTGCCCCCATGGAGCTGACAGAGCAGCAATGCCTGTCAGGATTGCCTCACCGGCCACGCCCGGCAGCTCCTCTCAGCCCCATCCATCCCCACGTGCCTCCAGAGCTGCAACTCCATCCCAATTCCACCGTGACTTTCACCAAAACGTGGGCAGTATCGGAGCAGGCTTCACGCAGGTGCAAGCAGATTTCCAGGATGTGACAATCCCGTTTTCCCACCTCTCAGTGCGGAACCAAGGATCAACCTCCGCCAGGTCTTTCAGCACAGGCTGGCCGTGAGACTCGGCCACCGTTTCCTCCTCAGACCTGCTCCTCATCCTGCTGCCACATCCACCCGCAAAGCCGGATGTGTTCCCAGCTCAAGCCTGCCTCCTATCCACCTCGACCATGCTCCTCCTGGGATGGGAACCTCCCGGAGCAGCTCAAGGCAGCCACTGGATCATGCAGCCCCTCTCCACAACGGCCTGGGGGTCAGGCACTTCCCTGGAGAGGTCCATTACTTATCATTACTCATTTTTGGGGTCTGCACCGATGTTTGCTGCAGTTATTTCCTCCCTGCTCAGTATCTGAGGGACCAACCCTCTGCAAGTGCCCTGAGGTTGCAGCTCTGTGCTGTCCCAGGTCAGTGGTCAGGCACTGTATGATGCAGGCACATCCTTATTTATCCACTTGATAAACTCCTCCAACCAATCCCTGCTCCTCCAACAGTTCCAATTGTGAACTGTTCAATCCAAAATCAAAATCTTAGATCAAATGATGAGTTTCAGAGCAGTTCCTTTGGAAGACACGAATGCAAACACGCAGCTGTCCTGGCAGGAGCCTTCCCTCTGCACAAATGTCACCTCAAACAACCAGGAGGACTTTCCAGCTTTACTCCTGCCCAAATGACGCATCTCAGGAATAAACTGGTTTTTCCTTTGGGGGACCTACAGTTTTCTTCAACTTTTTTTGGGCATCAGCTCAAGAAAAATAGGCCTGATCAGTCCAAGAAAAGCAGCTCTCTGGAATTGTTCCTATAATACCTGCATTTCAAAAAATCATAGCCTTGTTTGGGTTGGAAAGATCATCTGGTTCCATCCCCCTGCCATGGGCAGGGACACTTTCCACTGTCCCAGGCTGCTCCAAGTCCATCCAACCTGACCTTGGACACTTCCAGGGATCCAGGGGTAGCCACAGCTTCTCTGGACAATCATTTCCCAAATGTTGAGAGGCCTGGGGAATTAATTTTGACCCAGCACTTCACGGGGAGAAGCCACACAGAGAAGATGAATGCCGCCTGGAGCTCATCTGATTTTCCTGGTACTTCTGTAAAACTCAGAGGACTCTGCACTCCTGTTCAGCTTCCTCAGGTGTTTTTATCATCCCTGAAACACGAATCTGTTCAGCATTAAAAACCACAAAGCCTGAGGGAAGTGAAGGCTGGAGCCTGTCCCTCTTTGTTCGCTTTTGTGTCACTTCTGCATTGGAAGCCGTGACAACACATTTTGTGCAAGATGACCATAATTTCCTCCATCCCTCTGTGATTTCCATGCCCTCACCTCCCATCCCAGTTTACTGTGATTTCCACAGCCCAGGAGGTTGTTATTTTCTTTGCTCACTGTGATTATCATTTGAGACTCGTGAAACCCCACAGAATGCACAGTGTCCCTTTTTAAATTGGTTTCTGGGCTGAGCCACCCTCCCAACTCCCAGTGAACATAATCATGGATTAACTAACACACGCACACTGCAACTTCCAGGAACAAAAATCAAGGTCAGCACTTGGTGGATGGGTGGCAAGAGCCTTAAAGCTGCCTGACAACTGCCCCTCAGTCACACACCAGGTCAGAGTGGCTCAATTTCAGGCTGGTTTGGCCAAAGAGAAACATAATCCTTCATAATCCAAATAAATATCGACAACTTTGCAAATCCGTATGGACATGCCCGGCCCTGAGAGGTCACTGTCCCCCCAGGGCTGAGGGGAAACCATCCCCATGGTTATTGACTGCTCTCCAGGAAAAAGATGGAGAGACAAAAAGTCTTGAAGCACAAAGGAATTTATTGTGCTTTGTTGTCCCCCCAACAATCTGGTGTTTCCCATCTCTGCAAAGGAATATTTGGGCTCCTCTTCCATGAAATATTTGCTTTCATTACTGCATTAGGATGTCTTTTACAGGAAGGGGATCAATAAACAATCAGCCATTATCCCACCGCAAGGTAAACAGCAGGAGCTCTACCCTGGCTGGTTTCAGTGCCTGCTTCTTTCCAGGGCCAGGGTAACAAACTGCAGTTGTTTGTCTGTGCTTCACATTCCACAAAAAAGTACCTGAGGTGGGTTTGTAATCTCAGTGTCAATAGAAGTAAAATCCCCTCGAAATAATGAAAATATCTGGAATGATGCAGTTTCATGCCGAGCGTCTGAGAGAGGGAGGCTGAAACACTCAGATCAGCCTGAAAAAAAAAAAAAAAAATTGCCATGGACCAACCTTGTGCCTTTCCCAGCCTGCTTTGCTTTTGATACACAGATTTGCTTCAGAGATTGAGAAATTCCAAATGACTCTTGGACTACTTCCCTGTGGTATTTCCACCTGGAACACCGAAATTCTCATGATACATCACATTTCTGAGAACACCGGCCTGACGCTCAGCTCCCGAAGAACCGAGCGTTCAGCAGGCTGACTCTCTAGCCCCTGCTAGAGAGTGCGTTTATTTCTTAATCCCTCATTTCAGTAAGAGTTTTGTGTGGGCAAGCAGCTTCTTCAGAACTGCAGCCAACAGAAAGGGTGTGTTGGAGGGAGGGGAAGAGCGATACACGAAGAGGAGTCTCCCACGCCGGGCGCACGAGACGGCGGCCACGGCCCACCGGAGATAATCTGCCCCATCCCAGCTGGGAAACGCAAAGGATCAGGTTTCTGGAAAGGACATGAAGTGGGCTGAAAGGCTGAGGGCAGGAAATGTGTAATTATTACACGGAGAAAGGCCTGGAGGAGAAGCTTGTTCAGGCTGGAGCAGACTGAGGGCAGAGCTCCCCAGGGGCTGCAGCTCCTCCCGAGGGGCAGCTCCGAGCTCTGCTCTGGGCCAGGGCCAGGAGCCAGGGAAGGGCTGGAGCTGGGCCAGGGCAGGCTCAGGCTGGAGATCAGGGCAAGGGTCTTCCCCCAGAGGCTGCTGGGCACTGCCCAGGCTCCCCAGGGAATGGGCACGGCCCCGAGGCTGCCAGAGCTCCAGGAGCGTTTGGACAGCGCTGCCAGGGGTGCCCAGGCTGGGATTGCTGGGGTGTCTGTGCAGGGGCAGGAGCTGCACTGGATGATCCTGGTGGGTGCTTCCAGCTCAGGATAGCCCATGATTGTGACTCCGATCAAGAGGGCAGCAGGCTGAGCGTGGCCATCCCATCCTCTGCTGCACCCACATCACTCTGCAGCCACAGCCTCGAGACCTGGCACAGAAATTCCATCAATTTCCTCCCACTGGAGCCACAACGAGTCTCCAGTATCAGGGATTCATGGGGGAGCAATTTCCAGAAATGCCCCGGCACCGCCTGTTGTCTGCTGCCTGCAGCTGGACACCTCCAACAGGGGCTTTTCCACAGCTCCCAAATCCTCCCAGCCTCTGCAGATGTAGATAGACTGGGAAAACCTATAAAATGTTTCCCCAAAACATCCCCTCATCTTCCAGCAATCCCATGCACAAGATTTTTTCCGAGACACACAAATTCAGAATATTTCGTCCCCACAAAGAACGCTTCCACAAATGCATCCAGTATGTGCTTGAAGCCGTGACCACTTTCAGCATCCACAAAATCCTGCAGAAAGGAATTCTACTGCTTAAATGGGGAGGAGGAATACTTGGGGGAAGGGGGTGTTACCCTCTCTCTTGCCGGTTTAAATGTTCACTGTGTGCTAGAACCCATCCTAGCATTAATTCAATCAATCCTGGCGCTAATTTAATTCATTTAACCCATTATTTTTAGGAAGAAATTCTTTACTACCAGGGTGACGAGGCTCTGGAATGGGTCGCCCAGAGAAGTCATGGATGTTCCATCTCTGGGAGTGTTGGATGGGGGGAAAATATCGGTGAAGGCTGACCATGAAATCTCCGTGCGGGTTGCTGTGCTGTTCGCTCCGTGTGAACCGAGCTGTAGGTGCTCCCGGCTGTAAGATCAGCTGTAAAATTCTGCTCTGCTCAAGGCTGGGCACCCCGCCCAGAACCAGAGAGAGAGCAGGACTGCGCTGGGGTTTCCTCTTTTACAATTATTAATTGCATTTAATTAATGTCCATTAATTGAACGATTAATTACATTCTCCCCACCCAAACAAGCGCTTTCTTGGTGTCGCCATGCTCACAAACAACTTTTATGGACAGATCAACCCATCACAAGGCTCTCAAGAGGTCAGGTGCCTCTCCTGGGCGAGCTGCTGGGAAGGAGAGCTCTGAAATGAAGCCCGTGGAGGCCACTGGCCCTGTCTGTGTTTATTCACCTGATGGGAAATGATCCATAAAGCCTCTGCCAAAGGGAGCCATAAAGCTGTTAGAGAATGGCACAAAAGGGCAAGTGAGGTGATTACAGAAGTGTGGCAGGAGGTGGATAAACAAGGAATAAATCCATGCCATTGCTCATTTCAAGGGAAAAACAGGGTCAAGCCAGTGCCAGGGAACTGTTGGCACGTGGAACGTCATTAATTACTCCCAGATCAAAAGCGAAAGTTTGCTCTCTCTCCACATGCACAGAAGGACATCAAGGTCCTGAGGAGCATTTGTGCTGATTTCTCTTTCCTGACTCTGCCCTGGGCCAGGGCCTGGGATCTGGAATTGGTCTTGGTGTGATTGCAGTGACCTGTGCAGGGTGAGCTCTGCTTTTCACCACAGTCACCCATTCCCAGGACTGAGAGCCTGGATTTCGTATTCCCTGCACTTAGAGGGCTCTGCTTCAGCAGAGTCATTCCCCTCTGTGCCTCCACAGCCAACCCTCTGCTTCCTGCAGTGAGCCAAGCCTGACATCTGAACCTTTTCCTCTGGGATTGGGTTTTTCAGCACTGGACAAAGGCTGCGGCTAAACCAGAAATACCATGGAAAAGGTTCGGGCTTGACACAAACCTTCCATGTTAAACTGAAGAAAATCCACAAATCCCCATTTCATCGTGAAAACAACTCCTTCTCATTGAGCTTTGTCTGAAACCATCTGGGCTTTGCTTCTGAATTTTTCCCTCCTCTGAAAGGATTCCTGCATGAGTTGGTGATGCCCTGGGGTTGGGAGGAGCAGGAGCACGGGAATGGCACCCTGGCTCAGTGTCCTACGGTTCAGGGGAGCAGGACCAAGGGAATGGCACCCTGGCTCCATACTCTGTGGACTGGGGGAGCAGGAACATGGGAATGGCACCCTGGCTCCATGCCCTGTGGCTCAGGAGAGCAGGAACACAGGAACGGCACCCTGGCTGTGCTCATCTCCGGCTCCTTTGCCCGGCTGGCACACGGCTGTGCCACTTGGCACTCCAGCCATGCCTGAGGGTGTTTTGGCAGACTCAGCGCCTCTGGGAGCAGCAGGATTTGTCTGGGGAAACACAGGGCATCCCATCAGGGGAAGAACACAATCCCCACCCCCTCGGTTTTTACGGGTTTCTCCTCACGTGTCGGTGGCAGCCTAAAACTTGGAGGCTTTAAGTGTCAAAAGGGAAACAAGAATCACTCACGAATCTGCCTTGGCAGGCTGAGCTCAAGGGTTTTGGTGAATTAGAGCACTGCAGGCCATGACCTTGAGCACCGCTCGGGAAATTCGGAGTCTGGAGCCAGCAAACTGCAAGATCCCTGTTCCACTGCCCACACTGGGAGAGGAACCGGGGCAGTGATGATTCCTGATCATCACCGGTCAGGATGCTGCATCACTCCCAAAGAAGGAAAAAGGAAAGAGGAAAGACCAGCTGTGCCCAGCTGTGGCGTGTGAAATCAAGGTAGTGACCAAGCCATTCTTCCACGGCACACAACCGTTTCCATGGAATGCCCAGGAACTGCCCCGAACAACCGGATTTTCTCCCTCTGTTTGCGTCCGTCACGTCTCCCTGATGCTGTTCCTCGTCTCCTCAGCAACCCCTCGATGTCCCCACGACAGCAGCCAGCTGTGGTTTGCTGCCGATGGACACCCAGGCACGTAGAGCGGGGAGGCTCCGCCTCGCTGGATCATTGGCTGGGGACAACAGCAAGGAAGGGAACAGAGCCCCGGACCGTGGAGGGAGCACTTTGCAGAGCCAGCTTCCTGCTCGGAGCTGGCATGGACGGGGGAATGGCCGGCAGAGCTGCCCCTGACTGTACAAAACTTCCTTGCAAAGCTCCAATGAAAGTGGTGTCCTGGGCAGCCACTCGAATTCCAGGCTGTCTGTGGTATTCTGTCTTCCCACAGCACACGCGAGGGGATGGACCAGGATAGACCCTGGGAGGCTCTCCCGGATTCCCTGGAATGGTTCAGCCGCCATCCCGCAGCCCCTGCCTCCTCCACAGCCGCTGGAGCCACGGGCACACGAGCAGCATTCCCTTGGGCCATGGCATTCCTGCCACCTCAGGAGCAGAATCCCCTTGGGCCATGACATTCCCGCCAGCTCCTGCCAGCTCAGGAGAAGCATTCCCTTGGTTCATGGCATTCCTGCCACCTCAGAGCAGAATCCCTCTGGGCCATGGCATTCGCCAGCTCCTGCCGCCTTGGGAGCAGCGCCCAGCCCAGCATCTCGCTCCGTGTGCGTGGGAGGGAAGAGCGGTGGCAGGAGGAGCCTTCCAGCAGCTTGGAGGTGGGAGGTCACACGAGGGACACGGCGGCTGGAGCTGGGGGCCCATCCCACGCCCTCCCACTCCTTCCCGTATTATGTCACCCCGTGGCCAGGGGTGTTTGCAGGCGCTGGTGCCCGTCTCCCGTCTGGTGACAAAGCCGGTGTAACTGGGTAATGTTTCCACACAGCAGCTGGGTTTGTCCCGCTTGCTGGGGGTCAGGAGTTGTGCAAGGGCGAGGAGGGACCTGAAAAGCCCCACCTGACACAACCCTCACCTCACCTGCCCATGAGAAAACCCCACTCACCACAGCATGGGTGACATCATGGCTCTGCCAAGAGCTGATGGTGCCAAGGGGAGCCCACTCATCTTTCTGCCTTCCCTCCAGCCCTGCTGCACCTCTGGCACACGAAGTCTCCGGTGGGAGATTCCAGATGATCCAACCAAACACCAGGCAGGAAGGAAATGATGAGATCAAATTCACTCACGGATTCCCTTTCTCTTCCAGGCTGTGCTTTCTGTGGGGAGTCTCTCAGGATTCAGCTGAAATGGTGCAGATAAAACATTAAGAACTCCCCACACAGTGAACAAAAATCACTTTGAAAACCCTCAGAAAATGTGTGAAACGGGCACTGAGAGCTCAATTACTTTTCCTCCATGCTCACTGCAAGTTTTAAAACTTAAAACCAAAATCACTGAACTGTAGAACTGTTTAGCTTGGAGACCTCCAAGATCAGTGAGTCCCCGCATTCCCCCAGCATTGCCAAGGTCACCACTGAGCCATGTCCCCAGGTGCTGCATGCACACAGCTTTTAAATCCCTCCAGGGATGGTGACACTGCCCTGGGCAGCTGCGCCAGGGCCTGACCATCCTTTCAGTGAAGGAATTTCCCTGATATCCAACTTAAATCTCCCCTGGCCCAGCCTGAGGCCATTCCCTCTCCTCCTGTCCCTGTTCCCTGGCAGCAGAGCCTGACCCCGCCGGCTGCCCCCTCCTGTCTGTGCAGAGCCACAAGGTTCCCCCTGAGCCTCCTTTGCTCCAGGCTGAGCCCTTTCCCAGCTCCCTCAGCTGCTCCTGGGGCTCCAGGCCCTTCCCCAGCTCCGTTCCCTTCCCTGGGCACTCTCCAGCCCCTCAAGGTCTTTGTTGTCCTGACGAGCCTAAAAACCGAGCACAGCCATCGCCTGATGTGCACGAGGAATGAACAAAGATTCAGTGCACTGAGCATTTGCCATGCCAAAGACAAGAGCAGCTGTCAGGCCAGCCCTGTGCACTTTTCTCTCCTCACTCGAGATCGGATCCAGCTCATCCTCAGCCAAAATGCCCTCAGACACATCAGGCACAAACACGCAGGGAGAACAAAAAGCGCTTCAGACAGCAGAGAAAACTCAGCAGCACAGCGGCGACACGTCCCTGTTTGCTTTGGATCCCGAATTCCTTTCTCAGCTCTTCAAAAAACAACTCTGAGCCCCACAGGAGCTCCCCAGCAGAACATCTGCCCTCACTGAGCTGCAGCAGGGAGCGGGATTGGGAGCCCCTGCAGATTTCTCTGATCAGGAGAAACTCCTCAAGGATCGCAGGCCGGGACATGCCTGCCAAGGACGGGAGAATTTGCACAACCAGGAGAGAGAAAGAGAGGAGCTGGGGACAAACGGGGAGCAGCAGGAGATGTGTGAAGGGTGGCATGACACGGCACGATGTGACACGAGCCAGAGCCGAGCGGGACCGTCCCTGCCCATGCCCCCACTGCCATGAACCAGCTCCCTTCATGGGAAAGATGACACCATGGTGGTTCCCCAAGCTCCCCCTTCCCCGTCCTGCAGCCAGGGGATGGCTGGGGAACATCCCAGTGCATCCCAGTGATACCTGATGATTTTTAGCTGAGGAACATCTCAGTGCATCCCACAGTGATGCCTGATGATTTTTGCCTTTTCTTTCTTGTATACCCTTTTATATATTTTCTATGCCCTTTATACACTCTTTGTACCCTTGGCCTACATGGTTGTAAATTTTGTGGTCTGATGTTCCAGCTTAAAGTTCTGCAAAGCAGGAAGACCAAACATTCCGAGTAAGAAGCCAGAAAGCCCTGTGCTATCTCAAGACTCGAGGTTCTAAACTTGGTTGACACCTCCTCTCTAAAACACATTTTGTAAGCTGGGGTCTACCCTCATTTTGGGGGGATTCTTTAGAATAGGGGGACATTTCTTCATTTATTAAGCTTCTTATTGGGGGATCCTAGACAGATTTGCTCATTTGCAAGGTCTATAAAAATTGTATCCGCGTTGTCTGGGGCGTGCACCTCGGCGAGTTCCACCTTTGAAGAGCTGTGCACCTCAAATCCTATTGAACACCAAGGTAAAACCCTTTTCCCCCTTTAACCGTGCCTGCCCCGTAATTCTCGGACAACCCAAAAGGCACCCCAGTGCTGGGCTTCTTCTGGCAGCTCCAGAGCTGCTTTGCTGAGAGAGTCCCCTCCTGGCAAGCACCAGGCTCCTGTCTGCCAGGCGCACTTGTCTGCACAGGAAAAAAAGAAATGTCTCCTCCTTTTTTTTTTTTGGGATCCTTAAGAGCAAATTCTCAGCTTGGCCTCAAAGGCGGGGCAGAGCGTGAGACTGCTCCCAGCTCATCCTCAAGAGCTCGGCTCCTGCTCATCCCCTTGCGGCCAAAGGTTTTCAGGTCACCACTGCAAGAGGTCTGAAGCCAATAAAAGCTGTTAACGCAGAGATGACTCCCCTGGAAATCCTTGGCAAATGAAATAAAAATAAATAAACTCCTGGGTGTTTCCTGGAGATATCTGTGTCCGTCTGCTGGCAAGGCCCATGCCTTGAACGTATTTTAAGCTTTTTATAGCACTCCCGGTGAAGAGAAAATTAACTTTGACATTCACGGTCAAAGCATTATTATCAATTGTTTGTTTTGTTTTGTTTTTGTATTGTGCCCTGGAATGTGAAACTGGAACCCCAGAACAACAACAAAAAGAAAAAAAAGGTAAAAGAATCGCATCTCTGCGCAACAGTTCACAGAAACATGAGAACTTTTACTTGATGATAAATGGAGCCACACCTACCCTGAAATGAGATCCAGTAAAAGCAGAGAGCAGTCCTTGTCCCCAAGGTTTTACAGCCCAAATGAAAACAAACAATGAATTAAGGAAGGAACCAGAGTCAGTCACTTGTCTAAGCTCTCCCAGGAGTGATGTGGTTTGGCTCGGACTGGAGCACGTGGCCTCTGGTGCTTTACAGAGCACGTGTGCCGGGTGAGGGGCTGGGCATGAGCCCCCAGACCCCCCCTGCCCTGGGCTGAGCCCCCAGTGTGGGCAGCAGGAAAGGGGAGGGGGGATTCTGCCCCTTTGCCCCCTCAGCTGAGACCCCACCTGCAGAGCTGCCCCAGCCCTGGGGCCCAGCACAGGGAGGAGCTGGAGCTGCTGGAGAGAGTCCAGAGGAGGCTCCAGGATGAGCAGAGGGATGGAGCAGCTCTGCTGGGAGGAGAGGCTGGGAGAGCTGGGATTGTTCAGCCTGGAGAGGAGAAGCTTTGGGGTGACCAAAGTGTGGCCTTGCAGGGCCTGAAGGAGCCCCGGGAAAGACGGAGAGAGACTTTGGACAAGGGCTGGAGTCCCAGGACAAGGGGAGATGGCTTCCCACTGCCAGAACGCAGGGATGGATGGGATATTGGGAAGGAATTGTTCCCTGGGAGGGTGTGGAGGCCCTGGCCCAGGGTGCCCAGAGCAGCTGTGGCTGCCCCTGGATCCCTGGCAGTGCCCAAGGCCAGGCTGGACAGGGCTTGGAGCAGCCTGGGACAGTGGGAGGTGTCCCTGCCATGGCAGGGGGTGGACCTAGGGGACCTTTAATGTCCCCTCCAACCACAACCAGTCTGTGATTCCATGATTTCCCATCTGTCTTGTCCCATCTCCCTAAACCATCCTGGTTCTCACTATTTCTCCTTTTCCCTTTCTTACTTTCTCTTTCCCTGGTCTATTCCCTCTCTGCTCTGCCGGCAGGGATCCCCATCCTTGCTCTGGCAGCCTCAGTCAGCCTCACTGACCAAACCCCATGCTCTGCACAGGGCATGACTTACAGCTCTCCCGTGAATCAAGAGCTGAACCCAGCTATTGCAAGAGGAAGATTTCTCGCAGTGTCATTGAAGTGATAAGAGCTGCCTGATTTTTTTGGGGGGGGAAGGAATGGTACAGATTCATGGGACATGAGAAAATGGGTTTTTTTCTTTGATCTTATATTTTAAAAACCCCAGTCTGAAATGCTTTTCATGGGAAGGTGGGGGAAACCAAACCTCTCTCACTAAAAAGGTGTTCAAGTTTCCAGCCCGTTTCTCTACCCAGGGAAAAAGGAGAAGCTCCTGCACATCAGTGTGTGTGCATGCACACATCAATGAAACTTTCTGTCTTCATGAGAACGGTCCTGGGGACAAAAAAATTCCAATTTCAACAGTCGGGGTGAGCCTAAATGGCAACATCTCCCTGCCTAGCACTTCCTTAGTGAGTGGCTTTTCCTTGTGGAGGATGGGCAGGGAGCAAGCTGGGAACTTTCCTGGGTTCCAGGAGCCCCTTCCAGCTGGACATCAGCTGCCAGATGAGTTTGTTCCTCCTGGCTGTGCTGCTGAGAATCTCCACAGGCAGCAGCCCCTCTCCATCAGGGATGGCAGCTGTCAGTCAGGTAAGATCGGCATCATTTTTTCCCCAAGCACAGTAAAGTCCCACTTTTCCAAGCAGCAGTAACAGACTCCAGTGACAGCACAATTTTTTTGTTAAGATTTTTATTTAAGATGATTTGGGAGAGGACGAAGCCCAGAGCAGACAAACACCCAGTTTTGCGCCTAACTCCTGACGGTTCGGTGCAAAACGCGCGCCCTGAGCACCGTGCAGCCTCTTGTGAATTCTGCTAAAACGGGGGGGAATGAAGCAACACTTCAGAGAACCGGACCCCTTCTTCGGGGTCACCTTCCTGTTGTCTCACCTTCCCTAAAAGCCTCTTCCCCTTTCTCTGGGAAAGAAGAAACTGCCGGGCCCAGCTCGGCTCTGCCTCCTGCTCTCCCGCCCGCTTCTCACTTTCACTCCCATTGGTTTCGCGTTCCCTCCGCCACGCGGAAAAGCCGGCGAGCTTATCCAGCCCGGCAAGAGGGCTTATCCTGGTCCCACCCACCGGGGACTTTCCTGGCTTCCTTCTGCACCGGGAGGGGGGGAGAAAAAGCCGTCGGGAGGCAGGAGCCGGCCCGGGACAGCGCGGGGAGCGCGGAGCTACCGCTGCTCCCTGCGCTGGGTTTCTATTGTAGGCGGTGCATTCCTCGGGAGGGAGGGAGGGAGTGCGTGTGCGGCGGTGCCTTCCCACACTCGGGGCAGCTCTTATTTAATGGGGGTCTCCATGCAGGGCAGGCGCCACACGAGGTTTGGCGGTGCCCGGCTGCCGCGGATCAGAGCCCGGCGCTGCTGCCATGGAGCAGGCGGTGGAGATGGGCCCGGAGGCTGCGGCTCCCTGCGGCAGCCAGGGCTCCGGGATGCACCTCCGCAAGGATCTGAGGAGGATCCGCTGCGCCGTGCTGCTGTGCCTGCTCGCGGTGCTGCTGCTCATGCTGCTCACCGCTTACCTGCTGCTCGGAAACCTGCGAGCGCCCGGCTCCTGCGGCAGCCAGGTAAGGGATGGGCGCACCTGGGTCCTGCCTCCCCGCCGAGCGTTTGTGGAGCTCTTTTTGATTCTCTTCAGGATTTTTCTCGTGTTGAAGGGGAGGTGTGAGTCTCGCTGTTTCGTTCTTTCTTCCTTGCCCCGAGGATAAATCCGAATATTGCTTGTTCTTTTTAACTAACGGTTCCTTGCTTTCACTGAGGTCACAGGACAGGGCATGACTTTAAAACTTTTATTGCTGTGCTGCAGGGAATGCTTTCAAAAAACCCCTCTAGCTGGTGGAAATCAGTGTCTCCGCACTGATTTCTGCCAGATTTTTGACACTGTGGCTCATTTTCCTCCCTTCTTTTGGGTTAAACCTGTGGCTTCCCCTCCCAGAGTCTGATTTCAGGAAGATCTGCTGATGTCAGGGGGTCAGTCACCCATCACTGGGCTGACAGCTGCAGCTCTGGTGTGTTATTAATTACTATTAACACAAACTTTGCTTCAGAGATCTGATTTGTGACAATTAAAGGAGTCCGACCCTAAATTTTCCATCCTGTTTTTGACTCCTCATCGAAACTTTCTCTTGGACATCGGGATCGTCTCAGCTCTTCTCCCTCGCCAGACAGCCACACTCACTTTTGTCCCAGCCGTACAAACTTGTGCTGTGCTGCTCCCAACCCTCTTCCACTCCTCTCCATCCCTCCTGCGCGCTCCTACGGCCGGGAATTCAGCAGGAATGTCCCCGCACTGTGGGTTTGGAGAACTGAGGTTTGAATTTCAGCTTCAGCCCTGAGATTCCCCGGTTTATCGGCGCGCTCGTTCCCAGGAACGGCACGGGAGAGCGGGGTTGGTGTCTCGGTGGCCTCGGAGGGAGGTTTCTCACCTGGCTCAGGTGCAGCCCGGGGATGTTTAGGGAGGGTGAGAGCCTGGCCGCGCCCGCGCTGGTGGCTCCCAGGGACGCGCTGGCCCCTGCGTGACCCCGAGGCTGCGCTGCCGGCGGCTCCTCCCGAGAGATGCCAAGCTGAGGACGCAGCATCCTCTGGCTCATGTGGTTCCAGCTCGGTGCAGCCCCTCAGGCTGTGAAATCTGCCGATTCTTGTGTGAGGCTGCCCTGATCCTCGCGCTGCCGTCGAGCCCAGCTGCAGGAACTCGGGCTGCCCTCCCTGCAGGTGCCAGAGCACAGCTTTCTTCAGCTTGGGCGCGTTCTGAGAGGATCTGGGGGCCTGCAGTTCCAGAAGTGTGAAATTGCACTGAAAATTCACCATTTCAGTGAAATTACAGCAGAGCAGAGGCTGAAGGGGAACTTGGAAAGCTGGGGGCTACTCGAGACTGGGGGGAACAGCCCCAGGGTGCTTTGGGCCGTCTCTGCTGCTCCTCTGGGTTTGGCTATGTCCTGTGAGAGCAGAACAGTTCAGTCCTGAAACAATCCTAGAGCGAAAGAATAATAAAATATTCACTTGTTTGATCAGTCTGATGCATCCCTGGCTTGCGATCCTACTGACAGAGTGCGCAGAGAAAAGTTTTGGGGTTTTTTGGTTTGTTTTTTTTTTTAATGAGTGGGCTTGGCTTTTTAAGAGGAAAAGCGCAACGTAAACCGTCGGAATTGCAAGCCCGGCGTGCATTCCCAATTTAGCAGCACGTAGTACTCCCACAGTGATGTAACGAGGTGATCAGAGGAGTTACAACCTCTGCGAGTCCCGGCGAGGCAGAGGAAACTCATCGGGGCTGGCCGGGTGCCCGCGGTGCCGTGGGAGGAGCTGCACCTCAGCCGGGCCCTGCCTGTTCCCGATTTTTCATTTGCTCTGCTGCTCTCGGACCCTGCCTGTTCCCAATTTTTCAGTCGCTCTGCTGCTCTCGGGCTGTCGGTGTTGTCCAGCAGGGCAGCACGGAGGGGTGGATTTGTCTGCCTGTGAGTTCCCCAAGGAGCCGTGTCACACACACGGAGCCCAGGAGCTCAGCCCCGCAGATTCAGGCTGGCTCGGTCCCTGGGAATGTTTCTGGGCATGAAGGGCTCTTGGGAAAATGTCTTTTTGCGTTTCCTTCTGCGTTTGAAGTCTGCGAAATGACTCCGTCCTCGTGTGCCCCACTGGCAGCTCAAATCGGAGCTGTCGGGGTCACCCGTGTGTGGCAGAGCTCTCTGGGGCGCTGGTTTTGGGGCGTGGGTGTCCTGGGCAGCCCTGAGATGAGTATGGCCTCCTGACCCCTGCAGCCCACGGGAGGAGTGCTCTGGTTGCCCCACAGCGCTCAGCCCCCACAGGATTGTCACCTTCTCGTGCTCTGGGGACGCTCCTGGCAGGAGGGAGGGACTCAGCAGGTGAGGAGCAGAGTGAATTCCCGAGCGAGTCCTTCCTGGAGCAAGGAGGAGAAGGGAAGCCTGGGAAGGTTTGGGCAACAGGGGCGTGTCCCTGGGCACCCTGCCCGCAGGGTGAGGCCCTTGATTCATCTCTGCTTCGCTGTGGGTGAGCGTGGTGTCACCTCGTGCCTCTGGAGGGACGTAAAGTCACCTCTTCCCCTGGAAATGCCCCTTTCAGGGAAAAGCAGGGCAAGTTATGTCATCACAGCAACACGTGTGGGCCGCCAGTCTTCTCTCTGTGTCATGGTGCAGAGCATCTTGGATGAATAATTCCAGTCTGATGATGGTTTTCCCTGGACACCTTCCAGGCTCCCTCCACTGCTCCTTTGGGAAAGAGAAATCACTTTCGTTCTTTCTTTCAATCCAGAGCGAGGAGGGGAAACAGGGTTCTTTAAACCAGAACACGCGGCTTGTGTTACTAACAGGAAATCTGTATTGAGGCCATAGTGGTGCCCTGCCAGAGGAAGGCCCATCCTTCCTCAAAGGGAAGCCAAGTTTCAGTCTGAGTTCCCAAATCTCCCAGGAGAGCGGCTCTGGCTGCCTCAGCACCCCCTCAGCACTGCACCAGCTCCTGTGGATCCTGGAGATGCTGGGTTTATTTTTTTTTTTTCGGGTTTATTTGGGTTTATTTTTGGCATCCTTGGCAGATGGCCTTGTCAGGGCCACAAGCAGCAGAAAGAGGAATTCCAAACCCTGTCCAAAGGCTTGGGCACTCACCTGAGTGCTGGCAATGGAGCAGGGAACCTGAAAGTCCCAGCGGCTCCACCTGGATCCTACCCCGAAGGACAAAGCCAGACAGCTGGAAATAAACCCAAAGCAGAGATCTGCCCTCATGGCCTCAGGAGCCCCAAAAGGCTTCCTGATCTTTAGGGAAGAGGAAATGCCTGGGGAGGAGCAGTGAGCGCTGCACCTGGCTGGGCCCAGGTGTTGGGATTCCCCTTCCAAAAGCAGCACCACTGAAATCCCTGCCTGGCCACTGCTGCTGGGTGCAAACATTCCTTGTGGGCACAGCAGGCAGGGAGCACATCCCTGGCTTTTGTCCAGCCAAAATGTTCTGATCGAAGCCGGTTTTTACCAGCACAGGCCAGGGCCCTACCAAAAATTCCCAGCCCAGGCCACGCAGCATCTCTGGAGTTAGAAAACTTTGGGTTTGTGTGTTGCACGTGAGCTGCGGAGACCCTGCCTGTGAAACAGAGCTGAAGATGGAGTGGATGGAGGAGCTGGGAATATTTTGCTTATCACTCTATTCTCTGCTGGATATCAGCCCTTCTTTTGGGGTTTAGCAGTGTCTGGGTATAAATGCACTGCGCCTTCTGGACGTTGTTGGTACCAGAACCATCCAGGAGAGCTCTGCACGCAGCAGCGCTCAGGGGAGCTGCCTGTGCCGAGGCTCAAGGTGGGATTTTCACCCTCACTCAGGGCCGGTTGGGCTCCCCACGGTCACTGAAGGGAAAACCGAAGCAAGGCTGTGAACTTTTCAGAACCACAGCTGGGCAATAAAGGGAAAGGCGAGAAAAGCGCTGATGTTGTAAAGGATCTCTCTATTCCATGCACAACATCTGTGCCTATGCAGGACAAGTCTGGCACCTGCTCGTTTTGCAGCATTGTCTGCTGCTAAAACATCTTCTGTAGGAGATTTGTGTTTGTGCCGTTATCAAACAGCACGATTAGGAGAGGAAAGAACAGCCCTACCTTTGCCAGGCAACAGAATAATTTCACACCTTGCTCCATCCCCCTGCTCTATCTGCATCTTTCTGTCCTTTAGCATCCCTGAATGCAGCTCCTGCACCTGGAGTTTCCATCTGGATTTCTTAGGAAACGAGTGCATGTAGGTTTAAACAGAACCATTTTGTTATCTTTGATAAAGAAGCAGAATTCTTCGTGCTCTCCTCGCCATTTTCCTGCCACCTCTGTTTGGATTGCAACATCCAAGTTTATACAAGGAACTTCAGCAGAAGTTAGGCTTCGCGTGTGTAAACAGTTCCACAGAAGTTACATCCTTTAAATGTAGGTTTGGGATGGATTTTTTAGCTGATTGTAGACTCATTAAAGAATGGGATCACTAAGGAGGATTAGTCATTTGGGAAATATGTAGGAAATGTCACACGAATTATGTGCAAATACACTCCTGGGCAAATACACCTGGCTGAAAGCAAGGGGAGTGGGAGGGAAATCCTTAATTCTGACCTTGCGCTTCCCACCAGGGCTAGGCCAAAGTCATGTGGGCCCGTGACTGCGTCAGTCACGTTTAGTCACCACAGAAAGCAGCACTTTGGAAGTCCTTACCCATCATGAAAGGCTCCGAAATCTCCTGGACAGCACAGCACCACTTTTCCCTCAGCCCCACACTGGAATTTCACACCCATCTCTGCCAGGTTGCAATTCCAGCACAGCAGGAGGCTGCTGGGGCTGGGCCACACGTTTGTGTACAGGTGGGCAAGGGAATTTAAAAAAAAAAAAAAAAAAAAGGGAGAACTTTCCCCACTGTTTTTCTTCTCCATTTTTTTCCCAACACACTGGAGCAGCTATTTTAGAAATGACTGTTTCCTGCAGGAGCACACGGATGTTTACTTCCAGAAGAACATTAAACTGTCTTTGGGTTTACTGAAGCAACCAGCAGTCCCCAGCCCCAGGCAGGCTGACTCTCCTTCCACAAACATTCTCCTTCCCCCTGCTAATATAAATCATCTCTTTTCTCCTTCTCCTGCCGTGTCTGAAGCTGTGTGAGGCACAGCCAGCAGCAGGCAGCTTCAGCAGCTACATATTGATAGTTTCAGCTTCTTTGTTGGGCAAAGCGCCTCAAATCCTTCACTAGGAGCTGACCAGGGGCAGATCGTTGAGTTTATTCCGTGTATTTTCGGTGGCTGCCCATAAGACACACCCTGACAAACGCTGTGGGATGGGGGTTCCTGGCAGCCCTGAGGGTCAGCCCTGAGGGTCAGCACAACCCAGGCTGTGCTGCTGCTCCTCACAGCCCCCAGCACGGCAGATCCAGAGGCAGCATCCCGCAGCATCATCCCTCCGGAGCTGCCTCGGGAGCGCTCGGTGAGGAGCCCCGGCTGTGCCCGGGTGGCTCGGGAGGAGCAGCGTGTGACAGGCACAGGCTCACTTGGAACTGCTCCAGCTCAGCCTCAGCAGCACCTGGCAGGGCCCCGTGTGAGGGGAATGGGAGTGTTCAGCTCCGGAGCGGAATTTCAGAGATGAGGAAGGATGAGCCTTCCCCCAGGGCAGCTCCGCCACCACCAGCTGCTCCCTCAGGCCTCTCAGGCCTGCTCAGCTCCTCTGAAGCCGCCCAAAATTCCAGACAGACCTAAGGACCAGGTTTAGAATCTGGAATAAGACAGGACAAAAGCAGGTGGAGCTGATCCACCTCAGTCTCTTTGCTGGTGTTGTGGAAGAACTTTTGCTCCTGTCAAGGCTTGAGAAGAATCTCCCCTGTTGCTCTGCCTGCTCTGCATGGATCCAGAGGCAGGAGAGACTCCATGCAGCAGCAGAGGTGCTCCAGCAGGGCTGGATGGAGTCACCATCCCCGGGATGGCTGATTCCCGCTGGCCGCTGCTCTCCCTGTTTTTCCAAGAGCTTGTCCAGCCTCAGAATTTAACACAACCTCCTCCAGGGTCCTGGAATCCTTTTAGAAATGCAGGCAGCTCCAAACCAACAGCAGGGAAGTGCTGCAGGGATGCAAAGTCGTGTCAGGGCTCATCTTTTAGCAGAAAAGCTCCATCTGAACTCGCTGATATTCCTGCAGCAAATTCCATTTCCTGGGATGACTCAAGGCAGAGTTTTGGTGGGAGTTAAGACCCTCTTAACATTCAGCCTCTCTGGGGCACCCTGAGCTGACTGCCTGTACCTCTCCCCGCAGGTCCCAGAGGAGAGGGGCTCTCACTTCCTGAAGCAACGAGCCCTGGCTGCCGGTGAGTTTGCCATCCTCTCCCTCATCCCAGCCCCTCCGTGGCCCGTGGTGCTGCAGTCCCAGCCCACACCTGGGTGTGCAGATGCAGGGAGAGAACCGGGGCCAGAGTGAAAGCGGGAGCATTTCTAACCCCAGCGCCGTGCAAGCTGAGCAGGCGCAGGCTCCCCCTCAGCTCTGCGGGGTCGGTGGAACTCCCTGAACAAGAAAAAGCAGGGATTTGTCAATCCATGCACCCCACACTTGCCGTCTCTTCACCCTCCAGCAGTTCAGGGCACAGCCACAACGCGCCCTCTTGATGCAAACGCCCTCGTTTGGATTTTATTGCCTCAGGGGTGTCAGGAAGGGATCACAGCAAATAATTCCCCACTCAGAGCTCTGCAGAAATGGAAAGGGCTGCACGCATTTCCTCACAGGCATCAATCAGCGGCTCCCATTTCATTGATTTAGGAACAGGTTCTTCCCCCAGAGGGTGCTGGGAATGGGCACGGCCCCGAGGCTGCCAGAGCTCCAGGAGCGTTTGGACAGCGCTGCCAGGGGTGCCCAGGCTGGGATTGTTGGGGTGTCTGTGCAGGGACAGGGGCTGCTCTGGGTGACCCTGTGGGTGCTTCCAGCTCAGGATATTCTGTGATTTTATTATTGAACAGCAGCAAATCTCCTTACACCATTTTTCCCCCTTTTCCCTCAGTTACGAGCACACTTTCCAGCGCAGAGAAGCCACGAGCTCACCTGACAGGTAACTCTTGTTCACCACTGAACTGTTTTCTCAGCAGATGTTGTGGTTCAATAACCTCGATCCACGTGGATCTGATAGGAGCCGGTTTTGCAGGAAACATGGGGAAAATAATAATCAGCTTTGCCTTGGTGACCACGACAGTCTGAGTGCCTTGTGTCCGTAGGAAAGGGCCCGCAGAGGAGGCAGTGACGGAAATGTCACCACTTTCCCAAGCTGTTTCCTTTACTGAATGAGCAGCTCTTGCAGCTGCACTGAAACGGGTGCCTGAGGTCTCAGTGACCTGCTGAACCCCAGAAAAAAGGCAGCGGAAAGAGCTCAAGTGGAGCAGTGAACTGGCAAGAGTTGAAAGTTTTGGAGCAAAATCAGGTCAAATAAGGCCAGTTTTATTTTATTTTTCTGTGAGGCCTGATTCGGGCTAGACACACCACATTCATATAAAATCCCCCTCTGTTTTCAGTGGGATAATCTCTGACACATTCCAGAGCAAGCAGGGGAAGCCAAGTGAACCCTCCAAGCCTTTATGTTGCGTTAGGAAGGCGCTGGCCCAAAGTCCTGTCACGGGGTGGCTGCCAGCACTCCCAGGGGGCTTCCATTCCTTGCCAAGAGGCTTCCATGTCTTTCCCAGAGGCTTCCATGTCTTTCCCAGAGGCTTCCATGTCTTCCCAAGGGGCTTCCATGTCTTCCCAAGGGGCTTCCATTCCTTTCCAGGGGGCTCCCACATCTTCCCAAGTGGCTTCCATTCCTTCCCAAGGGGCTTGCCTGCCTTCCCAAGGGTCTGCCAGCATCTCCAAGGTCCCCATCTCACCACCCCAGCCCTGAAGCTGCGACCACTCCAAGGGCACTGTCCTGAGCCGTCCCCCGTCCTCGCCAGCTCCACCCACGTGGGAAATTCAGATATTCCCAGAGAAAAGTTCCTGTCTGGCTCCAGTGTGGATGCAGTGAGTGCCAAAGGGCTTTCCTGCTGGCCTGAGGCAACTTATACCCAACTTTATAATTTGAAAAATGCAGGAGGTGCTGGGATGCTTCTCACAAATCCTCCTACAGAGTTCAATCAGAATCCCCCTCCAGGGTTCGATCAATCAGCAGTTCAGGGCTGATTTATTTCCCAGCACAGGTTCCTTCCCCTGATCCACAACGTCCTTCCTGATGCACACCCTTGGTCCCTTTCCCTTTGGTTTCTGGAGCTCCAAAAGTGACCTGAGCTCGTCCAAAATCGCATCTTTGCCGGTTTTAAAGAGCAAGAGGACCAGGTCTGCCACTCTTAAGGTTTTGTTTTCCCAAGTCCTCCGTGGCACAGAGATCCAGAGGCTCCAGCGGCTCAGAGGAGCAGCCAAAGCTCTGCTCCGCTGCTGGGAAATTCCCTGGGGTTGCACAAAAGCCCAGTGGCCACAGGGAAGCACCCAGCAGTTTTCTCCAAATCTCCTCAGCCCCCATATTTACAAAAACCCCTTCATCGTCATTCCCAGGCAGCGTCGCTGGGACTGTGCCCATCCTCTGACATTCCACTGGGGGCCAGTCACTGTTGGCCGCTGAAAAGAGCAAGAAAAGGGGAAAGTTAAGGGAATTTCCTCTCTCTGTGCTGTGCTGTGTCGTCATCAGGAGATCCATGGATGATCTCTGACCCTTTCTAGCCTGGAGATATTCCTGGTGCTGCACCCTGTGGCAATGAGCTTCCGAGCTTACCCGCACTCTGCAGTCAGAAAATATTTCCTGTCATTTCAAACTCCGTGCATAATAATTTCTTGGGTTCCAGCCTGGTTTTCTCTTCTCAGAAACCGTGACTTGCGCTTAGAAAGTGTAAAAGGAAAAATCATTCTCCTGATCTTACGTTCCCCCACCTCAGGTGCCGTTCGCAAAGTGAAGGCGGCAGATTTCAAATCCTAAATTGCAGGAAATCTCTTCCACACCTTCATTCTGTCTTTTTCTAGTTTCAGGCATGGATATTCTGCAGGTGAGAGCAGAGGAGTGAGGGGAATGGGAATTAGCCAGAGTTCTTTGGGAATTCACTGCTGAATGGGCAGCAGCAGAAAAACTCCATGTTTTGGCATCTTTTCCTTCATGAGAAATTTCCCAGCTGCTCTTGGCCTTTCTAACTCACACTGAGAGTTTTTATTTATCCAAACTGGCGTCAAGATCTCCCCTCCCTGGTGACTGCACCTTTTGAGGTGTGCAACACCCAGCTCAGACTTTCCTCCATGCCCATTTTCTCCCGTGCATTCATGTTTATTTGGGGCCTCTCCAGGCCCTGCCATCATCCCCTGTCCAATTTTTTGGGTTGGATTTGGGGTCAGGAGGCAGAGTTTGTCACCTGTGGAACACTGGACGAAAAATGCAGATACCCAGTCAGGACCTGCATCATTTCTGCCCCCAAATCATCTTTACGAAACTTTCAGGGCATGAACTTGAGCACCAGAGGCCTTGCAGACACAGGGCCTTGCACCACAAGGGTTTTGCGCCGGGCTCCAATCGCTTGCTGAGGCTCAGAGTTCAGGATTAGGTGTCAAAAATTGCAGGAATCCCAACAAATTCAGCACAAAATTTACCCCAAATCTGACGAGCAACAGCGATTCTCCAGCAAGGGGCTGAACCAAAAGGAATTTGGGGACAGGGGCCGTAAGGGATGCCAGAAATTTATAGTGTGAGAGGAACTAGAAGGAACTGGAGCGATTAATCCCTTATTAAGAGCAGGTTTTAATTACTGCAAGAATCAGCATCATAGGTGTATTTGCAGGAAGTGGAGCTCCGGAATTTAGGAAAAAATTAAATAAATTACAAATACAAAGTACAGCTTCTGCTAGAAAAGGAGCAGTGCTGTATTGAAAAGCACTTGTACATTCAATTTTTTTTCTCCTGACTGTTACTGAAAGCATGGGGAAAATTAATTAACTTGAAAATAGAGACTATAATATACAACAGAGGGAGATTCATCCTCAAGGGGAGCTTAAAGCTGTGAAACTTGACTGATTCTAGAAGTTAAGAACTCATGTAGCTCATTTGAGATCTTATCCTGTTTTACAACCAATGAAATCTATTTTATAACTAATATAAAATTTCATTGAGGAACTGAGTGTCATTGACATTTTAAATGCGTCATCCTGCAAGAAAAGAATATTTCACGGGCAGCTTCTCTTCAAGTTTCCCCCAAAATTCCTAAGGTGGAGAAGAGCCCAGGACATTTTCTGAAAATATTCTGATCTTTCCTCATCCTTCCCATCTTGGACAAGATTTCCTCTGCTCTCTGAGATGTGTTGCTCCAAGCTCTTGTAAATCTTGGACTGATCCAAAGCTGCCTGAGCTTTTCCCAGGATTCAGAGTCCCTAAACCAGGAGGATGAGGATGAAGGCAGAGCAGGAGCACTTTCACTTTTTTTATTCCCCTCTCTCTGTATCAGCCAAAGCTCCATTGGCCCCAAACCTTGCAATACTCCTGGAATTCAGCTTTCCTTGGTGCCACAATCCCTGTCTGTCTTCCCCTTCCCAGAAATCCTCTTTGCCTCCTGGGAAAAGATCAGGAAGGATTTGGTTCTTCAGCACTGAGAGGCAGCCTGGAGGAAAAGGGCATCATTTTGTTGTGCTGCTCCGAGAGTGTAACAGGGGTTGCACTGCCAGCACCTTCCTGTCTCCTCCTGGGTTATTTATTGCCGGGAAAGAGAGGGAAACGGATGCCACTGGGAGATGAGCACGTTCCTTCTTCTGAGCCTCATTTCACCCAGGGTAAACCTAATGCTTATTCCAAGAGAATTTCAAATTCACCTGCATTCCATTTGCTGCCTTTCCCATGCACACACCCCCCTTGCCCAAATACTGAATCAAAATCGACTTTAAACATTAACACAAGCTCATTTAAAAGTTCCTGGAACTTTTTTCCCCTCGGTCTTTTCTCAGCATTCATTATTCATTTTCCAGGTTATTTTAAGGCCTGACAGAATCTTCGTGGCTTTCATGCTCTTCTTTCCACCGCTGCTGTTTTACCACAACAATTTTATATGGATAGTTGGTAAAGAGCAGAGACAGCTCTTGCTGCCCTGCAGAAAAATGTGCAAGGGCTGAGGTTGATTGTGCTGGCTGTTGTGTGAGAAATCAAAGTGGTGGAGGAGAGGTGAAGGGAACAGGGCAGCAATTCCCTGATTTTTCCCCTACATCCTCAGCTTGGATCAGGCTGGTGCTGGGGTCAGGATTGGAGCTCTGCTTGTAGCCACAAGACTGGGGAAAAGCCCGCGGGAATGTTGAGGTTGACTCCAGAAAAGCATGAAAGGAAAAAAAAAAAAAGAAAAGGGAAAAGAGAGAGATAAAAATGGTTTTAAATACAATGTGTTGCTTTGGAATTGTACCTCTGGAAGCACCGTGAGGTCTGCTAAAATCTGAGGTTTTTGCTAAAATCCAGTGACGCTGGCAAACCAAAGCAATTCTACAAAAGATGGGCTTGAGAGCTCAGGAAGAGAAGCTGGAGACAAGGGCTGAGAAACCCCAAGCCCCTCCAGAAGCAGCCTGGCAGGAAGAGAAGTCCGAGTGTCTCCACGCTTGGGGACACGTGGTGGTGACCAGGGTGGCCGTTTTGCAAGCTGGGTAGCGCCTTTCTAAGAACCAGAATTGCAGGAAAGGACGGTTTCGAATTCCCTCCTGCCCCCAGCCCTCAGGTACAAGCACGGTACCTGCGGGTCCAACCGCCCCGGTGCTGGTGGCACTTCAGGACGAGGTTTTCACTCTGGGAATGGGTGAGAGGGGAAGGTAAAGCCCCCGGTGTTGCTTCCCCGTGCCAGGAGAGTGATCCTTGAGGAAGGACAGCTCATCCTTTGGGATCTGAGCCACATCCAGGACCCCAGGCCCAGCTCACGCCGTCAAGATCTTCCAAAAGCATCCTTGGCTTTCACTTGTGATCGTTCAGACCCGGACACCCCGGAAAACACCACTGAACAGTTTTCCTGCAGCCCATTCCCCCTAGTTTCGAAGCTGTGAAATAGGAACATTTCCACCCCAGAATTTTGCTCCCCCCCCATTTCAATCGGAACACGAGCGGAGATCTCGCGTTCCATCCCCATCCCTGGCCGGAGCAAACTCACCCTCCTTCCTCTCCCTCTCTCTCCCTCCCGCAGTGAAGAAGCAGAACCTGGCCAGCGCCGTGGGGAGCCACCTGCCCATCCTGCAGTGGGAAGACAAGCGAGGCCTGGCCTTCACCAAGAACAACCTGAGCTACTCCAGCAACGCTCTGGTGATTCCCGTCTCCGGGGACTACTACGTGTACGCTCAGGTCACGTTCCGAGGGCCCGTGGAGAGCGGAACCAAACCCAACTTTGTCACTGAGATCATCACCAAGGTCACTGACAGCTACCCCGAGCCCACCCAGCTGCTGACGGGCACCAAGACCCTCAGTGAGAACAGCAGTGGTTGGTTCCAGCCCATTTATCTGGGGGCTGTGGTGTCCTTGGAGGTGGGGGACAAGCTGATGGTCAACGTGAGTGACATCAAGCTGGTAGATTACACCAAGGAGCACAAAACGTTCTTTGGGGCCTTCTTGCTGTAGGGATCTGGCAGCAGCTGGTGGGGGATCCCTCCAGGGTTTATTTTGGGGGGGAAACTCATGGGATTTTTTGGCTTTGTGGGCGCGTGTTGGGGGTGAGATCTCTGCTGGTTTTCCTTCTGCTGTGCCATCGCTCCCCCCTGCACCGTGCTAGAGCCTTCGTTTAACGGGGTAGGGAAAGTCGAAGCTGCAGGTTGAAGTGAAATAACGCTGCCACCCCCCCCCA
>VZRN01004180.1:1705022-1716620 GCA_013397935.1 Dasyornis broadbenti
AACAACAAAACAAAACCCAAGGCAGAGAGAGGCACAGAACAAAATTTTGCACACTTTTACATCAGCCACCGAAATGTTGGGAGAAAACCTCGGCAATATTTTGCTTTCCATTCTATTTAATGCAAAGCAGGTGCAGCTTAAAAAAAAATCACTGCCTTGGTGCTCCAGCCGTTGCTGAAGGTGGCCTCTGACCCCAAGGGCTGCCCTGGGTGAAGGCTGGCCACCAGCTGTCCCCACGAGAGGTCCAAAGATCCAAAGACAAGGTCCTGGTGCGCCAAGAGCGGAGCTCAGTGTTTGACTCCCCGCCCTGCACTGATTCCTTTCCGTAGACCTTTCTGTCTCTCAGGGAAATTCCCATCTTCCCCTCCCCGTCTCTAACAATGGCTCAGGCGATGCTCTCGTGGATTTGGACTTTACAGTCTGAACAGCCCCGAGGTCTCAGCCATCACCACCCAGCCCCCAGGCTCCCCTCTCTGCAGCTCTGCCCTGCCTCACCTCCTTGCATTTCCTCCATTTTCCTGCTTCTTGCCCAGAAATGAGAGCGAGGCTTTGTTGCCCAGGCTGATGTTTCCACTCAAAGCCCGAATCCCGCCCGGCATTGCTGGGGAGACCCTGAGGTGGGGAATCCTTGGGTTGGGGTTTATCTGAAGAGCTGCACTGGGCAGAGGCTTTTGGGTGGGGACAACCCCAAGTGTGATCCTGCAGCCAGCTTTGTCCACGGGAAACCTCTTCCCGTCAGGAGATCCTTCACTGCTCTGGGAAGAGCACTTTGGGCTGACAAGGACAAGTCGTGGAGAGAGAAAGGCCGAGGAGGTTGGGAAGGGCAGAGAGGAGCAGAGCAGGAGGTGGGAAGGTCCAGGCAGCACCAGGATCTGGGTGTCTTCGTGTCTCGGTGGAAGGGCCTTGCTGCTGACACGACAACTGGCAGGTCTTTGGTGGTGAATCATCTCAGAAAAGGTGCCTTTCTGCCCATTCTTCGCTATCCTGGATATTCCTGGATATCCCTATCCTGGATCGTGGAATTCCCTGCAATTCCTGGATCCCACAGGCTCAGTCTTTCCCTGTTTTATCTCCCGAGCCAGCATTCAGCACATCCCAACAGCCTGTTTGTTGTCCTGCTGTCTTTTCCTCTCTGGGTGTCTTCTTGCTTCCAGATTTTCCCCGACTCTCATCACTGGGTGTTGGCCCTGGCTGGGCTCTGCCCATCTGGGGACCTTGACAAAGTCCCTGCATCAAGACCTCGTCCCAGTTTGCCTTCGCATCCTTCCTTGGACTCATCTTTCATTTTCCCCACACCCTCATCTCAGCTGCCCTCTCCCTCCCTTGCTCCTTCCTGCCTTGCTGGCCCTGCCCGTTGGGTGTAAGGACATTTCTTTATCCAAATGTCATTTTTTTTCCACTCCGTTTCTCCAGGGCACAAACAAAACTGACATCTCAAAACAGCTTTGGATGGGAGAAAGTAAATTTCATGAGTCAGAGGATCCTCTTGTGTCTTTATGATCCGGATCCCTTCCATCTTTGGCTCCTCATTCCTGCGTTTGCTTCCCTGTTCAGCCTTTTTTAAGCTGAGCCTGGAGCAGTTTTTCCCCAGTTACGCGCTCAGTGCTCAGCACACACAACCTCAGCCTCGTTGCTCCTCAGAAAAGGGTTCTGGTCATGCAGCTCCTTTTCAGGGCTCTTCTTCCTGCTCAAAAACCTCCCCACCACGGCAAAATCCCCTGAAATCCCACACTCTTGGCACTTTCAGACAAAACTATTCCCTGAGTGAAACCCTGAGACTTTCCATAGCTCCGATTTTCCAAAACGTTCCCTCAACACCACCTCGCGGTCAGTCCTTTGATCCTTTAGTTGCGGGCCCAAACCAGGAGCTGAACTCGTAAAAACCCAAAATCTGCAGCTTTTGGAAGGTGTGGGGCACTTTCAGTGGCCAGCACACCAAACAACGGGGTCAGTCTCAGAAAGGAAGATTTAAAAACTTCTTTCTAGGACAGGTGATTCCCAGCAGTTCGGCAGGAAAGCTTCTGCCAAGCGCAAAACTGGATGCGTTCGGTTTTGTCCTTGGAGAGGATCGCAGGGAGAATTCTGTCTGTTCTGGGATAATTACAATAATTCAGAAAACTTCTCTTCTCTGATCGCTCCGAGGGCACAACGCAATCCTAGGCTGGGACAGCAGATTTGCATGGAAGCTGCACCCAAAGGCATCACCACCCAACCCTGGTGTGCGGAACGATGGGAATTGTGAGGGCTGGGGGAGAGGAGCGGGCAGAGCAACATTTGGCATCCAATCCGAGAGCTTTCCATGGGATATTTACACGTGGACATTTTTGTGGATATTCCATAGAAATTCCAGGAGTCCCGTGGGCAACAATGACCCTTTCCTAGCGCATCATTCGTGCCCGCTGCACGCTAAAGTTGAATTTCACCGGCAGAACGGTGTCCTGCCGCAGCTCCATTCCAGCTGGGGTTCTCCTGATCCATTATCCATAAAAATATTTATTTTAGTCCACTTAGAGCTTTCGCACCCCGTTACCCACAGCAGCTTTCAGCGCGTTTAGCACACGTTTTATAGGACGTAAAACAAGATACGCGGCATCGCTTGTTTTAAAGTGGTGCTGGCGTATTGATCCCCGCGCGTGTCCTCCTGAAAATTCTCTTTTTCCCCTTTTCTCCCCCCCATTTTCAGTGCTAATAATGTTACCGTGGCAGTGACCAGCACGTAAAATAAGAGTTCAGGGGCTGGTTTTGACCCTGTTTTATATCAGATACTCCTCCACAGAAGTCAAAGGCGTGAAGTCAGAGCAAAGCCACTCAAGTGAGACAAAAGTCAAGCTTAAAGGGAAACATCCCCAAGGGAAATATCTCAAAGGCTAAGACTGAACCCAAACTGTGGATTCTCAGATTGTTTGGGTTTTTTTTTAATTTTTTTTTAAAGCTCAATAAGGACACGAGCGTTCTCAGAAAGTTGTGTTTGCTGGATTAGGAAATGTGAAGCGTTTCTGGAGGTGTCAAAACGCACATCAGCGTTTTCAATGGAGTGAGAAGCTGATGGCATCTGGTCATGGGAAGTGGCGACCTTAAAGTCTGTGGTCAAGCTGAGCACGTGCTTTGTTTTGGGTGAAACTAAAACCATTATCGGGGAAAAAAACGGAAGAAGCTGGAGAAAAAAAAGGGTGAAATGTTTAGCAGCTTGGGCTAAATAGGGTAAAACACATTATTTCAGGTTTTGACCCTTCCATTTCTTACAAAAAGAACCCAAAAGCACTTTTCAGAACAAAACCACTGGAAGAAGAAGTAATAATCAAATTATTATTATTATTATTTTTTAACAACTGCTCAAAATATTTGAGATCTTAGGAGGTGTCTTCTTCCCTAACCTCTTTCATGCCCCAAAAGCTAACACTAAGCGCAACCCAAATTCATAAATGAGTTCATTACCTACCACTTCCTTTCCCCTTTAAAAGTGAATATTGATAAATGAGCATTAACTTTCTCTCCATGTACCTGCAGAGGCAAATTCGAATCCAGGCGTAGAGGAAACGGCTCCAATCCTACCAACACTGATTTGTGCTGAACGTAGCCCCCAACTCGTGATCCTGGTAAAAAACAGCTCCTGTTTGGTGGACGGGAGGAGGAAAATCTGCATTCCTCAGGTTAAAAATCGATGGAAAGCTTTGATTGTGTTTATGCTCAGCTCCGTCGTGGTTTGGAGCAATTTTCCAAATCACGGGGTGATTCCAGGGAGCGTCCAGCACAGGGGTGTTGGCAGGATTGGTGTCCAAGGGTGGAAAACATCCCCTAAATGGCCCAAAAGATGCTGCTGAGATGATTTCAGGTGTGGCAGGGCAGGGGATGTGATGGGCAAACCCCTCTGCAAAGGGGTCCCAGACCGAGCCCCACAGATTTAAGGAATCCACTCGAGATTGTCAGCGCAAGATTCCACGATTTTGAAAAACATCTCGTTTCTTTTCACCCCCGCCCGGCACAGCTGAGCGCGCTGTCCTTTGTGTTATTTATCTTCCGAGTGGCCCATCATTTCAGGTGAGAAATGAGGAGAGAATTCGTTCTTTAGAAGAATCAGAAAAAGTCGAGGATCTTTGCCCAGATCTGGGTGTCGCACACCAGTAATAGCATTTTGCTATCGTAAGGGGTTTTCTAGAAGACATTGTATTTTGTCTTGTGCCTCAGCACTGAGATGTATCTTTACCACGAGAACTGACTTAGCTTCTTTATTTTATATTTTCCCCAAGTTTTATGAGAATAAAAATGCAACTTAATGACCAATTTTGATCCTGGTCCCCTTCCCAAAACACTAATCACAATTGAGAGTGGCCAGCTAATGCAGCCAGGTACTGCTGGTGTATAAAAGCCCAGTTTTATGGTGTTTAAATGCAGGAATAATGGTTATTTTATGGAGTTAGAGGTCCCTCATTAGAGTGAACTCAGATCCAGACTTTCCCCTGGGAATTTAGAGACGTTTCACGAGGCAAAAAACCATCCACAAAAACACCTCAGCACTTTGGGAACTGGGTGTTCCCAATTGCTCGGCTCCTGGCTGAGCAGGGAATTCCAAATCAGGAAATTTTGGCCAAAAGAGAGTCAAAATCATGCCTGAAGGCAGCACAGCTCCGGGCACCCCTTTCCCTTCCAGCATCCCCTGGATATTTATCCCTCATCCTGGCTGCTGTTCTCTTCAATTCCTCTGCTGCCAAGAATGCAAATTCCCGTCTCTCCACCGACAGAACTGAGAAGCATTCTCCCGTTTCCCACAAAATTTTGTATTCCCCAAATTTATTTTGTTTCCCCAGCTCGGACTCAGAGTATCACACTCCAATTGCTTCAGAAGAGGGTTCTGGTGAAGGCCTCTGTGCTCTGGTGTTCTCACTGGGTGTTTTCACCGGAACACTCTGATGGAGGATATTTGTTTCCCCTGCTTTCCATCCACTTGCAAACCCCTGGGAGGTTTTTGTTAACAGCCTCTGGAGATCAGCCAGGAGTTAATTGGGCAGCGGGAATCGGGCTGCTTTCCCCCGGGACACCAAAAACACGTTTGTTATTTGCTGTTATGTTTTTGGGTTTTTTTTTTTTTTTTAAATCCGATATCTACCTCACATTTAGCAAAAGCAAAACAGAATTTTTATTATTATTATTGTTATTGTTATTGTTATTATTATTATTTTCTACTTTAGCTCGAGCAGAGCAGAATTCAATTTCACTGCCATTTTACTCCGTGCTTTGCACATTTAGGGTAAAAACTCGAGATTCTTCGCGGTCTAAACACCTCTGGCACATGAGCGTGAGCATTGTGCTGCATTTTGGCTTATTTTAATCATATAAAAGGTGTCTGCTCTCAGCAAATCTCCAGGCTCCCCCCTCGAGAGCACCTCCCTGAAAGGCTGCACGTCCTAGGGAAGGCGGGGATCAAGGAGCTGCTCCTCTCCCAGGCTGCAGAGGGGATTTTTGTGGTGTTTTTCTGCGTAAAAATAACCCCAGCCCTCAGTGAAAGTGATAACCCCACTGCTCTCCCGCTCTGGGGTGGGTGGGTAAATCCTCCCCACTGCTCTGTGGGCAGAATTCCCGCAGGGTCTGGTGTTAAATCCACACACGGACACCAGTCCTGAGGGAAGGGTGAGCCTCACTCTCATCCCAGAAAGTTACTCCATGAAATTCATACTATTCACACGGGAGTGGAGCATTCCCAGCTCTCACCTGTCGGCTGCGACGCCCAACCACAGCTGGGCTGAGCTTTCCCAGCTTTGCCCTTGCACGAGGACCCCTTTTCCCAGCTGGGAACCAGATCCCAGGGAACACATCCACGTTTTGGGCTTTCCTTTGGCAGGGCTTTTGTCTCCATGGAGGATGGAGCATGGGCCGAGACGAATGGAAGCGATTTTAGCTCCCAGGAAAGCCCAACACTGTAAAAATTCCAGCTGCTGGGCAGGGCAGTGTTTCCCAACACCACATCCAGCCAGGTTCCCAGAGGAAACAAGAGCTCCACTCTTCCATTTCTTTCCAATTCCTGGGTCCAATTCTCTCCCAGAGCCTGAACTTTGCGGTGACACTTCCAAATTCCCGTTTCCCTGGAAGCGTTGCTGTTAAATCCCTTGGAACGACATGAAAGGCACTGCCTGGGAGATCATAACCCAGTTTATTAAGCAACATAAGTCAGCAGTGTTCAGGGGGTTTTTTATTGCTGAATTATGAACTAAACCAGCTTCCCAGCCGCTCTCATTCTTGCACAAATCTCCATACCTAGTAGAGTTTTATATTAAAACGTCAAAAACAAAGGCACTGACAATGTTTGCTGCATATTTATTGGTGCTGTACATAGAGATGTCTTAATTTTGTGGAAGAGGAATTGTAAAAATTCGTGGTATAAAGTTTAGATCGGTTATACTCGACGCTATTTCTTGGGGAAATTAAGTTTATAGATAGTTCTTTAAAATGTACTTTGTGTCTCAAAGCAAGAAAAAAATAAAAGTAATTGGATTCATATTTATTCCTGAGTGGTTTTTTATTCTAATAAGGACCCAGTCTATTCACAGCTGGGAAGGGCAGACGTTTCCCTGCGCCAGAGTTTCTTGTGTGTAAGAAATGCTCCAGTGGTGCGGGAGATGTGAAACGGCTTTGTGCTCCACAAGTGGGGCTGTTCCTCGCTGCTGCCGAATAACCCGGTGAGAAAGTAGAGAAGGTTTTCCAGCGTGGGCAAAATTCCAGAATCTGTGCAAATCTGGAGATCCACTGGAACCACCCAGCCCCCGAGGCTCTCGCCGCCTCACGCGTGGTGGAGTCTCCTTGGTTTCCCTTCAGAATTTTTGCCTTTCTCATTCTTTAATAGAGGAGATGAGGTAAGGAGGACGGACTGGATGATCTTGGAGGTCTTTTCCACCTCTAATAGTTCTGTGATTGTTGACCCTCTGTGCTCATAAACCAGAGTTCAGTACTTATTCATCGCTGGGCAAATCTTTTATTCCTTACTGCCGGCTTCTAAATCACAATCCCCATTTCCAGAAGACATTTGCACACCCATCCCGAGCCCTGTGTGCAATCACAAACCATTCTTTTGGCAAGCACAGCTCGCTGTGGGAGGATTTTCTGGCCTCAGTGGTGCTCCACAGGGTCAGAATTTTGGGCTGCAACCGCAGCAATGACGCCGCAGCCCTTTCAAGAGGTTTGACTTTATTTATTCCTGCGGCAGGTTCCCAAGCTGAGCAAAGCCCCACTATTTTTAGGAAAAGCGTTGGGTAAAGAAGAATTGCTCACACTTGCAACAGGGAATTTCCATGTCCTTTCTTTCCCAGAGAACTCTGACAGCATCCCCGGGTGGATCTCCCAAGGGATGAGGCAAACTGTCCTGCTCCACTGTTCATCCTGGAAAATCCCAGAGGGAGGCACGCAGGCTGAGCATGGCAGCAGGGACTGCTCCACCTGCACTCCCTTCTCCTCTGTTTTCCACATTTTCCTCATATTTTCCACACTTTTCCTCATGTTTTCCACACCAGGAAGGTTCCTTGGCCACTCCAGGCAGTTCTGAGCTGGGCCACTTCCCCGCCATTCCCTCTAAGCAGGTGCAAGCAAAGCTTCAAGTGCTAAAGCTCTTGATTTCATAATTAATGGGTTTATGCCCATCTTCTGGTAGGAGAAAACCAATCATGCCTGTTTGGAATTATTTTAGTTATTTTAATTTCATTTTAATCATTTTAACATGAATTTTAATTACTAAGAAAACCTCTGCTCAGTTCTCCCTCTACTGTCCTTGCAGAAAGAACTGCATTCTCAGGTTCCCTCCGCTCCCACACAGGACATCTTTCCTTTGCAGTTGATGATAAAAAAATCAGATTATTTTACCTTCATTTGACACCAGGACCTGTCTGATGTCAAACCTGGTGGAAACCAATCAAGGCTCATTCATTTGGGTTCATTTTTACCCAGTCTGGAAATTAATGAGGTTGTTCTGGAGATTAACAACCTCAGCTCAAGCCTCACTAAAGACACCCAGTCCTCTCTGGGGGGGCTCTGAGAGCCTTTACCAAGCTCAGGAATCCCTACCCAGCATCTGGGAATATCCCACCTCCAGTGGCTTTTCCCAATTTGTGAGTAAGCAACTTTTTGCCACTCAGAGCCAAAAACACCTCCAAGAATATTTTAATCCACTACAAGGGCAGTCCTGGCAGTGGGCAGCACATCCAGCTCAGGATTCACCTCCAAAAACACGGCTTGGGCCACGTCAGAGGCTCGTGTGAGGATTTAATGGAAGAATCTTTCTTGGGAAATGTTTTCCCACTCAAAACCAGGGTTTGTTTTGGACATCCCTGGGATTGGACAGGGATCTCACAGAGCTGCTTGCTCTGGCACCAAAGGAGGCACCCAGGACTGGTGAATCCCAATCCCGCGCTCCCCAATCACCCTGACGGGATTGACGCAAGCCGTGCTGCCAGACTCAGCATTCTCCCATTCAGCAGAGACTGAAGGCCCTTCAAGACCCAGGGAACATCCTAAAATACCAGGCCAGGGGTTCATTGAGGCCGGGACTTGGACAGCAGAGGCAGAAGATGCTGTGTGAGGAGAGCAGGAAGGGCTGGGGACCGTTTGTTTCGTTTCTCTCCTGTCCTGTTCCATCCACTCTCACCCCTGATTCCAAAGGGTCCATCCACAGCTCTTCCCCTGGCACTAAACTCACTGTGAACAGCCTCTAAACAAGCTGCCTGTGCTGGTTGATGGCATGGACTCCACAAGATGGTGATAAGTGAAGACATTTTAATGTAAAAATCCAGGGTTCTCGAACTGTTCCTTTGTTCTGCGTTTCCATCCTCGTGAGGCACAACAAATGTGTTGAACCAACCCCCACAAACCACGACAGGAACACGCATCAGGTGGAACCAAGCACCAGCCCCACGCCGGGAGCACCCATTGGTTCTGACAATTGTTTTCCAGTTCTGTCCCTTGTTTTTCACCTCTGGTTCAGCTGAGCCATTCCCAGAATGCTCTCTGCTCAGCCCAAGGAGCAGAAGTGAGCGAGGATTTTACCAGGGCAGCGAGGCCCTCACTTTGCAAGGCCTTTCTGCTCTGCAGCAGCTGCCATTATTTGCTCCTCCAGCTTCCTGTAAGAGATTCCTCAAATTCTTTGCTGAGTGAGAACACCATCACCTGTCTCAACCTGAAGACGGACGAGCCCTTGAGCCTGGGGCTGCAGCCCTCACCTGGAGCACAGGAGGAATGGGATCAGTCTGGGACAGGTTGTCCCTCTTGGCTGGAGCTCGGGAACATGACAGCTCAGTGTCAGCATCCGTGTTCCCGCTTGTTCATCACTCAGCAGCCTGCGCCACGTGAAAGGAGCCTCCTCAGAGCCACCATGAACCTTCTCTCCCTCCCCTGCAGCCACGGGGGCCAACCTGTTCGTCGTCGTGGATACCAGATCCATCCTGGAGCCACAGGAATCTGCAGGGATGCCAATAATGCCCGGACTTGGCTCCCTGCACTGCCTGAGGCTTTCCGCCAGCGAGCAGCCCTGGGTGGAAGCGGGGTGCTGGAACACCCTCAGACTGCAGCTCCCATTCCCTTGATTGCCTTTCTGCCTCCATGGCGGCTCTGGTTTGGGAGAGGTGAAGGAGAAGCTGCCAGGAGACCTCGGCACCTTCCTTGGGAATGATGCTCTGATCCCATCCATGGACGGCAAAAGGCTCTCCTTGATCCCTGTGCTTCCAGCAGGAATTTTACTGCTTACACCGAAGACACTGGAATTTCCTCCTCGTTTTCTCTGCCTTTCCAGCCTTCCCTCAGCTACTCAAGGACCTAAAGCAGCAGCCTCTAACAGGGCCAAACTCCACTGTCTGGTCCATGACAAATGGAATTTGCTATCGAGAACAACTTCCAAACATCCCTGTGTGCTCCGATGCAGCCACGCAAAATATTCCTGGTTTTCTTAGACAGAACGGATGTGTTCCCAGAAAATCAGGACCTTTCCTAGCTGTTTACTTGGGGAGGTCCTGACTGAAGGTCCCGTGGTCCCCTCCTCATCGAGGGAGGTCCTGTAGCCTCAGCCAGGCAACATCAAAAGAGCGTTCAGGGCTTGCTGGTGAATTTATCCCTGTAACATTCCTGGGAGATTGGGAAAGTCCGCTTTTGCAAATGGGGAACCTCGGGGACATCAAATGACTGGCTGGAGTCACACAGGAAATTTGTGGTGGGGAGAGAAAAGGGAACCAGGGAGGTCTTCCAAGGTTCCCCGCTCATCCCCTGACCTGTGGGCTGCTGGCCAGGGCACCGTGAGAGCCCCTGGGTTCACAGAGCCCGGGTGGAATTCCCCCTCCTCCAGAGCCTGGGTGGGGGGGACACTGCTGTCACCCTGCCCTCCCCGGCCCATCCACCCCCTGTGGCCACCAACAGCATCCCTGGAGGGGGGCACGGGAGCAGGAGGTGAGGGAGCCCAGGGAAAGCAGCCCCAGTCCTCTCCGGGGCTGGCACAGAGCCTGGGCTGGCACTTGGGTTTTCCCTCCCAGCCACAGTGGGATTGGGAATGTTTCATAGGGAATGTTTCCCTGGGATAGGGAAATCTTCAGCGCAGCTCCTGGGCTCCAGGATGGGGCTGGGAGCAGCTGGCTCTGCCGTGTGCACGGCCTTGAGGCCAAATATCCTCGGAGCTGTGGAAAAGACTCTGCTGGAGGAATGTTTTGTGCTCAGGAGCGCTGTCCTGCGGCTCCCCACGCTCCTGCCCGTTCTGCTGGCTCTCTCCAGAGGGAAACCTGCGACGACTTTGTCAATGTTCCGCTCTGGAGGAAGAAATCCACCCCTGCTGCATCTCCTGAATTAGAGAAGGGGTGGGGAAAGAGAAAATAATCGAGTTTTCAAAACCAATTTGTTCCTAACCGCTAAATTCTCAGTCTGGAGGGTTTTACTTTGAATTAATACGGGCCGTCTGCACTCTGGTATTAAAGTTATCGACCCAGCCCTTGATGACTGTTACCTGTCTTTGTTCCTGGACTTGTTATCATCCGTGCATGGTGAGAGTCTCTAATTCATGGTCTCACTGCAGAGAACCACCAGCAAGGTGCCACCAGACGCCAGCTGGCACTGCCAGGGAGCAGCCCCGCTCGGGAGCCTGCGGGTGGAGGGATCCGTGGATCCCAAAGGCTGCAGGGAGGATGAGCCTTCCCGAGGTCAGGGCTTCCCCAGCAATTCCCCAGAGGTTCCTGCAGAACCGCTGGAGCCAGCGGTTGGTGGTGAGTCAGGCACTGAACCCCACCTGCAGCTTCTCAGTAATAAATCTCCGACCCAGGGGTGATTCCGGTTGGGATGGGAGGGAATTTTAGGAAGCATTTGTTTATTTTAGGAAGCAATAGCATGCACTTATTATTATATATTATTGTCATTATAAATTTATTATTTATTTATTGTTAGGAAGCAGCGAAGTCGCCTGGTTTGCTTTTGGGAATCCCCATCCTCTCCTGGCTGTCCATGATTAACGGATAAATATCCACCCCAGGGGTGATTCTGGTTGGGATGGGAGGGAATTTTAGGAAGCATTTATTTATTTTAGGAAGCAATAATAAGCAATTATGTTTATATAGTATTATAATAAATTCATTATTATTAGTTATTATT
>VZRN01004180.1:1718126-1731599 GCA_013397935.1 Dasyornis broadbenti
TTTTTTTTTTTTTTTTGTTGATCTTAACTTTATTTGCCCAACCTCCCTTAAAATAGAAACCGCCCGAGCATGATCTGACAAAGCCATAAATCCTGCGCACATCCAGCAGGATGTTAAAATGGAAAAACAGAGAAAGATCATCCAGGGAACATTGCTCTGAAGAAGACATTGCTGAGCCTCCAGGGTGCAAATGATGTGCAAAAGCTGGCAGGGGATGGGCTGGCTCAGCAGGGCACAGATGAGGCCCTGATCTCACCAGAGATGTGAGGATTTGGGGAGGATTCCCTTTTTCCTTCTGGTTTTAGCCTAAACTCTCCGAGTGTTCCCTCACAGAGATTCACAGAACATGGAATGGTTTGGGCTGGAAGGGACCTTAAAGATCATCCAGTGCCACCCCTGCTATGGCAGGGACACCTCCCACTGTCCCAGGCTGCTCCAAGCCCTGTCCAGCCTGGCCTTGGGCACTGCCAGGGATCCAGGGGCAGCCACAGCTGCTCTGGGCACCCTGGGCCAGGGCCTCCCCACCCTCATTGTAAAAAAACCTCCTTTTTTCTCATCTAAATTATTCCAATTTTAATTTAAAAGCTAAAACCCATCGCCCCTTGTCCTCTCACAGCTGGCCCCACTCCAAAGTCTGTCCCCACCTTTCTTACAAATCTCCTCTAAAGCTTCACCAAGGCCTCCTTGGAGCCTCCTTTTTTTAAGTTCTCTCCTTGAGCAGCTCCTTCCTCTCAGTTTTGTCCTCAAACGTGTTTTTTTTAAAGGATAAAACATCTCCAGGTGTTCATCCCTAGGATGAATAAACACAGAACAAACAAAGCGCGTGGAGGACATGAAAAATCTGGGGCTGTGCCTGTCCATCCCCTAAACCCAGACAGACAGACAGGGATGGATTCCCTGCAGTTATTCCAAGGATGGAGCACTGCAGACACCACCAGAACCTCTCCCCCAGGACCCCAGGGAGAGGAAAAGGAGGAGGAGGAGGAGGAGGGAGAGGTTGAGGCCAGCACTGCCACTGGAAAAGGGTGGAAAAGAAGGACTGGGGCAGGACCTGGGAGCTGCAGCTGCTTCAGCTGCACAGAACAAACACAAACCAAAACCAAAAGTTGAATCTGAGTTCAGGCTTCTCCTTCCAGACCAACATCCCCGAGCAATCTGTGATTTTCATGTTTTGGGGTTTGTTGGGGATTTTGTTTCGGTTCCTCGAGGTGGGCGACTTTACCCAGCTCCAAACATGTGGTGAGCGATCGCACCAGACTTTCCAAAGGCAGCCGCCACCTGTGACGCTCCCTGGGTCACTGAGCCGCCGGAAAGCCCAAATCCTGGGGGTTTTTATCAACTAAAGCCTCTGGAAGCCTGTGTGGGGACAGATTTTGGGATCACTTCGTGGCTGGGACCTGCCAGGCAGCTGTGGCTGGATCCTGGATTCCCCATCCCTGGTGGCAGAAACAGCTGGATCCCGGTGAATTCTGCAGCCAGAGCTCCACAACAGCTTTTCCTCCCGGGAAGTCACCTCTGAATCTCCTCGACGTGCTCAGGGCTGGTTCAGGGCTGTTTTGAAGTCCACACCAGACATTTCAGAGGTTGAGGCTTGGGAAAACGTGCTGCTCATGAACAGAGACTGAAAATCTCACCGTGCTGTGTGCAGGAATCCCACATCCCTTCCCCTCCCCTAAAAATCCTGTGCAGTCTCCACCTGGAGCTCCCAGCGTTTGCTGCTCCTTTTCCAAATCCAACTTTTGAGGAAAAAAAATCAAAGTAATCCTGTCTTTCTGTATTTACTCCCCAGGTGAAAATCCCTTGGAACTTTTAACCTTCGAACACACCAAGCTCTTTAAGCAGGGAGGGATTGAAAGGTTGATTTCGAAGTTTAAGGTTTTTTCCCTTAAGCAAGTTTGATGATGGGAACACGGAGAGATTTGTGGCTTTAAAGTCCTGGTCTGCCACAGCCGAAAACAGAACTTGCACCCCAGGGCAATTTCTGACATTTGGGTTGGGATTTCTTTGCTTTAAAGTGAGATGAAAACCAGAAATACAGAAATTTGCTGAATAAAGACACCCGAGATTTTTTTTTTTTTCCCCCTTGGGAAAAAAGGTGAAACAAAAACTTTTGTAATTTCTTCTAAAGAAATATATTTCCTCTCCAATGTCTGAAAATGCCTCCCCTGCTAATAGATCCCTGTCTCCAAGTGAGGCTTTGCTCTAAAACATAAAGCTCCCATTAAAAATACCCAATTCCCATTAAAAATACCCACTTCAGTCTCTCACTCATCAGAATTATTGTTTTAAGTGAAAAAGTTTTATTCAACCTCCAGGTCAACATCGCATCCTGAACCCTAATTAATGGCTTTCTTTTAATAAACATTTTCAAGCCACTGCACAGAAGCACCTTGCACGCCACAGAGGAAGAAAATCTAATTATCATTAATTTGACGGCCTCAAAATGTGTTTTTATTTTGGTGCCACTCCAAAAGGACAAGGAATGAGCGCTACAACCCTCGAAGGCAAAGGCATTGCCTCGTGCAGGAAATATTTGTTTGCTTTGCACATACTTTTGCCCCTGACAAGAAGCCAGAAAATGACTCAGAGCATTTGTCAGAGGAGAAAATTCGCAGCTGAGAGCCTTGAACACATGAAATATGAAATGAGGGAATGAGAGGGAAGGGGGAAATGTGTCAGCAAGCAAACAAATTAATTAAAAACCCAGAAAAACCTCCAGATTTTACAAGGTGGTTTTCCCCAGAATATCTTTTAGCTCATCACGATGTGGGGGGGGGGATGTAGAAAAAACTTTGGAAAGGTGAATGGGCAGAAGGGAAAGTCACCCACAAAATTCCTTGTTTTGTCTTTCTGCTTGATTTGCATAAAACAACATCACAGCTGTCAATGGACCACGGGTTGAAACTGTGGTTAAAAAAAAAAAAAAAAAAAAATGAGGCAAACCAAGCCAGAACCTGTAAAAACTGACAGCTGGATTGATTCCAAGCACTGCGAATTATTGACACTGGCTGGAAAGCTGGGAGCTTTTCCTCCCACTTTCTGCACAGCAAAATGAATGTTTACTTCGACCTTTACCAGAAAACATCTCCAGCAGCCTCCCAACCTGCAGGGACCACCCAGTGCCACCACCAAATCCATTTTCTTCCCCTTTTTTGGGTTCTTTTGAACAGAGCTGCTCCCTGGATTGAAGCCTTGACAGGACCATCAGTAATTCCCTTGTCTCACGTTGTGTTTTCCAACCCTAATTGCCTCTGGCTTGCAAAGGACATGAGGCTCCTTCCATTTCTCCTCGCTGAGGGATTTTTTTTGTCGCTCAGTGAGATGTTTCTGTGGAAAGATTGCTGGAGGTAACGGGACCTTAGGGAAAAGCTGGGAAATTTGGGTGTTTTTTTTTTTCTTGCTGTTTACTCTTCTCCTCCTCTTATCTCATCGATGAGATGGAGCAGGGGGCGTGTTCGTGGTGCCTGAGATACGAGCACATCCCGCTGAGCGTTTCCAGCAGGGACACACGGGAGTCTGGCAGAACCTGCCAGGCCCTGATGGGGTCACACCCAGCCAGGACACACCAGGAGCCAAAATTTGGGCTCTGCCGAAGTGGGATGTCCCCAGCCAGCAGCGGGCACGGTGCCAGCCCAGCAGGGCAGGGGAAATGCAGGGGTCAGGAGACAGAGCAGGGCTTCAAAAGAGGAGTTTCATTGGGCAAAACTCCTGAGGTTACAAATTTGGCTCATGACATTGAGCGGAGGGGAGACATGGAGGGGTTATTTTATTACTGTTATTATTGTTATTATTTGATCTTTTTCTCCTGTGTCAGTGAAAGCAAAGAGGGGGGCTACTCAGGATGAGGCCAGGCCGGACAGGGCTTGGAGCAGCCTGGGATCGTGGAAGATGCCATGGCAGGGGTGGAGTGGGATGAGCTTTAAGGCCCCTCCAGACTCAAAAAATCCCCTTCTGTGATTACCCTTAAGACCTTGCAAAACAAATCCACAATTTAGGATTCTGCCACTGCTGCCCATCCAATCTGTGGCCCCTCGGGAGACATCCGGTTTCCAGAAACTCAACACCCGGCCCTTGCCCACCCTCAGCCGCATCCTCAGGGCCTGCTGAGCTCCTCCCCTCATTGCCAGGGACTCCTTCACAGCCTGAGCACTCAAAGAGGTGACAAACAACCAATGCATGGAATCCATCCATGCCAAAGCTGGGGCAGCAGTGAGAGCTGCTGATTTGCAGGGTCGGTTTCCAGTGCCGCTTTCCAGTTCTTTAAAAGATCCCTTTTCCCTGCCTTTCTGCAGCTGCTCCTGAGCTGCCCAGCCCCAGCGGCGAGGATGAGCTCCCTGAGGCTGCTGCCGTGACACACCAGCAGGGCAAAAGGCTGCCAGGAAGACCTGAGGGAGACAAGGGAAGGTGAGGAGTTTTGAGCAGCTTCAGGAAGCGCTATTGCCTCGGGGATGTTGCAAAAATGTGAGTGGCTTTGGCCTAGAGCGGGGAGAGAGGAAATAAGGAAACCACACATGGAAACATGAGAACACATAAAGTTCTGAGTGCCACCTCCAGGCCTTCCTTGGACGCCTCCAGGGAGGGGGAAATCCAGCCCCTTCCGATGCCTGGCCACCCTTTCCATGGAGAAATTCCTCCTGATGTCCAACCTGAACCTCCCCTGGCATAGCTTGAGGCCACTCCCTCTCATCCTGTCCACTCAGCACCTGGCAGTGCAAGCTGGGTATTTTGGAGTGAGGTGAGACCCTTGAATCAAGAGGGAAATGAATTTATTTTCCTGGCATTTAAATTGGAAATGGAATTAGCCTTCTTAATCATTAGAACATTGGGTCTCCTGCTCCCATCCAGCTTTAACAAAACATATCAGGGAAACCCAGTCTGTTCCTGGAACTGATAGAGGAACATCAGGCATCATGCACCGGAGATAAGAACAAGTTCTGCTGATCACTTTATAACATCACTTGATAACATCAAAGGGCCATTTGTTATTGAGGAAGGGTTTTCTCCTTGTGTCACAGGCAATCACAGCTCCTCTCTCACAGATCTTCTGCTTTGTTTCCTCACAAACTGAGCTCCCCAGGCAGAAGATTCATCATAGTTCCTTCAGTCAGCTTGCACTGACCAAGCTCTCAGTTCTTTGCAAACCCTGCTCTGCGCTTTCTCCCTCTCAGCAGGCACGGAATGACGGAAGGAATTGGGGCTGTCCTATCCCTGTGCACCCGGGGGCTCTGGGAGAGTGGGAGGTTCTGCCTCTGGTGTCCTTCAGCAGCCCCAGGCAGCGGCACAAGCACAGAGATGTTATTTCATGACTCAGCTTCGCTTTGCGAGGATTTCTCACTAGAAATTGGCATCCAGAAGAGGCAGCAGGGAGGGAACCCTCTCTTTGTTCCCTTTAAAGCACCGCCAGCATCCTCCTGCTTTCCTTCGAAGCCCTGTCAGTTCCCAGGCGGGCTTGCATCACTCATTTCATAGAGTTACAAACTCTTCTCTTCTTGGAGAGCTTGCTTTGGCTTCTCCTAGCAAAGAAAACATTTGTGTTTGTTTCCTGCCCTTCTGAGGGACAGCCAATGCTTCTATGTGTTCTCATGTTTCCATGTGTGGTTTCCTTATTTCCTCTCTCCCCGCTCTAGGCCAAAGCCGCTCATATTTTGCAACATCCCCGAGGCAATAGCGCTTCCTGAAGCTGCTCAAAACTCCTCACCTTCCCTTGTCTCCCTCAGGTCTTCCTGGCAGCCTTTTGCCCTGCTGGTGTGTCACGGCAGCAGCCTCAGGGAGCTCATCCTCGCCGCTGGGGCTGGGCAGCTCAGGAGCAGCTGCAGAAAGGCAGGGAAAAGGGATCTTTTAAAGAACTGGAAAGCGGCACTGGAAACCGACCCTGCAAATTAGCAGCTCTCACTGCTGCCCCAGCTTTGGCATGGATGGATTCCATGCGTTGGTTGTTTGTCACCTCTTTGAGTGCTCAGGCTGTGAAGGAGTCCCTGGCAATGAGGGGAGGAGCTCAGCAGGCCCTGAGGATGCGGCTGAGGGTGGGCAAGGGCCGGCTGTTGAGTTTCTGGAAACCGGATGTCTCCCGAGGGGCCACAGATTGGATGGGCAGCAGTGGCAGAATCCTAAATTGTGGATTTGTTTTGCAAGGTCTTAAGGGTAATCATAGAAGGGGAGTTTTTTGAGTCAGGAGGGACCTTAAAGCTCACCCCACTCCACCCCTGCATTGGCCAGGGACACCTCCCACGATCCCAGGCCGCTCCAAGCCCTGTCCTTAGGGAAGGAGCTCAGCAGGCCCCGATGGTGTGGCTGAGGGTGAGCAAGGGTCGGGTGTTGAGTTAACTCTGCCCTGAGGTTGGACTCCATGACCTTGGGGGTATTTTCCACCCTCAGTGATTCCATGATTCTCTTCCCCTGGAGAAACAACCTCTGTGAGGTCACAAACAGGGATCTCATCATCCTTTATTAATGATTTCCATGAGCCCTCTCTAAGTCCCGCAGCGTGGGGAGCCCCAGGCTCACCTTGCCCCGGGGGCCCTCCTGTTTCCTCAACAGTACAAATGATTTCAGCCCAATTACACACAGAAACCTTGAAATGAAACTTTCCCGGCTCCAAGGGCACAACATCTGCACTCCAAAGGCTCCACGGCCTCTCCCTTCCTGTGCAAACAGCATCCCACAGAGGGATTAATCACTCCTCAGGAATAGCACAGCGGATTTTAGAGCTGCTGGCACCTCTCCCATCCCCTCCAAAGCAGGGAACTCGACCCAGCTTGAGTCATCTTCCCAGTACCTCTCTTCAAGCCTGGACTCATCCCCTCCCAGGTGAGGAGAATTTTGATTTTCAGCTCACAGCACTTTCACTTTCCCAGTCTGGGCCAAGCCAAATATCCTGGAGAGGAGGAAAGCAGCTGGCAGTGGTGGAGTGTAAACCTCACCCCACCCCGAGCGGCACAGCTGATCAGGGCACAGCAGAACAAATGGCTCCTTTTTGCTCTCATAGCAGATTTGATTTGTTCTGCCCTTGTGTGGAGTTTAGCATTTAAGAGTAAGAATATCGAAAATAAAACAAGGAGGAAAAAAAAAAATAAAATCAGATCTCCGGTTGAACTCGCATTCTTTTTTTTTAGCACAAAATCTCCTTTCTGATATCTCCCCTGTTAAATATGTCCCCAAGTTTCTGGCCTCTCTGCCCGTTTTGGATACGAATTTGCAAGGACAGCAGTCACAAAACACCCCTGATGCAGCAGCACTGCCCTGGCGCTTCCCTAGGAGCTGAACTTGCAGGTGCAAAGCTGGTCAGGCCAAAAATTGTTTCAAAAATACCACATTTACAATGAAAAGGGTATAAATTCACTGCCTGTTTTCTTCTGATGCAAAGCTGGGGTTTTACTTGCGTCCTAGCGCGGTGCAAAAAGAGAGGGAAACACAAGGGAGGAATAATGAAATAGGGAGTGCATGGAGCCACCTGACCTTAAGCAAGAAATTGCCAAAACACCCCAATTTCTGAGCAGAATCAGACCAGGAGCAGAGCTCTGGAACAACTCTGGACCCAAAAATATGTTCTGATAAAGAAATCAGGATGCTTGAGCAGCTGGACATAGCTTTGCTCTCTAATTTCCACCTCAGCCTCACAAGAGCTGGATGTTCCCAACAGCTTCCTGCAGTTAATTCCCACACAAGTCTCCAGATCAATGGCAGTGGAAAAAAAAAAACCACCTGGAACTTTTCCTTCAGGGTGAGGTGACAACAACTGCACAGCTGGAATCGGATCCAGAGCAGCTGTGAACACGAATTAAAGGCGGGAAATAAATTTGAGTGCAAAAGCACCAAGACAGAAACAAGGATTCAGGTCAGGGGCCCAAAGTTCTGCTCACATCCACGGCCTAAATCAGGATCTGCCGTGGAGCAAACTCATTCTGGTGGCGTTTTTAATTTGCCAGAGTGGTGGGAAGTTTTAAAGCTGCCTTGTGCAAGCAGGAATTTCTCCAAACAAGTTTGTGTCTACTCATGCCCAGAATTAACTGAATGGAATCAGTGTTTTCTTGGCTTGGTCTGGCCCTGGCGCTGCTGCAATTATTCATGAGGCAACAGCTTGAATCACTTCCAGCTGAAATTATATAAAGCTGTGGATAATGAAACCTCCATCAACACTGAGGCAGAGGATTTAGTCTTTATTATATCTGCAGGGACTTGGAGTTCTTTACTGAAACTTAGAGAGGGAGATGGGCTAAAGAAACTCTTGATGAACCTGGGTATGTTTCCAAGGAGCGTGGAAAATTCCTTGTGTCCTTCCTCAGAACGCCACAAATGAAGCTCATCATGAAGTAATGAAGGCTTTTCGTTACGAGTATCAGGCCCTGGAAGAAATTTCAGCAGCACTGATGGACTCCATGAATTCCTGACTGCACGAGGTCCTGCCATGTGCTCGACTCAGGGATCCCGGCAGAGCCGGAGTCACCTTCAGGGGAGGGATGGCTCAGAACATCAGGAAATGCAATTTTGCAATCCCAGACTGAGAGGTTTTGTGGTTTCTTTAACTGTATCACCAACAGCAGGCTTTTTCACACGTGTAGTAACCAAAAAATCCCTGTCAGTGATGGGAGCAGAGGATTTCTACCTGTGCTCTAACATCTGACACTCTGAGGGACAGAGTCGATTCTAAATTCAGTGCCAAAGGCACATTTTATTTTCATAAAGCTGATCATCTGCATTGCACAGATTTAAAATATCCTGCGATGACGATGGGCCTCAACAAATGAGCAATTAAAATCCACATCCTTAATTGTTCTCCCATCACCAAAGACCTGCACCGGGCTTTTAAAGTGGGAAGGATTTCAAACAGCAAATGGAGGAACTGAAACAATTCTCTGCTCTCCTAACAAGTTATTCAGTTTTGAAAATCCAGTGGATTAGGTGTTGATTTAATATTGATTGCTTTGTTCAGTGTTTGTTACTCATCAGGAGCTGTAGTCATGAGACAAGGGGGAATGGGTTCAAACTGAAACAGAGGAGGGTCAGATGGGATCGTGGGAAGGAATTGTTCCCTGGGAGGGTGGGGAGGCCCTGGCCCAGGGGGCCCAGAGCAGCTGTGGCTGCCCCTGGATCCCTGGCAGTGTCCAAGGCCAGGCTGGACAGGGCTTGGAGCAGCCTGGGCCAGTAGAAGGTGTCCCTGCCATGGCAGGGGTGGGATGGGAAGAGCTTTAAGGTCCCTTCCAACCCAAACCATTCCCCAATTCCGTGATTCTATAAATCCTGCAATTACTAACTCGATCCTGCTGTAGAATCTCAAATAAATTTGCTTTTCCTGCTGCTTTCTGCACACAGCAGAACGGGTTTTCTTTAACGAGGAAAATTCCATGTGCAGTAAATGAAATTCACTTCAGAAGGGTCCAGGATGGAGCAGGCACAGAACCAGTGGCTCACGGACTCCATTCCCTGTGGATGTTCCTCCCTGTGCTGGATAAGGTCTCGAGCTCGGTTCTGCTTTAGCTGAAGGCTGAAAAATCCCATTTCCCACCCTCCATAGGGCACTTCTCCATAATGAAATGAAAAGCAGCACTAAATAACCAGACATGTGTCTCGTATCTGTTCTTTTGGCATGGAGACAGATGTTCCTGTTTCAGCCCTGGAGGAAAAAGGAAGCCAGGCTGCGCTCAGATTTTGTTCTCTAAATGCCTCACAAATGCCAACAGATGCCAAAGGAAACCTTTACCGACACTTCCTGTGGCTCCCCTTTGTAAACAGCTCCTTCTGGGAGGAATTTGGGCATGAGATCAGCAGTGCTGGGAATCCCCACATCGGGAGGGAGCTCAGTGGCTCTTCCGCAGCAGAGAAATGGAGGAAGGGAGGGGGGATTGTGAGTTTGGGCTGAGAGGAAGCAAATTCCCCTTCCCAGAACCCACAGAGGGAAGGGGAGACAGGGTCCAGGGAGGAGAGAGAGACTCAAGGGGTGCTGAGAGGAGCTGCATCAGCACCGGAGCTGATGTTGTAACCCAAAAGCGGCCTTGCCCTTTTCCTTGCCCCAGTGACATCCACATCCCACGGTGAAATTTCCATGTTCCTTGCAGACCAAGCTGGGATTTGCATCCCCAGGGCTGAGTCTGCAGGCGAAAGCTCATGGAAAATCTGAGTTCCTTGCCCACAAGGAAGCAGGCAGACTTGTTTAGGGAAGCGGGATGGGAAGCAGATAAGCCTGCCCTGAGCAGTGAGTGATAAAGCAAATTTGCAGAGGCAAGTATTTGGAGCTTCTCAAGCAGGAAAAGCAGGGCAAGATTGGAAGGAAAATGATCCATTTGAGATGAGGTGGCTTTCTAGTGTGCCATTTAAATGATTTTCAGATGATGTAAGCCAGAAGTGACGTTTTGTTCCTTCTGAGATGAAGAAACTACGTTTTCCAGGGTGACACCCTCCGTTTGTTGCCACGTGGAATCACTGAAGGTGATGCAGAGATCCCTGCAGGCACAGAGAGGATGCACAGTCGGTGCGTTCCAAACCACAGTGATCCCAGACAGGCTGGGCTCTCTCTGGAATAACCCCTTCCCACCACCCAGATTTCCGGCTCGGATGGGAAGAGCTGGCTGAGTGTGACTCCTCAGCCACAGCCAGCCCTTCCTGCCCCAATTGCACAAGCACCACAGGGGTGCTTTGGTCCCAAAAAAGTGAATAATCCGTGGGAAAAAGACAGGGGGGATCAAGGAGCTCTCCAAGCTGTGAGTCCCCGAGTGACTCGTGCCGATCTTTCAGCAGAACTGAGCTGTTCAGCCCCACCTCACCCCCGAACCTCCAAACCTTTTCCCTCTGCTCTGATGCCGGGGGTGTGAGGGCAGCTTCCACCAGCAGTGGTCACCCACCCACTGCCACACAGATCCCAGCATTTCCAGGCACCCTGGCCATGTGCCTGCTGCTCTTTAGAGTCCCCAGGAGCTGCTCGTTTCCCAAGGGCGAATTCCCAAACCTCAGGGAACCTCAGGAAACCCCCCAAACCTCAGGAAACCTCTGATTCCCGAGGGTGTATTCCAAAGCCAGCAAAGCCCAGGCTCCTGAGCTGCCCAGCTGGGAATGCTCGAAGGAAACACCATCAAGGAGCTGCCGGTAAATATTTAAGGAATCAGCACTTCCCAACAAAAATCACATTTTCTTTTCTCTTCCTCTCCAAAGAACTGTGAGGTCTCGGGGCTTTTGAGTCAGCAGTTGGTGGCAGAAGAACAGAAGGGGAGCCATGGGTCAAAGAGCTCTCAGGTGTCCCAGGAAACACAATCCTGGGAGATCCAGTTCTGCTCCTGGCACGGGGAATTCAGGCAGCTGGGAATCTGGGATGCAGATCCGGGTTCTATTCTTATCTGCTCCCCCCTTAATCCTCCTGGCCTCGGGCTGCCTTCAGAGCTTGGCTGGGGAAGCTTTCATGGGGATCCAGCTGCTGTAGAGGCTCTGAGTAATAAAAGTCTAATTTTGTCTGTTCCAGACAGAGCATCCAGACACAACAGAGCTGTTCCTGCAGAACCTCGGGAAAGGAGGAAGCACAGCACGACAGGAGTGATAATTTTTGTGAAGGAGCCGTTACAGTAACGAGATTACAACACAACCCAGCCGGTCCTTAACCTTTAATCCCAGCTGCAGGAGGAAGAGGGAACGTGGGCTTTGCCAGGAGCTGTGCATGCTCTGGGCTGGTGCCCTGCCATCTGGGAAGAGGCGTGAGGGGTGATGCAGGGCTGGCCACAGCCCATTCTCCCTCAGAACGAGGGATCCCAGCCTGGAATCCCCTCCAGAGCACACCCGGAGCAAGAAGAGGAATCGCTGCTGCCTGACACAGCTGCCAGTGGCTCTCACTTTCCTCCTCGTGAGGACAGAGAGAGGAGACTGGAAAGGTCCCCAGCCTTTTAGTGATTCATTCCCAGCACGGTGACATCACCTCACCTCGGAAGGGTCAGATCCAGTGATTCAAGAGCAGCCTGAAGTTTGGATGTGGGGCAAATCCAGGCAGCCCCAGCCGTGCTAGGAAATCATCTCCAGCTGGGATCATGGAGTGTTTGACAGACACGAGGCCTGCGCAATAACTGATACTGGGCCAGGCCCGTGGATCGCCATGGGCAGGGATTTCCCAGCCCTGCTCAGGCTGCACACAGGTGAGGAGGTGACAGTGGCCCTGCCTTGCCACAGGCACCATCAGGACACGACGGGGATGCTGTGTTCCCCGTGTTCTCCACATCAATCAGTTCTCCTTGGGCTGGGCCCCGCGCACTCCGCTCAGCCAGGCTCTCCCTGGCCTGTCACCATCGGCTCTGGGAGTTTCACTGCTTTGAACCCTCCGAAGCACCCACCACTTGTGCATCCTGCCACAGCAATTCCCTGCAGCCCAGGGCCTGGAATCATTCGTGGGTGAGAGCTGCGGGGTGACTAAAGGCTCCCAGACAGGGATGGGTGCCAGCCACGCTGGTGGCCAGTGCTGTCACCTTGTCCCTGCCTGCAGGAAGGAGCGGCTGGAAGGAGCAGGGTTGCAAAACCCCTGAAGGGGAACTGCTCTTTTCCCCTCCTGCATCCGCCAGGCAGTGGGCACAGAAAGGGGAACCTGGGGAGAGCGGGAACCTGGCAAACAGCAGAAATGCCACAGAGAGGGGGAAGAGGTGAAGCTGAGCCACAGCCACCCTTCCTGTAAGTGTCCTGTTCCTGGGGGAGGAAGAACGGCTCGGCTGGAAGAGTTTGCAGCCAAGGAATGGGTTGGTCCGGCCAGGATTGAGCTGGGTTTTACTGGACTGGTCCAACACGTGATGGAAATGTGGAAATGTGGTGCCCTCGTGGTCACCCACAGCAGAGGAGGCACTGCAGAGGCAGAAGTTCAGCAGGAGATGCAATCAGCCTCGCATGGCTCAGGAAGCTGATGGAGCTGGACATTCTGCCGACTAAGAAAAGCTGAATTAAATCATCTTTTCCCACGGGAAATTACTTCCTGAGTTAGTAGGACAGGCTGGGGGTTACAGCAGTCTTGGTGTGACACAGGAGGATGTGCCAGGAAGGGGAATCTGCCAGGAAAAAGCTGAGTAAAATCATCCGCGGGCATTTTCAGGCAGCGGCCTTCCAGCTGGACTCTGGAATGTTGGGAATGTTAATGGCAGGGGTGTTGCTCAGTGCTCTCTCCATCAGTCACACATGAGGGCAGGTGACAGCACAGTTCCTTTCTGGGCAAACACTGCAGGGAGAGCCACAGTGAAGTGCTCTGGACCATATAAATCCTGGAGCCCTTTACCTGCTCCCTCTCTGTGTCACCGAAAATCGGGAAGAAAATGAAAACCTTCCAGCACTATATTTGAAGTGATAGAGAATCAGGCATCACTTTATTTTCTGGCCAGGATGTGCCACACAAATCACCTCATCCACACACAGCCCGGCTGTGCAGAGAGAATCATTCCATGAAATACATCCTTTTACAAGATTTCCCCCCAAACTTTATCCAGTCCAAACCCATGGAGATGCACCATTTCAAAGTTCATTGGT
>VZRN01004180.1:1731619-1764351 GCA_013397935.1 Dasyornis broadbenti
GAGAGCTGGGATCTCTTGTGGATCTCCTGTGCTGCTCCCAGGCTCTTGGGATGCTGAGCTCACCAGGCCTCACCTGGAGGAACAATGCCCTGGGAAGGAGCTTCAGTTCCCTTCTCTCGGGGCAAAGGTGGCCAAACCAGGCTAAGGTTCTATAAAAAATGTTTAGACTGCTGTGTTTTCCAACATCTGGACCCTGTAAATCCTGGAGCGCCTTCATCCCTCCCTGTCTTGACTGCACAAATCCTGGAGCCCTCTCCCTGTGCCTCTTTCTCTGGTCCATGTAAATCCTGGAGCGCTTTATCTCCTCCCTCTCTGGACCAAATAAATCCTGGAGCCCTTTATCTGCCTCTCCATCTCTGGCCATATAAATCCTGGACCCTTTTATTTACTCCCTCTTTGGACCATATAAACCATGAAACCTTTTGCATCCCTTTTTCTCTGGACCATATAAATCCTGGAGCCCTTTATCTACTTCTTCTCCGGATCGATCACATAAATCCTGGAGCCTTTTATAACCCTCCCTCTCTGGATCCTATAAATCCTGGAGCCCTTTATGTATTCCCCCTCTGGATCCTATAAATCCTGAAGCCTTTTATCTGCCCCCTTTTCTCCGGCCCATTTAAATCCTGGCATCCTTTATCTACTCTCTCTCTCTGGATCCTATAAATCCTGGAGCCCTTTATCCCTCCCTCCCTCTTCCCACATTTTTTTGATGCTCCAGCCAAATTCCCAGCTCAGCGTGGGGGCCATCCCTCACTTTATTTCTTTACTTTATTTCATCTCTTCCCTGATTTAACACCAGCACAAACCTCTGGAACAACTCAGAAAAACAGGGGCTGCTGCACCTCCTTCCTCTGCTCCTGATGCTCAGCTCATAAATTGGCTGCAATGATATTTTAGTTATTTAAAAAAAAAAAAAAAAAAGAAAAAAAAGATTCGCCATTGATCTCAGCGCTGTTTTTCTGAGCAGTGGACTGAGTTTTGCTAAGCCTGCCACTGAGCAAAAAGAGAAAAATAATTATAGGAGATGCCTGGATGAAGCTCCTGATGTCGATATTTGTGATGAAGATCAATTTTGTTGGTAAAAGCAAAGTTCCAGGCCTGAGAAGAAGGAGCCCAAAGCCGTTAATATTGATAGGAATTGGGCAAGGGAAGGTGGATTCGGGAGTGGGGAAGGATGGGAGGTGGAGAGGCTGGAAGTGAAACTCCACAGGAGGAATGAAGAGAAAGGGGAGGAAGGGAGGGGGAAATGGTGTTCAAGGGAAGAATTCAGGAGGGATTCTGGGGTCAGCCCCACCTCAGGCACCTGAAAAGGGACTGAGAGAACAAAATGAGAATTTTGAGAATCAGCCTCTCTTTGGGCCACGAAGGTGCAGGGGCTGGGCCTGTCCCTAAAATCTGCAGAGCCAGCTCACAGCCCAGCAGCAGTGAGGGGCTGTGCTGAGAGCCCAGACTCAGAGACATTCCTGCCCTTTGGAAAAGTCAATCAAGCCAAGCTGTGCAATCCGGGTTCTTTCCTAATTTTGTGCATCCAGCACAGGAGATGACTTCAGCTCTCGCCCCTCTGGCATGCCAGCCCATCACTCCTCCGTGTGATTCCCCTGCTCTGCTTCCCCACTGGATGTTTTTTTTTTTTTTTGCTGCTCTTCCTGGGAGTTTTGCCAGTTTAACACCGAGTGAAAACCTGCCCCGTGGCACCCAGGCCTTGCTCATCCCATCTCCTTGGGATGAACCAGAGGAAATCGGGGTTAAACTCCAACAAGAGATGCGAGCTGGGCACTGGAAATTGTGCTGCTGGTGAGAACTGGGATGTGCTGTCCCCAGAATGGTTCTTTGGGCAGGATAAATTCCCCTGCAGCCTGGCTCTGAGGCTTCCCAGGCCAAGGAATAGAGGATCCATCGCTCTTCCTTGTTTTCCTCCCTGGAAAAGCCACTTTGGTGACCTGGCCACTGCTCTGCTCCCTGCCCTGAGACATTGGACACTGGATCCAGACGGGATCAGCTCCCCCTGCTCCAAAAGCTGCTCCTTCCCTCCCATCCCTGAGGGCAGCAGGAGCAGGGGTCACCCCTGTCACTGCCAAGACTGTGCCAGGGTCGCCTCCTTTCCCTGCCCCTCCGCTTTAGCCAGAATTACAAAAATCCATGAGAAACCTCGGGATTTGCACCTTTATTTTGCAGCTTTAGGGTTGCAGCTGCATTTGTCACTCACTGAATAAATGTCTGTTTTCCAGCTGTAGTAAAATTAAGGTCAAACCCTTTAGAATTTTTTTTTTTCTTCCTAAACACAGAGTAGAAAATTGGCAGGGGAAGGTCGTGGTGTCAAATTAAATCTTCTCATGGAGATTAAACTTTTTTTTTTCCTTTCCTATTTTAATCGAAAGGTATCTAAATTTAACACTGGAGCCTCATTTTGAAATGTAACATTAAACATTTCATACTGAAAAATATTGAAATGCAGCACTCTGGCTTCAAAAAAAAAAAAGAAAAATAGAAGCCATGCAGAATTTGACAGATTGTTCTGTTTGTCCTAAATCTGAAATTTCAGCGGATAAGCTTCATAAAAATATCTTGTCCAGTTCTAATTGGCACCATTACCGTCAGCCAGGCGCCATCACTATGGTCTTGGGCTCTGGATAAAATGTAAGAGTGAATTAACTGCTAATGCAAAAAAAAAAAAAAAACCTTTCCATTCTGACAGAAACCTCCTTGCCTGGATGCCACAGTTTCCATAATTCTCCATCACTTTTTGCATTCCCAGAGTGAGAGAAAAGGCTGCTGCACCAAAGAGCAGCACAGTTTTCCAGAACTGATGAAGAAACAGGGACAAGTCCTTAGGCTTTTCCTGTTTTCCCCGCGGAAGGAGGGAGCAGGATGAGAGCAGAGCCTCTGGACAAGGGGCACTGGAAAGTGCTCACATCACCCGGTGTGGATGCTCCCTCGTGGAATTTAATCACTCTTACGTCGCTTAATTTCAGTAAATTTAGTTAAACCTCTACTAAATTACTCAAACCCAAGCCAGCCACACAATCAGGGCAGCGTGGAGCTGACTATCCTGAAAAATTGCAGCTGTCTGGAGCCACTCAGAGTCCATTCCCTCACACATTTACACCTGTAAGGGCGGCCGTGGGGGCTGCTTGATGAATGGGAGTAATTAAAATAAACCCACATTCAGCAGGGGGGGGCATCGTGAGAAGGCAGCACCGGCTCCTGAGAGAAACCCCTCGGGATGGGCAGGATATCCGTGCGATCACCCCCGGGGACAGTGAGGAGATTTCCCTCCCGAAGCAGAGCTCTTCAAGTCCATCTCCTCTGAACTAATTAATCTGGACCCCAATTAACACCCCCGTGGTGGCTGCTGGGGCTCTCGTTCCCCACAGGCTCGTGGGGGATGAAGGGATTCAGCTCAGCCCCGTGCCAGTCCCAAAAGTCCCTTCCATGGCTCTTCCAGGCTGTTTCCAACCCCTCCTGCAGCAACAGGAGCCCTGCAACCTCTGCATCTGCTCGGGGATCTCAGATCAAAGGCTGCTCTTTATCCCCGGGACACCTGGGAGCAGATGGGCCACGAGCCAGCTTGGATTTCCTCCAGGAAAATGTGCTGGGGATGCCTGGGAACGAAAGGGGAGCATCCCATGCAGTCCTGGAAACGTTTCCTTTCATTCCTCAAATGCCAGGAAATGCGTGGACCCATCCCATCCACATTGCAGACAGCTGAGGAGATGTGTGCAGGTACGAGTCGGGGGGGTTCAGGTGAAATATTCCTGAATTTTCACTCTCTGCAAGCACGCCAGGTATGTTCCTGTGCAGGGGAAGGAAACCCCCAGTGCTCCTTGCCAGCCATTCATGGAAAATTGTTCCCCTGGATGACCTCTGAGGAATTTAGCTTTTGATTTCGTATTTATTTGTGATAGAAATGAAATAGGTTAATGTCAGCAAGGAGAATAACCTCAGCTAATTGGCAGCTAGTGCTGTGGGAGGAAATGCTTGTTCCTGAGGATTAAAACTTCCGTACCTCACCGCAAATGGAATCTTTAATCTTGCCAACCCCAGCGCTAGCGTGATGCTCCCAGAGAGGTGGGCACGCACCTCTCACACAGCCACCTCAAAAACGCTTTTGTTAAAAAAAGAATTCCATTATTTGCCCAGCTGTCCGGTCCTCTGGTGGGGGGAAAAAAAAAAAAAACCTTTCTGTTTAAATAACAAAACCAGAGTGGTTTGCAGTGTATCTTAAACAGTGAAAGGGTAAAAGGAAGCCAGAATTTGGGCTGCAAAGTCCAGCCGGCGGGCACTGAACACCTGAAATGTTGACTCAAGTGAGTGAAAATCTCCTCCACACCTGGGTTTTGTTCAAGCTGACACAGCCAGACACTTAAAAGTGAAAGAATTGGCTCTCACCCTTGTTTTTGTGGGTGAGGAGGGAGAGCAGAGCTGGTACCCATTCCCTGCCGGGGCTCTGGGAGCTGCTGCTGCTGTGGGAACGCTCCCACATCTGCTCCCTCCTCAGCATGGAGCTCAGATCCTCCCTGCAAAGAGCTCCTGACCCCGCTGAGCCTCGCTGGATTCCCTGCTTCCCTCATCCCGACGGAGTGAGGAGCTGGTGGAGCACCCTGGGGGAAAAACAGCTCTGCTCCAGCAGGGAGGAGTGGAGAAACCTCTGGAGAAACATCTCCAGGAAGGAAGGCAAGGAGCCAAAGGGGTGATTCCAGAGCAGAAACCCTGTCCTGAAGGGCTCCAGGGGACACCGGGAGGAGACTGCAGTGGCATCCCTGTCCCCATTTCCCAGCTGGCCTGGTTGAACTTCTTCCTGTCCCTCAGTGGGGCTGGAAACGCTTTTGGAAGAAATGCAAAGGTGCAAAACCAGCGTGAAACCCAAGCACCGGAGATTTCCCCTGGTGGGAGCGTTCTGCACTCACCGCCTGCCAGAATCAGCCACGGCAGATGGGCAGAGTGCTAAAATCAAGTTTAATTTTCCCTGGGGGGTTCATAACTCACCGGCAAACCTGTCTGGGGCTCGTGCTTCGTGTGGTGTCGATGGCTGGGTGAGGAAGTGCATTTTCTCCCCAGAGAAATGGCTAAAGCACACAAGAAAGCTGCACTGGAACAGTTCCTTGTGCTAATATTTGTAGAGCATTTCCAGCCTGCAGGGGCTGCCAGAATCCGCAGATCCCCAGCACAGGAAACGGGTGTTTCCCTGTCTGACAGAGCAGGTAGAGTTTGTGCAGTTCAAGTTATTCCATGTTGTTTCTAGGCACGGCAAGGAGACCGGGGTGCCTCCCAAAGTATCCACTTTGTGTTAATCTGCGCGGAAAAGTGCATTTTTAGCAAATTTCCCTCCACCCTCCTGTTCTGCAGCCAGGGCATAGCCAGGTGTGAGCTCTCCGGTGGAACTGGAAGATGGAATTCCATATTTTCTAGAGAGACAGAGCACCCAGCAAGCGGAAACAATGAGGTAGAACTAATTAAGTCTTGAGATTTATTAGGGTGGGCTTTTCTTCCTTGCATCCTGCTGGGTGGTGCCACCTGGCCCATCAGAGCAGAAACAGCCAGGGATGTTCACTGAGGCAGCAAACCCTCCCTCCCCAGGGATCTTGAAACCTTTGGGGCAGATTTCAAAGCCCCAAAGCAGCCTCGTTGCACCACAAACAAACCACCCCCCCCGTGACATTTCACCACCCACAGCCTCGGGACAGCTCCGCTCCCAGATTTAACCTTCCCCCAGGGATATTTGCAGGGCCACTTGGATGAGGAGAGTTCTGAGCGGGGCGAACAGCGGGTGCATCTTGTAATGGAAAGGATTTTCTCTCACTGAGAGAGTTTCCTGGCTCTGACGTGGCTGGGGCGCTGACTTCTCGGTGTGTCAGCTTTACTGCCAAGCCACAGCCTCGTGCTCACCGTGAGGGCTCCGATTTGCGCTGCCCACGCCAGGGGCACGAGGGGATTTTACAGCGGGCGTTTCACGCCTGCCCCTCCCCGAGTGCCCAGCGCCTTCCCAATCCCGGGCTGTCCCAGTATCTCCACCAGGGATGATGGAGCCAAGGGATGGAGGGACCGCAGGAAATTGGTTCTTTTCACTCCAGCCCCTTCAATCCCAAATCCTCAGCCTTCCAGATCTGGCTAAAGGTCGGCAGAGGCGACGGGAAATGATGAAGAGGTGCAAAGCTCTGAGCACTTTGCGTGTTTACCTGAGCACTAGAACCTTCTGGAGTTTGCAAAATGAGGCCGGAAATTGCTCAATTACCAAATTTCTATTCTTTCCCCTTCCAGTCAGGCTAAAAATAAAATAAACCCCTCGTGCCAGGCTCATTTCTGCTGCAACCACGCTCATCTCAGCGCAGTTGATGGGGGTGAGCATGGGCCTTTACCATGCTGTTTTTCAGCTGTTCAACTTCCAGTCACAGCCGGAGCAGGGAAACGGAAACCAGCGGTGAGTGAGCCAGCCCAGCACTGCTCCCCTGGGCTCCTCAGCGCCAGCAGCTCCCCAAAATCCACCTCACCTTCTCCTGCTCAGCACTAACACCGAGGGGCCTGCGAGGCAGCTTTGAGTTGGAGGGAGCTGGGGCCAGACCCAGCGCGATCCCATTCCTGTAAGGTCCGGGTTTTGTGTTCAGGCTGGGTGCAGCTTAAGGAGGTTTGAAGCTCCTACAGCCTTGCTCTTCCTTGTCATTTACAAAATTGGCATCTAATTTTGGGGTTTTTTTTTTTTTTGCCTGGAGATGATGCATTTCTCCAGGAAGTCCCGTGAAGAGTGGGGAGGACAATTTGTTATTTCGCCAAGGGTGAGAAGGAGCATTGAGCAACCTGATGGAAAAATTGCCTGTGCTTCTACCCCAGCAGGGCGATACCTGCAGCTGGGACACAGCCAGAGGCGGTCATGGTATCCCTGACCATCCCAGCGTGGAGCCGGGAGATGGGAATATGGGATCCAGCCAAGGCACTGGGCTTCTGGTTGGACACTTTTTCCAGGTATTTCTCCATTCACATAGGGACATTTCTTTGGACCTGAATGCCCATCCCACCATCATCCCCAGCTGAGCTCAGGGGAGGGGCAAAGCCCACAGCATGGGAATATTTTGTTGTAGGAGGTCACAGAATCACGGAATATGCTGAGCTGGAAGGAACTCACCAGGATCACCTAGTGCAGCCCCTGTCCCTGCACAGACACCCCAACAATCCCAGCCTGGGCACCCCTGGCAGCGCTGTCCAAACGCTCCTGGAGCTCTGGCAGCCTCGGGGCCGTGCCCATTCCCTGGGGAGCCTGGGCAGTGCCCAGCAGCCTCTGGGGGAAGAACCTTTCCCTGATCTCCAGCCTGAGCCTGCCCTGGCCCAGCTCCAGGCCATTCCCTCAGGTCCTGTCACTCGTCAGTGCCACAGATCAGTGCCTGCCCCTCCTCTTTCCCTCAGGAGGAAGTTGTAGCTCCACAGACAGCAACAGGAACGAACACCAGCTCTGCCAGACCTGAGCTCTGCTGGGAACAGCACCCAAGCAGCGCAGGACAGGGCCAGCTGACCCACACAGCAGCTGGGGACCTTGCAGAAGCCACAGAAAGACCTGAGGCGCCTCCTGAGGGAGCCTGTGCTGTGCTCAGAGGTGGCTGCATCACTGGTGTGAGGGGAGGAGGGAACAGGGCCCGGCCTGAGGAAACCAGCAAGTCCCAAGTGCCTTGGAGGAAGCGTTTGCGGATGGCCCCGAGCCAGGATGTGGCTCTGCCTCTGGAGCACCCTGTGAACTTCCCACTTCCCTCTCCATCCTCCAAGGATGTGTCTGGATATCTCAGGGATGCCAGAGGGCCGCACTCAAACACAAAACCTGGCAGAGTCACTTCCAAACAGGCCTTTCCGAGCCCTTGTGCTCCTGCTTCCCGCGGGAGGAGCTGCTCCCATGGGAATGCTCACATTCCTGAGGTTCCCAGGTTCCCTCACAGGCACTGCCACGCTCACAGAAACATCTCTGAGCGCTGCAAAAGAGAAACCTCTCCCTGCACAGCACCACTCCAGCCTGCTTTGAACACCAGCCTCTCCAGCTCCTGCCGGGTGAGAGATGCTTCAGCCAAGTGGAGAAGGTCTGGGTCTGCCTTTCCCACCTGCTCCGTGTCAGCCTGGATCTGCCCAGGGCCGGCTCAGGGGGGGCTCAGGCAATCCCCTGTGGATCTGGCTGCGTTCCTGGAGGTTCCACACTGAGCCTTTCCCGGGGCCATGGGAATGTCTAATGTGAGCTCAAGGAATCAGCTGCGGACAGCTTCTGACAGAGCGGAACCTGCTGCTGTCAATAACCGCAGGGTAAGTCTTACCTGGCTTGGAGCAGGCACCTGCCCTCCTTCTGCTTTTAAAATGAGGCGAAACCACCAATATTCTGGTGTTGGAGCTTCAGCCAGGAGATTTAATGGTTATTCAGGTCCCAAAGCCACAGCCAAGCTCAGGAACGAGAGCAGCACCAGCAGCCTGAGCTTCCCCCAGTGTCTATTTCGGGTGCGGACTTTGTGCTGTAAGTTCAGACCAAACAAGAGGGATGTGCCCAAACAGGACTGGATTTTCACTCTCTGATGAGCATTTCAGTGTGAGGTTATCGCTCTGCACGGTGTGGCAGGAGGCTGAGAACTGAGGCAATGAAGTGACAGGCGAATTCCTTCTGCTAAACGGGAACAAGGCTCCGTGGGCTGTGTCGGCACAGGCTGGAAGGAGATAAGGCTCAGCTCCCACTGCAGAGATTTCATGAGAATTGAGAATTTAAAGCCTTTGAGATGTCTGGAACCAGTAATTCTATTTTCATACCTCGGATGAATAAAAAGGTTTTCCAATACCTTACGGTGTCTGTGACGGGAACAGTGTGGAGCTGTGCATTCCTTTGGGACAGGACGTGCAGATCACTGGGAAAGAAAAGCTTGGGTCAGGTTAAATTGACGCGCAGATCCTGAAGTTTCTCCAACTTTTGCTCCTTTTTCGAACCAATTCTGAGCCGGGGAGGATTAAAAAAGTAAAGCTCAAGGACATTTAATTGATGCATCCAAAACAACAGAATTGGGACCTTGAGTTTCTGACCCTGACTCCTCTCACTCAGTTACCACAAATGACTTCAGCAGCCACCTCTTAAATCAGCTCCGAAAATGCATGGAAATGTTAAGAAACAAAACAAAACCAAAAAAATTCCAGCCCGTCTTTCCATTCGGTCAGATACACGCACATAAATACATTTGGGGCTGAAACAAAAGCAAATAACAAACGACTTAAAGCGTCATCCGCAGCTTTGCGGTGCCGGTAAAAGTCCCCCGGCTCTTGTTGAGCTCTCTCGGTTCCAAGTTCACAGCGAACAGGTACAGGGGACAGAGCTCGATCAGGAAACACAACATTGGGTGGAAGGGAAATTCAACAAACGCGGCACGATGCTTGCGCTGAGGTCGGGAGCACTTCCCAGCACCCATTGTGACCTTGACGACAACCACATGAGAAAGGGCTGTTCACACCCCGGCTCCCGAAATGACTGCCTGCTGACTCAGGCTCACAATTACTCACTCTGTCCCTCCTGCTGGTTTCTCCGCTAGCTGCTTCTCTCTGCGAGGCACCTCTGGGTCGGTATCTTCACCCCCTTCCGGCCCAAGGGCACAGCAGCCCCTTGGGGACACAGGGGATTGAGCACATGAGGAAGTGAATCCACAAACACCAGAGGTTTGTGTCCGAAAAGGAGACAGAGGGGTCCTGGAACTTTATTCGAACCAAGGGAGAGGTCATGGGCATTTCCCATGGGGGCTCTCCAATTGTTAGAGGACGCAGTCTCTTTTTATCCCAATTTCCCGGCCACATTTCCCTCTCTCTTTCCCCGTTGGCTGAGGGGCTCGAGAGGTACAGACTTCCCAAATCACCTAATACAAACCCCTTCTAATGTGCATTCCCTCTTTTTGTTTTCTTTGTGTCTCTGTTCTTTTACTCTAAATCCAAGGATTTAACCCTGCCTTGGGTGAGTACCAGTCTATATCAATGGAATTCCCATGGAATTTATGGTTCCTCCCGTTGCTTCCTTCACCTGTCAGGATCTGGCCTTACCTGCCAGCAGCCCCACAGTTTGTTTGTAAAGACATCTCCCTCTCGTTCCTTCCAAGCACGAGACCTGTTGCCTTTTTGGTTGGTCTTGGAATTATGAGGCAGGCACGGTTAAAGGGGTAAAAGGGCTTTTAGCTCGGTGTTTAACAGGATTTTATGGTACACGCCTTGTCAAGGTGGAACACGCAGAGATGCACATCCTGTGTAACGCGTGTACAATTTTTACAGGCCTTGCAAATGAGCAAATCTGTCTGGGATCCCCCAATATGAAGCTTATAAAATGAAGAAATGTCTCTCTGCTCTAAAGAAAACCCCCCAGATGAGGCTGGAGCCCAGGTTACAAAATATGTTCCAGAGAGAAGGTTTCAACCAGGGTTGAAACCTCGAGTTTTTGATAGCGCGGGGCTCTCTGGCCTCCTACTGGGGATGTTTGGTCTTTTCTGCCTTGCAGAACCCCAAAACTGAGCTGGAATATCAGACTGCAGGAATTACAAGCATGTAGGCTAAGGGTACAGAAAATAGATAAAAGGGTATAGAAAAAGAAAAGGCAAAACTCATCAGGCATCAGACCCATCAGGACAATCTTGTCCATCTTTGTTGGCTCGTATGGGGGATTTTTGTGGAGATGTTCTGTTTCCCTGGCTGTCCTTAACAACTCTTAGCGTTCATCCTTTCCCCAAAATCCACCTGGTCAGAGAAATACCCACAGGCCATGCAATAATTGCCAATAAATTTGCCTGTTCTCCACCTCTGTGGAGTGTGAGTGTCTCTGGCATGGAAAAGGAAGGCTTTGGGGATGAGGAATGGGGTGGAAGGGCAGAAATGAGCCTTTGTCAGCCATCCCACCCCATCCTTGGCACTGACCCCGAATCACCTCAAGGATCTCACCTGGGACCCACCAGGACCCCGAGGGGAGGTTCCCCTGCCAGGCTCTGAGTGAGCTGCCAGCTGTCGGGCACATCTGGGGCTTTGGTGGGTGTTGCTCTCACACCACTGCGAGCCCCAGAGCTTCTCCTGCCTGACAGGGACAAAGGAACCTCCTGCCACCAAGGTCCATCTCCTAGGGAGCCCCAGTGCTGTCCTTGCTCTGGGACACTCCGTGCTCTGCTGGCCCTGACCCCTCCCGTCCCCTTCCCACTGTCCCATTTCCAGCAGGCTCCGTTTTTATCCAGGAAAGTGGGCAGTGCCTTCCAATCAGCCAACCACAGCATCTTCATTAAATCAAATCTCCCTTCAAAACCATCAGCCGCAAACCTTTCTGTTCTTGTTTTCCCTCCTGATGCTGCTGTGCTGGAAGGGTTTCAGAAAGGCTGGGAAGCGTTTTTGGAGATGGATCCAAAGGGTTGTGCTCCCACAGGTGCCCCGGGGAAAACCTCCTGGCATCATCGTGCACGAAGCCAGAATTAATTGATGCTGCCCCTGAGCCAGCACTGCAGTCCTGCAGCCCAGAATTTCCCTCTCGCTCCGCTTTGAAGCTCGTAGAGGAATTGGCTGGATTCAGTGCTGAGCCCAGCAGAGACATCCTGTCCCCCAAAACAGCATTTTGGGGATCACGTCCCCTGAGGAGCTCTACAGAGCCCTCCCCATCAGCCCTCCTCCCTCCCCTGCCTGCACAGGGAAGTCTGGAGGAGGCTCCTGCCCCAGCTCTGAGCAGGGCAGGGAATTCAGCCCCCACAGGTGCAAATTCCTATTTCCCGGTGCGTATTTCAGCTCCGTCCCCAGTCCATGTCATCCCCCTCTGGCACCAATATCCCATCACATCCCACCAGCCCGCACCAAACAGATCCAACCTGCCTTGAACCTTTCCTGAAGCATCTCTTGCAGCCCAGGGAGGCACCTGCACCAAATCCGTCCCCTCAAACCCCACAGGAGCCACAGAAACCTTGATCTCCTCCCTGTTTCCCACACAGGAAGGGCTGATCAGGATGCTCCTGCCAGTTCACCTCATCAGCCGCAAGATTTGCCTAATTTTGCTGAGATTTGGAACCACCCCAAGAGCCTTGACAGAGTTTCTTCTTTGGCTGTGAGTGCTGGCTCACGTTCTCCAATCCCCCACCTGCTCTGACATGAGCCAGAGGTGCGTGGATGTTTGCACTTGAGACACCTGAAAGGCAAACCCACCACCAATCCATGATCTCAGACACAAATCACACCTGTGTGGTTTTGTACCTGGCGGTGCCAGCTCCGTCCAGCAGCACATCAATTATGCTAATCACGTTCATAAATAACTCTCCTGTTGGGATAATTACACAGAGGTGTGAATGTGACTTGTCTCATGTGCTGAGGTGCAGGATCATTCATCCAGCATGAGCTTGGGTAGAGCTCTTAACCCTGATGTTTAACCCGGATAATTCCACCCAAGAAAATGTGTTCATCCATTTACTTTTATTGTTCTGCATCTGTTGTAAGTTTTGAGAAACGCCAGAGCTGCCCTTCCTATTTTGGGCTCTTCCCCATCCCCAAATGCTGCCGTATCAAGCAGGACCTACTTAAACACCCAGAAACCACCGGAAAGCTGCTGTGGAAAAGCACAAATGGTCTGAAATCCTGCAGCTCACTGCAGGCCAGGCCTGAGCTCCTGCTTTCATCACCAGCTTCCCCCTTGAGCACAAACCACGTCTGGCTCCCGGTGCCCTGGCTGTGCCCACAGCTGGGGGAATGAGGCGATGTGTTTTTGTCACTTGGGTGATTCCCATGTGGTGAGGCCTCTCAGGGGGGGATCTTTGCTTGCTGGCAGGGCCCAGGGACTCGTCCAGCCCTCCTGGGATGGGAGCGGGGCTGCCCACGGTCCCCACAGCTCACGGGGATTGTCACCATCAGGTGAATGGGACTGCACTCCTGTCTCCTGTCAGTCTGAAGAGCTCAGGGCTGGGGTAGTGGGAAGGTGGTCAGCCCAAGCAGGACCAGGGATCCCATCAGGACCATCTCCTGAAGACCTGGAGATGCGGCAGACCCTCCAGGCCAAAAGCTTTTCCATGCTTGGAGTCCATCCCAGCAGTTGTACGTAACAAAAAGACATCTTCCTTCTGTGATTACACTTTTTTGTTGGGTTTGAAGGGGCCTCAAAAACCATCTCATCCAATCCCCCTGCAGGGACACCTGCCACTATCCCAGGATGCTCCAAGCTCCATCCAACCTAGCCTTGGACACTTGCAGGGATGGGTCATTCCACGACCTTAGGACGATTCCACGATTTTCTGCAGTCCCAGCCCCTCCAGACAAGCCCTAGAGCTCTGTGCCGGGAAGGGCTTTTCCCTTCGAGTTTTATCAGCGAATCCCGATCCGTGTTCAGAGCCGGGGCAGGGCTGGGTCAGCGCTGTGATAAGGCTGTCACAGATCCCTCAGGGGCTGCACCCATTTCCTCCAGATAAGGAGCTGCAGCACAGATGAAAACAGCGTCACCCATCACCCGTGAGTGAGGGACTGCACCGCAGCCCTTTCACGTGCCTGAGTCACTGAGAGCCCCAGGGAAGCGGCACCAAGCCCCGGGGACACTCGGCTTTTGCAGTCATCCCTCCCTCAGGACCAACGCCTGAGGGGGAAAAAGTGTTCCAAAGGATGACCTTGCCCTCGGTGTGTGGAAAGATCTGTGCCTCGGGTGTAATGCAGGGCAGGCACTCTGCTGATACAGAGGGGAGCACAGAATATCCCGAGCTGGAAGGGACCCACAGGATCACCCAGTCCAACCCTGTCCCTGCACAGACACCCCAACAATCCCAGCCCGGGCACCCCTGGCAGTGCTGTCCAAACGCTCCTGGAGCTCTGGCAGCCTCGGGGCCGTGCCCATTCCCTGGGGAGCCTGGGCAGTGCCCAGCAGCCTCTGGGGGAAGAACCTTTCCCTGATCTCCAGCCTGAGCCTGCCCTGGCCCAGCTCCAGCCCTTCCCTGGCTCCTGGCCCTGGCCCAGAGCAGAGCTCGGAGCTGCCCCTCGGGAGGAGCTGCAGCCCCTGGGGAGCTCTGCCCTCAGTCTGCTCCAGCTGAACCATCCCAGAGCCCTCAGCTGCTCCTCATGGGCCCCTCCAGACCCTTCCCCATCCCCGTGTCCCTCCTTTGGACACTCTCTCACAACTTTAGATCTTTTTCTTACTGAGGCACCCAAAACTGCCCCTAGAACTCGAGATTGCCCCAGCCCAGAGCAGAGCGGGACCATCCCCTCCCTCCCCTGCCAGAGCTGCTGTCCCTGCTGCCCCCAGGACAGGGATGTCCCTCCTGGCTCCACATCCACCTGCCCAATGACCAGGCCCCTCAGCTCCCTTGCCAAGCTGCTGCTCCTCATTTTGCCTTCACCCCTTTCCCCTGGCTCCATTATTAAACTGGGAATTCCCACTAAAGCTCAGGAGCTGTACCGAACCAAGCTGATTTGCTTTTCCACCCCATAAATAACCCTCATTTCCAGGACTGCCAAGTGGCAGCAGCTGTTGGAGCAGCAAGGTGCTTATCTGGAAACGTAAAGCCCTTGAATGAACTGCTCCAGAGCAGGGAGCTCATATCCGGTAACCCGGGCTATTTTTAAGTCTCTTGTTTTATTCACTGCAGCTCAATTTCCACGCCAGCCCAGTGCTGGACGTGGGATATAAATAGGAATTCATCCAGGCCTGGTCAGAGTTATCTGCCTGCAGCCCTCGCTCCTGGCAGCCGGACAGGGGAGGAAGGAGCCAAACATCACCGGGAACGTGACCCCCCTTGAGCTTGCTCACAAAACAGCTGGAGTGAGGTCTCCTGTTTGTTAGGAAAAAATGTCTTGTCCAGGACAAAAAAAGGCTTGGAAACTCATCCCACACACAGCCTGGCACCCAGTGTGGGGAGAGAAGGATGATGCTCGCAGCAAAATCTGCTCTGTTGCTGCTGGGAGCTGCTTTGGTTCCCGATATCCCAAAGAGAGGGGATGGGCACCTCTGGGTGCTAAAATGTGGTGATTTCCCTGGTCAGGATACACAGGGAAAGGGATGGTGGGAGAAAATAAAACCCAAAAGCTAGTGCCAAGCATAGGGAAGAAAATGTGTAATATTTTATATGTTATATAAAAAATGTAATATGTAATTCTATATAAATATAATGCCAGAATCCTGGAATGGTTTGGGTTGGAAGGGACATTAAAGCTCATCCCATCCCACCCCTGCCATGGCAGGGACACCTTCCACTGTCCCAGGCTGCTCCAAGCCCTGTCCAGCCTGGCCTTGGACACTGCCAGGGATCCAGGGGCAGGCACAGCTTCTCTGGGGAATTCCAGTTCAAAGAAGGATCAGGGAGGGGCTGCTCCTTGGGAAAGAATACTAAATTATTAAATAATTAATTATGAAATAAATAAGAACTGTTACCCTGGGAGAGTGGAAGGTGTCCCTGCCCATGGCAGGGGTGGGAATGGGAGGAGCTTTAAGGCCCCTTCCAACCCAAATCAAGAAAGGGGATGCACCAAGAATTCCGGTTAAAAAGAGTTATTAATAAATCAACAGTACTTCATAATAAATCATAATAAAGTTCATAGGTAAAACCAGTTTGAAAAGGGGGATCTTTGCCTTAAATGCTTTGCGGGGTGGATCCAGAGCCCTAAAGCACAGGCAGGGCTTTGAGAAGGGCTGGCTCCCAGTCCCAGGGCAAACCTGGGATAACGCCCAGCTCATGCCAACCTCTGCAGCCCCAGGACTCTGCACTCCCCAGCAGCATTTCTGCCCCAGGGATTTGCAACATGGATTTTCCACGTTCTCCAGGAGCCGCTGCTGTGGTGCCAATGGATGTGACAGCACAGAGCTGCTGGAATGGATCAGGGACAGAGCGTTTGCCAACAGAAATATGGATGGGTGCTCATTTATAACCCCCCTCTATCTCCCAGCTGATCAGAGGAAATGAATTCCAAACCGTTCTCCAGGAAAACACAGCGCTGGCAAAATTCATCAGGAACATGTTTAATCTCCCTGGTACTTTGTCAATTTTTTCTTTTTTTACCCCATTTCTCAATTTTTTTATTTTTTTTTAATTTTGTAAGGGTTCTTACAAAAGAAGAATAGGAACGACAGTGGACAGGGGAAATAGGAACTGGCTGGGGTGATTTCTATGAGGCTCTTACAGTAATGGGTTTGAACATCCAGGGTGATCAGATGAGGCCATAATTCTTAATAGGTGAATATTCAATAATCCAAAGTCGGGAAGGAGATGATTAATTGCCTTTTTAGGGGATTTTTTTTTTATTTAGATTTATACCGAGGAGGAAATAACATTTTCCTGGAATCAATGCATCTTTGCTTCTAAGTTAGAAAACTGAAATTAATAATTTTTGAGGTCTCTCTTTAGAAAAAACTTATACCAGCCCAAGCCCCTCAGCCATTTAACTCCCAGCTGAGCTCCCTTTCCATCTCCCACCCAAATCCTGCCTCACTCACTGTCCCTGGCAACACTCAGGGCGTGGGGAGCGTGGTTGGGCTGCCCAGGGAGCAGCAGCAGCACCCGGGAATCCCCAAAATTCCAGTATTTGGGATCCCACCGCAGGCTTTGTGTCCCAGGGCAGTGCCACGTGCCCTGTGGGATTTATCCCATCAGCTTCCTCCGGGGCTGCTTTGCCCAAACAGCACAAAGTGCAGGCCCTGAAACGGCAGAAAAACGCCTTGGCTGAGCAGGAGATGGGAAAATGAGAAATGAGGAGCGCAGGGAGAGCAGAGCCTGGAGCGGAGCTGGCTCCTCCTGCCCTCCCCTGGGCACCCAAGTGCTGTTCCTGCTCAGGAAACATCCCAGACAATTCGTCACATCCCTCAGACCTGGCCTGGCTCCCGGGGAAGGGGGAGAGGGAGGGTTGCCAAGCAGGGGTGGCTCTTCAGGAGGCTGCTGCCAGGATGGTGCCAGTTTCCCTGCAGGGCAGGCCCTGCACTGGTTTGGGCATCACCAGGGCAGAGGGGATGGCACCTGTCCCTTGCAGGGGTGACTCCCGAAAAGATCTCATCCCTGCATTCCCTCACTCCAGCTTGGGGAAGCCCTCCCACCTCAGATTATTCTGGCATTCTTCGACCTTTCCCTGCCTGTGCTCAGGCTGATGGAATCAATTTGTCCTGGAGGGACGGGTCAGGCCTTTGGGATTCTCCAGGGTTCACGCCACGAGTCCCGCTGCAAATCCCTTCGGAGGTTCTCAAACCCCAGGCTGAGATTTCAGCGCCGCAGGAGTTTTGGCTGGCTGGGCTCTTTGCAAAGACATCGATTTCACCCTCTAATAGGCACAGCAAACTTGATTTCAGCCCCGCTTACAGCGCTGTAAATCCCGGCTAACCACATTAAACTCAGGGCTTAAAACCACCACGAGGAAAAAGTCACCTCAGGTGTGTGCAGCCAGGAGCCTGGCCCGCAGCCACCCTGGGCTGATTTGTAAAGCAGCCCAGAGAAATTTCTCCATAAATGTTCCATTAATATTAACAGCTAAGTCCCTGGCCTGCCTTAAAACCCTCAGCCCCACCAAAGTTAGCAGCCACTGTTTTCTGATTTAATTGGCTCCCGAGGCTGACAGAGCACAGCAGCAGTGGCTGCAAGCTGATGGAGTTCCCCTGGACTCAATCCCATTTATTTCTGTCTCTAACAGGGGTATAAACACTGCCCTGGCTGAGGACCAGCCTCTTGCTCCATCGCTTTTTCAAGGCACAGGACACAATCTGAATGGAAACCACCAGGTCCTATGACTTCTCCTTCAATTTTTCACCTAAACTTCACTGAATAAAAAAGTTCCCCAGGAGTACGAAATCTAGTGGGTTGTTCTCTCCTTCAAGAAATGATTTTTGAGGCTTTCTAGAAATCTCCCACCACGAGGAAGAGCTTTAAAGAAAACACACCCTGGAGCTGGTGCATCGATCCTCGAGCTGTGCCCAAAACATGGGGTACACCAGGAAATATTCACTTTTTAACAGGAAGGAGAGGCCTTTTATTTCCTGAATCAAAGGTAGCAACAGCCCAAGCACAGCCCTGGTCCATCCTGCCCCTAATAAATCCTTCGGCCCAGGTTTCCCCATGGCTCCAGAGAAGTCAGGCTCAGCAAGGCTCAGCTCAAACCTTAAACTTTCCCCAGTCCCCGACGAACCACGTCCCAAACATGACTAATCCCAAAGCAATGGTTTCAGGAGAGGAGGAGGAATTAAACACAACTTCGTGTAATTAATAACTATTTAAACAGAACAAGGTGAGCCAGAGGGAATTTCTTGCCTCGCTCTCCCACTAAATCCTGCCTGGGCACTGGTTTGTACTGGTGTGGTTGCACTGGTGCCCACGCTGAGCGAAAAACACAACCACAGCTTTTAGAGAGAAGGCAAATTTGGGCTTTTAAATTGTTTCAGATCATGTGAACAGCGGGTTTTAGTTTCTGTTCATAACGTGAGCAGACTGAAACCTGAAACCAGAAAGAAATCAGAGAGAAGCAAGAGAGTGGGCAGCTCGTGAGAGAAAAGAAAGGCTCGGTAGCAAAGGCTCCCCATTCAGAAAAATGGAAAGTGCTAGGGAGAACCAGCAAAGGGAGACTTTCAGAAAATCAGAACGAGAAATACAACACCTAAAACTGAGGACAGAAGGGTAAGTGGCAGCTGAGAGTGGCACAAGGATTTAGTGAGACACTCGAATGCTTCCAACTGAGATGCAGATAGAAAGGGTTAAGAGAGACGCGAAAAAAAAGTCTGCGATTTCTGCATTCGTCGGAACTAAGGGAAGAAAAGGAAACACGGGCAAAGCTACAGTAGTAGACATCCTTCTTGTTTCAGTTTGCAGAGAAAAAAAAAAAAAAACCTGCTCCACTCTCCCCAGCTGCCCAACAATGAGGCAGGAAGAAACTAAAAATAAAGGCTGTGTGTACATATTTATTTACACATAAATAAACATATTTATTTATTTATTTATTTGTTTGTTTGTTTGTTTGTTTGTTTGTTTGTTAGTTTGTTTTAAAAAGGACCAGAGATTGGTTGTATTGACTACTCTGGGATTTAAAGGGTGAAATACTCCAGGGGCTACCAGCCACCCCAAAATCTCCTTGCAGACAGTGATGCCCTGGCAGCCGGAGGTGACGTGGTCACCCAGAGGGAAGTGGGACAGGGATTTTCAGGAACATCCAGAGAACACTCTGTACATGAACCCTCCGGTGATGCAATGGCAAGAGACATCCAAATTGTCTTTCTCAGTGCACACTGTGTCCCAGAACAGCCTTTGTGACACACATCTGGCTGCCTGGATGAGAAGGAAACTGAAATAGCCAGATTTTTCAGGGCTTTGGGTGCTGCTTTCCATGCAGGCCTGGTTTTGTTTGGGTTTTTCTGGCCACCCTACGTGGCACAGGCCGCTGAAGAGAGCACACACGAGTCCTTGAAGCTCTGAGCTGCTTGTTCCCTCATTTATGTCCTTCCAGAGGAGCTGCAGGGGACTGGGATCTTTATCCAATGTTCTGCAGGCAAATCATCCCAAAATACTCTTCCTTCCGAGGGTGCCAAGGATGACGGGCAGGGAGGCCGGGCTAGGTGATAGCTCAGATGCCATTGGAATGAGGAGCAAACGGCAGCGATGGAATCTGCCCCGAGGGAGCTCCTGGCTCTGGGGACGAGCCAAACCCCGGCTGGCATCGCTGCCAACGCCTCACAGGGGACAAACCAATCTGCTGGCTCAGCCTGGGGCTCTGACACATCATGCCCTGCTCCTGAAACCTCCGTGGGTTGGGCATTTTCCATTTTCCATTTTCCATTTTTCATTTTTCACGTTGGCTGTTCTGAGCTGTGTTGGCATCTCTGGTCCCTCCCAGCGAGGACGTCACCTTGCCAAGGGCTGGGAAAGGCACAGGGAAAGGATTTTGGGAAAGGCACAGGGAAATTATTTTGGGAAAGGCACGGGGAAATGATTTTGGAGGGTTCTGCCATAAAAGGCTTGGAGTCATCTTCATCTCTCCTCGGATTTGTGAGTGTTGGGATGGATTACTCAGAAATTCCCTATTTCCCATGGCATTCCCATGGCATTGCCTTTCCATCCAGGATGGAGAGGAAGAGCCAGGCTGGGCTGGTGGCACAGAGAGGTCATCAAGGTGACAAGAGCCACAACTCCCTGAGGAATGTTTGATTCAACAGAAATTCCCCACCATCCATGCCAAAAACAAAGCATCTGGAAAAACACAGTGCCAGCTCTGGTTCCAAAAAAAATCCTTTTCCATGTCCTGTCATCCACAGTCATGGATTGCCACCTCAAGAGTCTCCTGGGTGCTGAGACCCCTCTGTCCCCTCATGCCGGGAAGCCCTGTGGGGACATTTTGCTTAATCTGAACTGGGTCAGATCCCTAAATACACCTCCCCTCCTAAGGGAGCTGGTGTTCCAAGAAAGGTGGTGCCACCGTGGAGCTAAGCTGGAGCTCTGGGAGAAGAGGAGATGTAGCAAGGCTGAGGGTAGAATCTACCACACACCTGGGAAATTTTGGGGCATTTCTCTAAAGGGGTCCAAGAGAGCTGGAAATGGACTGTGAACAGGGTTCTGTTCAAAGTGAGAGTGACAGGACAAGGCGAAACGGTTTTAAAATGACAGAGAGCAGGGCTAGGTTGGATTTTAGGAAGAAATTCTTCCCTGTGAGGGTGGTGTCCTTGGCACAGGGTGCTCAGAGCAGCTGTGGCTGCCCCTGGATCCCTGGAAGTGTCCAAGGCCAGGCTGGACAGGGCTTGGAGCAGCCTGGGACAGTGGGAGGTGTCCCTGCCATGGCAGGGGTTGGAATGGGATCAGCTTCTTCCAACCCAAACCTGTGATTCAGCTCCTCAACACTCCTTGGAACAGCTCTGGCTCGGTTCAGGTCTGTGCAGAGCCCACAGGTCATGGAGAGGGTGAGAAATGGCATCAAACTGGGGGCTGGAGATGAGGTCCCTCAGTAACTTCGGGTGATGTCCTGCGCTCATGGGCGGCAGGAATCTGAATGGATGGATGATGGGTTGTTTGCAGCCCATGGATTAATGTGACAATGAATTTTTCACAGACTTTTGCACATCTGGAGTAGAACCAAGAGTCTCTTTGCCAGTAAAACTCTGGTTTCACATCAGAATTTGGAGCACCACCCTGCTTTTCCCAAAATCCTGGAGCTGTAGGTGCTGCTCCACAGAAAACCTGGCCTCAAACCACAAAGTGCTGAGCACTTAAGGTTGTAATTTGCTGCTTACAAGGGGCCTGAGCTGTTCTGAAAACCCAGCCCAGATTATGGGTTTCAAATACTAGAAAATCTGTCCCTGAGCTCTTAATCCAGTTTCTGGGTTCATCACAAATGGAGCTGAGCCATTCTTGGAAGGAAAACTTGGCGAAAGGAACCTTTCTCCAGTGCCTCAGTAGAAACCACACACAAAGCTCAGGCCAGGCAGTCTGGGTGCGGGAGAAATTAAAGATGTGAGTGAGGGAAGAGGTGACAGCGGGGCAGCTGCCAGAGCTGAGGGCACAGCAGCAGGACTGGCACCAAAACCCTCCTGGAGGTTGGTGTGTGGTCACACACTTGGATGGCAGCTGGAGATTCCTCAATCCCAGCCCTGCTTGTGCGGAGGCAATTCCTGCTGCAGCCATTCCCACAACAGTAGGATGTGCCCTGGTGCCATCAGGGTGTGGGAAATCATCTCCCTTCGCAGAAGGCATGGGGAGAAGAGCTCAGTTCTCCTGCCTCAGAGCTTCACAGAGTTGTTCTCCTGCTTTTTATACTTAATGGGGGAAAAAAAACAGGACTTTAATGGGGCTATTCTTTTTTAGAAGTCTCTCCTAAAAGCAGCTCTCTTTCAACAGCTCATTTACTGCCCATGTGGGGCTCCAAAGTGAAATCTGCTCAGGCCGTGGATCTGAAAGACTTCACACTAATCCTCAACGATCCTTGCTGTTCTCTGGCAGCCAGGCTGGATTGTCTCTTGATTGCCCACATCAATAAATCATACATTATCTATGCTTGAATTTGGTGAAGATTCTGGTTAATGGTGCATGAGATAGAAGAGGACTCAGCTGATGAGTTGCGCTGCTCAGTAAGAACTGGCTGAAGTGGAAAAAACAGCCAAGATGGATTTTTGCCATCAAAAACCCGCTTGTCTGGTCTCGTGCATGGATAGCAGCAGATGCACTGATTAAATCCACGACGGATTTGTGGAGTCTCACACGCCAGCAAGGGAAATTGGAAGTGGAAGAAGAATCTGGGATGTGTTTGGTGCCAACAGACACAAGGAGCAGCAGAAGGAGGGGAGAAAACGGAGCGGGAGATGTTCTCCTCACCCAGGAGACCTCGGGCAGTGCCCAGCAGGGCAGCCTCTCCTCCCAGGCCTCTCCCCACCCATCTTTTCTCTTTATCTTAGCACCATCTAGAGGGATGTGCCTGCACACCCGAGTGAGGAGAACACCCACACCCTGGCTGTGGAGCCAAACCTCAGGAGAGCAGTTCATTCCTCCAGTCACCTTCACAAGGTGCCGTCATCCCCCTCGACCTCGGGGAACTGCAACAGTGGGTTCTCCACAGGGACTGGAGGTTGAGATGTTCAGGGGGGAGGTCTGGATGGTCATGCTCAGGGTTTCAGGGGTTTTTTCTTCATTTTTTTATCATCTACAGCTCTTGCAGGCTTCAACAGAGGCCTCATCTGGAGTGCTGTGCCCAGCTCTGGATGCTCAGCACAGCAGGGCCAGGGAGCTCCTGGAGCGGGGCCAGCACAGGCTGTGAGGATGAGGAGGGCCTGGAGCAGCTCCGTGCCCAGGAAAGGCTGAGGGAGCTGGGGCTGCTCAGCCTCCAGAGGAGCCCCAGCTGAGAGGGGCCCTCAGGCCTGGCTGGCCCTGGCTGCAGGGAGGCTCCGAGCAGGGCCCGGGCTCTGCTGCGGGGGGCCCAGCGATGGCACCAGAGCAACGGGCAGGGACTGAGCCCAGGGAGCTCCCCCTGCACAGGAGGCACAACTTCATCCCTGGGCAGTGCCTGAGCCCTGAGCAGAGCCCAGAGAGGGGCTGGGGTCTCCCTGACTGGAGATATTCCATTTTTAGAGGCAATTCCTGCACTCCATCGACACCATCCCCGACCAGCCTCACACAATCCCAAAGCAAGGCCATGGAAACCGAAGTCCACCTGCCTGGAGCAGCGAGTGCTTGGTGTGGAGATAAGAAGGGAAGCACCTTGCCCTGGCCAAAGCGCAAAGCAGGAGCTTTCAGAATTCACCTGACCGAGATTCAGGAGCACAGAGAAGCACAAACAGCAGCAAGGTCTGGCAAAGGATGCACAAAATCTGCATTTTTTCAGTAACTGGCTGCAGTGAGGACTAAACTCAGTCAGTGCTCTGGAGGTGGGATGGGGTAAAGACCCTGGAAAAATCAAGGACAATCCTCTGCCTATATTTTGTCTGCTAGGGATGTCACACTTACCTCCCTCCTTGTACAAGGGGTATAAGAGGTTTTGAAGGTTTGGGGATGGAAGGATAGTGGAAGGTGCCCCTACCCACGGCAGAGGGGTTGTAACTGGATGATTTTTAAGGTCCCTTCCCACCCAAATCATCCTGTGATTCCAAGACTGTCCCTGCAATGTTGAGAGAAGAACTCCCAGATTCTTCGTCCACTTCCATTGCTGCACTGTTTGCTGCAGCAAAGGAAAGGAAAAGTCCCTTTCCTCACCCCTGCCCCACACAAGCTCAGTGCCCACAGCAGGGACCCTCTCCAGGTTTGGGATCACAGCTCGAGTTTCTCCTCCCACACCCCAAACTCCCGAGGCAGCCCCTCCAACCGAGGCCGGGTCACCTTTCATTTTCCCTGACTCAAACCACTGAGAGCTGCCCTGAGCCAGCACTGGGAGCACTTTCTCTTTCCCGGGAGGAGCAGGGATCCCATTCCCGGGCAGGGATCCCCGGGGCAGGGCCAGGCTGAGCCATGGCCCCACACGTGACCGGGGAGCAGCATCCCCGTGGGAGTGAGGGGGAAGGAGGAAGCCGGGCTGTTGAGTCAACACTGCAGAGCTGTCGGCGAGAGCAGAGAGAGGCAGCGAGAGCCAGGCTGCCTGCAAAGGACAGATCTGCCGAGCCCGCGAGAAAATGGTCTGAGTAATAATCAACGGTAAGGAAAGCTCTGCTTTGAGGAGAGAGCTTCGAGGGTAAATAGTCTGCGTATTTCACGGCCTTGGCTTGTGGGGGAGACAGGCTGGTGCTGGAGGGGTTTGGAGCACAGCCAGACACGGAGACAAGGCCTGTTTATCGTGGGAAATCCAGTCCCCTCTGCTGCTTTTGGCCACAACCCGCTGTGGGTCCCACTCCGGGCTCACTGGGGAGGCTGTTTCGGGGTCGGTGCAGTTTCCCATTGCTGAAAGCTCTCCCCATTCCCCTGTCCCCCCAGCCTGCCGCTATGTGGCCAGGAGGATGAGGAGCCTGTGGAGCCGGGAGCCCCAGGAGCGCCGGGAGCCACCGCCCTGCCCAGCGCAGGCAGCGCCCCAAAGCCACCAGCAGAGTAAGTGTGGGCAGTGAGGACAGGGACAGCCAAACCTCCCGGGATGGGATGGGATGGGATGGGATGGGATGGGATGGGATGGGGGGCCAGGGCTCAGCTGGGCTCAGCCAGGCCTGGGGGGCACCTCCACACTCCCTATCTGTGCTCCCAGGACCAGGTAGAAGTCGCAAAATATTTTGTTCTCCCTGGTTTATTTTTCCTTGCTGGGTTTTGTTGTTAAATGTCATTCCAGCCCCTGGCAGAGGGGAGGAGCAAATAGCAGCTTTTGGAACGGGAGACGGGCGTGCTTAGGGGAGGGATTAGAGGGATGAGAGGATGTCACCTGTCACCATTCCTGGTGATAGAAACAGCAGGAGAAGGAACAGTCATCTTAGGAAGAGCCGAATGCAAGCTCCTGGTGCTCCAGGACTCCCTAAGCCACCCCAAGCGTTGGCCTGGCCTTTGCTGGTATGAGGTTGCTGGTGATGGTTGGTGGCAGGAGGGTTTGGACACAAACGAGTCCCAGGCTGTCCCTGGGTTGTTTCTGACCCCCAGGGCAGCTCCTCCACACCGAGCTGATGGGCAGGTGGTCCCCAAGGTGAGCAGCTCTCTTGCATGTTTCATTAGAGTCCTAAATCCCCTTGTTCATCCAGGCCAGCTTCTCCACGCTGCTGTGCGGGGACAGCTTTATTTCAGTGTTTTCCAGCCCTCTCTGGTCACCTGGCCCTGCCCCAGCTGCGCTGGGTGCTGAGCACAGAGCTCTGGATGAACTGGCAGGGACAGGGAACGCTGCTGTGCTCCAGGTGTGCCCCTGGCACAGCCCGAGGGAGCCGGCCCGTGACCAGCAGCCGCACGTAGCATCCGCTGAAGACCACCAGGAGCTGCTGGGCCATGGCCTGGAAGGAACAAGAGATCTGTCAGAGCAGGGCAGCCCTGTGGGCCGAGCAGAGGATACATCCAACAGCGTTTTCTCCCTGCTCCAAGGACTGTCAGAGCAGGACAGCAGCCAATGGCACAGATGACTGTCCCAGATCCCCTTGTGGCCAGCAGTGCTGGCACACTGTCCCCACGGGAGGTGACACTGCTGGCCTGGCAGCCTGGGGCCCTGCCTGCCCTGTCCCTGCCCCCTCAGGAATATTCTTGCCTGTGGACAGCCAGACAGCCTCAAGCTGCAGGGATGTCACCTGCACTGAATTCGCTCAGTGACAGTGACAGGAAAACTGAAATAAATCCAAATCCTCCCTTTGGGAGCTCCTTACTGAGCGGGAATCAGGACACATTTGTTGCTCAGCGTGGCACAAGTCTTTGAAGGCACTTTCTGTGAAGGAGACAAAGGCTGGGCACATCCCCAGCCTGGGGAGAGGTTTTCTTCCAAACAGGACCCTTGGGACCAGCAAGGAAAAGCCCAATCCATGAATTCCTCAAGGATTAAGCCCCAGCTGCTCAGACAACTTTGACTGCTCAGCAGCATCAGGGCTGGAGAAGGTGTGTGTGGATTTCCAGGTGCTTCTGCTGGAGAAAAAGGAGGTGACCCCCATGGCTGGTGCCTGCTGGGATGATTTTGGAGTTGCAATGCCGCAGGGGGGTGATTTGGTGCCTCTGGCAGGGGGATATTTCTCCTTACCTCGGGTGGGCCCTCGGGGATGAGGCGCAGGAGCTCATTGCAGGTCACGGGTTCTTTATTCAGGGTCACCCCGCTGGATAAAAGCGGGGATTCCTCACATGGAGCCTCCTCCTCCACCCTCAGCTTGGGCTGAGCTGCCACATCCATGACAACACGGAGCTTGTCCAGGCTGTGCCTCAGGCGTGCCTGGGAGAGAAGGGGATTTTGGGGCTCTCCAGAGGCAGGCAGCAGTGGTGTCCTGAGGAGAGCCTTTACAGGGCACAGTTTCCTCCTGCAGAATTTTAATTCCTGGGATTTCCCAGCCCAGGCAGCAGTGTTGTCCTGAGGACGGAGTTTAAAAGGCACAAAAGAGTTTAAAATTTCCTCCTGCACATTTTTTACTCCTGAAATTTCCCATCCCAAGGACCATGCCCAGCACTTGGAGCTGGGGGTCCATCCCACAGCCTGGCATGGGGAATCCTTTAAAAAACTGAGTTCTATTATCCCCTGTGGGAATCAGGGAATCACTGCCCATCCCAGAGCTGCAGTTCCAGGGAGACGAGCAGCCCGGAGATCTTTGAAGGGCTCTCACCTCTCATCCCACAGAGACAGCTCGGTGGATATTTATACACCCAGAGAAAACAAAACATTTTCTGAAGGGCCAAGAGGACAAAATGTTTATATAATTAACTCAATACCGCACTTCCTGCTCCTCCAGGCCATCCCACGTGCTGCAGGAGGACAGCTCAAGCTGTCTCAAGGTGTGCCACATGCTTCCAAAATTTGCCTTTGATTCCTGATGACTTTCCATCATTAAAGCTGCACAGTTAATTACCCAGACACGCACATTCCACGGGGTCTGGACGAATTCCTGCTGAACTGGGCACGGACAGACGCACTTTATTCACCTCCCGGTGTGCCCAGCTCCCACTGCACAGCACGGGGACCTCAGCAGGGCACTCGGACACTCCTTTGTCCTTGCCCACCTCCATTCCAGCCGATCTGGGGCTTAGGGCTGGACCTGCCCGTGTCCCCAGGCTGTCCCCACCATCCCTTACCTGCTGAGTCCCCTGCAGGTGGGCAATGAGGGCTGACAGGGCCTGCAGGCAGCGCTCGGGGCTGAAGTGCACAAACCACAGCTGGAAGGGGCAGGTTCAGGATGGAACCTCTCCATGTTTCCCCCTGCCAGCCCCGTGCTCCATGTGGGTGGTGGGATGGGGCTCGCAGGGAGCAGAGCTGAGGCAGCTGATGCCCACGGGGTGCCCAGGACAGCCCAAATAACCCAGCCCAGGGGGAGTTTGAAGCCTTGAGGGTCTGGGCTAAGACAAAACTCCAGGAAAATGGGGAAGAGAAGAAGGGTGGCAGGGAAGGGCCACTGCCCAGAAGGCAGCCAGGCCTCCTCCCTCTCCTCCTGCAGCCTGGGATGACCCTGGCTCATTGCCCAGGGCTCGTCTCAGTGATTTACACCTAAACAAACGGTGTGGCACAGGGACTTGGCTCCCCTGAACCCCTTCCTGCTGCCTTGCCTCCACTCCGGTTATTTCTGACCAAATCGGCCAAACTTGGTGCTGCTCTGAGGACACTGTTGGGAAGAGGCTTCCAGGAGCAATGTGATGGGGATGTGAGCCCTGCCAGCTCTGAAACAGCCAGAGCTCCGTCCTTGTGCATCTCTAGCAGCAGGGATCCGGGGAAAAGTGTCAGAGCCAGAGGGTAAAATGGATCTGACATTGGAGCAGGCAGAGCAATCGTAAATCCCTGGGCTATTTGCTGCTCTCAGGTGTTTTGGGACAGGCAGGTAAAGGTGAAGGCTCCTTGGATTAGTCCTCTAATGGACTGTGCTGCTCTGAATAAATGTGGAATTCAGGTTTAAAAGCGTTTCCTCCTCCTCCTGAATGGCTTTGCCCTCCTGCAGTGTTCCCTGTTCCTTGTGCTTCACCCTGGGCTCCCTCTCCATTGGCATTTCAAGCCTCTCCCTGTCTCTCTCTCTCACCTTCCTTTAACACCTTCATGGAGTTTTAAAACTCTCCTCATTCCCCTAAATCCATTCTAGTCCAGAAGAAGCATCTCTGAAAAGCAGCAAATGAGCCCAGCAGTGGGGATTCTGGTTTATTTTCCATGTTGGAGTTTTTGGAGGACAGTCTGGTTTTCTCCCTGTTGGTTCTTTTAGGATTTGGTTTGGTTTGGGTTTTTTTTTTGCCATAGACACATTTTTGTCACTCTGTCTATGGCAAGAGCCATCACTGCCACAGAAATATAAAAGCCTTTCAGGAATAATGATCTTCCCTGGGGAATCCCATTTCAATCCTTTAGACTCGTTATTTCCAATAACCTTTGGGCACATCTCAGTCCTAATTTACAGGAGAAATGAAAATATCCAATTCCTCGTGCCATCCCATAGGAGACAAAGCAGATCCTGGGAATCCCACCCTCTGGATCACAACATCAATACCTGCACACCAGGAGATATTTATCCAGGAGGGACCTGAGCAATTCCCAGCAGAAAGGATACTTTTAGGATGTTGTGTGGCCCATCCAGGACATCTGTAATCCCCAGGATTAAGTTGTGTTTGATGAAGATTTCATTGACAGCTGCCAGCCTCACATCTGTGTTCACATTTAGCTGTTAATGAGGAAAAACAGCAAGGAAAATAGCAAGGAAAAACAACACACCTTGCAGCAAAAGTCAGATCAGCCTATAGAGACAAATTCAGCTGGAATATCCCAAATTTCTGAAAGGAAAATCGTGACAGGAGCAGAATGTGGGCAGGGCAGGGCTGTCACCTTGGCTGTAGAACATCCCTTGCCTCAGCCTGTTCCCCGAGTGCTGTAAAAATACTCCTTCCTCCCTGGATAATTGGATTTTTTTCTGCAACGAGGGAATGTTCTGGGTCCCAGGAGGAAGGAATCCACATTCCCACACACCAGGAGCCTCCCCTCACCTTCCTCTGGTGACAATCAATGACCAGGATCACCAGCACAGTGAGAGCCAGGGCCACCAGGGTCACCAGCACGCCGCTCCCCCAGTGCTGTCCCAGGGAACACAGCTGGAGTGTGGAGTAAAGGTTTGCCCACAGAGAAATGTAGAAAACCTGCAAAAAAAAAAAAAAAATAGAGGGGCTGGGGAGAATCACAAACCCATGAAAGTGAGAAAAGTCACGGGAAGAAGGAAATAACACTCCTTTCTCCCTCGTAAATTAAGTCCCACAAGATTTTCAGAGAGTGAGAAAGGACAGAAGTGCTTTCCAATAATAAATAGAGGAAAGAAAGGGCTGGAAGGACTGAGCGAGCCCTGGTTTATTTTAAAAAATCACCACTCACCAAAGACAAAGAGTGAATTATTAATGATGATTCATCCCTAGGAAGGATTTCAACGGAGTTCTTCCACTGAGATAAGAAATGCACTCACTGAGGCATATTGATAATAATTCTCACAGTGCCTGGATTTAGAAAGTTCCTGCGTCAAGGTGGTGCAGAGACCACTCCATTACAATAATGCTCAACCAGTGGGCACTGACACAGGGCTCAAGGACTGTGATAAAGTCGGGGAAAACTGAATTCCTCGGCTTCACAGAGCATGGATTTGGGCAGGAGATTGCCTAGGAGCAGGTGTGACATGGACAGCACAAAGTGTCGCAGCATCACCTCATAATGACAACACTCATGGGCACTGAACAGGCACCAAACCCCTCAAAACACTGAGCACCAATTCCTACAATATCAGAGAAAGGAGATTTGTATAATGGCTGTCCAAAAAAAAACAAGGAACTGAAGCAAGGATTTGGATTTGATCCCACCCTCAGCACACTGCAAAGCACCAGCCTCACAGCAGATGCTCATGGCCGGGTTTCTGGAGGAGTTCCTTTCACCACAAGAAGACAAACAAGACCAAAATTTTACTGATTCATTGGTCTAAATTAGCATTAGAACCTGAATATCTTCAGATTTTTAAAATCAAGTTATGAACCAAGTCTGTGTAGGTATTACTACCTCAGCATGTGCTGGTCACCCAGCCATGGCCTGCTTTGGTGGGGCTGCCAGCAAGGCGGTGGAGAATGGGCCTTGCTCTCCACCTGCAGGAATCCTGCGAGCTGGGATTGCCAAAGGAACCCAGCAGGGATGTGCTAAAACCAGGATTTGCTCCCCAGCCAAGCCCCGCTCCCTCCCTGGGCACGAGAAGCCCAGAGCATGGCCCTGGCCAGGCTGGGGAGCGCCTGGAGGCCTCACCATGGCCATGGTTATCTGGAAGCCCCGGGAGCTGTAGAACAGGTACCGCCTCACTCCGGGCTGCAGGATTCCATCCTGGATCAGCTTTCTCCATGGATCCACTGGCACCTGCCCAGGAGAAAACACAAAACCACAGCCACCCTCAGGCTGGGCTCCAATTCCCACCAGAGCCAGGCTAGGCAAACCTCATGGGGCACTGCAACCCAAATCTGTGTCCCAGAGTTCCCTCCCACAGGGAGCATCTCCAATCCCATCCACACAGACTAAAATCCCAAATCTGTGTCCCAGAGTTCCCTCCCACAGGGAGCATCTCCAATCCCATCCACAGAGCAGGCACAGACCAAAATCTTGTGCTCCTGACTCGTTTGCAGTGAGTAAAATCTGCCTGGGAAGGGCAGAGAAAGTCAAGATAGATAAAAAAGCCTTTTTATGACAAAGGACAGGACAAGACAGATTGTCCCAGGGATGCTCTGCCCTATCAGACTGAATTTCAAGCAAAATTCACTCCAGTCTGTCTTCAAAGAGTTTCTTCACGGAGGTTTAAGCCAAGTTCATCCCAGTTGACTCTCAGCCCCGGGGAATAGACTGAAGTTGGACTGAAACAAGTGACTCTCAAACCAAAAAAAAACCCCAAATCCATCTGGGATGCGGGTGTAAATGCAAATTATGCAAATCCAGCTGGAATTAACAGCCAGGGGAGCTCACCTGGACGCCGAGGGACTGCAGTTTCTGGGCACAAAGGTCCAGGTCGAAGGAGGAGCTGGGGCAGGTGTTGTCCATGCTGAGCACCAGCAGCACCCGGCCCTGGGGGGGTTCTGCAAGAGCCCAAAGGAGCCGTGAGCACGGAGCTGGGGGGGTTTTATCCCACAGCGAAGGGGAGGCTGAGAGCACAAACCACCCTGGTGTGCTTGAAATGGATCCAGAATCCCTCCCTGGACACTGCCATGGGCGCTGCTCTGAGGACACTGTTGGGAAGAAGCTTCCAGAAGCAGCGTGGTGGGGATGTGAGCCCTGCCAGCTCTGAAACAGCCAGAGCTCCGTCCTTGTGCATCTCCTGCACCTGCCAGCGGCACAGGGATCCGGGGAAAAGTGTCAGAGCCAGAGGGTAAAATGGATCTGACATTGGAGCAGGCAGAGCAATCGTAAATCCCTGGGCTATTTGCTCAGGCTGCTGCCTGAGACCCCTGCAAGGAAACAAACTGCAGAGAGGGAGGAAACCCCGAAAACATCCCAGGAGTGAGCAGCAGAGATAACAAGAGCTGACAGCTTGCTCAGATCTGCAGCACAACCGTGTCCTGCCTCACCAGGCCCTCACTGGGAGGACAAAGGGCTCAGGCTGCTGAGTGGTGCCAAGGCCCTGCTAGAGGCCCCCCCAGTTGCCCACCCACCACGAAAACCAACTTGAGAAAATAAATAAAAGTGCTTTCCAGTAATCCCATTGCCTGGGAATGTGACAGGGCTGTCCTGGAGCAGCCCAGAGACCCTCCAGCACCCAGCTCCCCTCTCCAGCAGCGCTCCTGGAGCGTGGCCCTGCTCAAGGCCCTCCCCAGTGTCAGCTCGGGCCAGGATCAGAGATGCAATCTAGGAGCCTAAAAAGTGTGAGGACAGCCCGTCCTAGATTTGAGGAGCAGCACAGGAGAGCTGTGATCTCCAGGCAGCCCATCTGGCACCCACCTAGAGGTTGCACAAGCTGTGCTGCAGCGAGGGGAAGAGCCTGGCTCTGAGGAAGTGGCTGGTTCAGCTGAGATCCCGTTTCACTGAAAGCTTTCACTCAGCTTTCCTTCCTTCCCCTTTGCAGCTCCGAGGTCAGCCAGGTGTCCCTGGGCTGCTCCTGGGGACACTTCGTGCCCTGCTGGAGGGTGCTGGGGGTGGCAGTGAGAGCAGCCATGGCTCTGCCTCCTGCCAGGTTCCTCCAAGCCCTGTCCAGCCCGGCCTTGGACACTTCCAGGGATCCAGGGGCAGCCACAGCTTCTCTGGGAATGTGTGCCAGGGCCTCCCCACCCTCACAGGGAAGGATTTCTTCCTGATATCCCATCTAACCCTGCCCTCTGGCAGTTTGGAGCAATTCCCCTTGTCCTGGCATTCCAGGCTTTTTTCTAAAGTCTCCCTGCATTTTTTTTGTTGGCTCCTTCAGGCCCTGCAAGGCCACACTTTGGTCACCCCAAAGCTTCTCCTCTCCAGGCTGAACAATCCCAGCTCTCCCAGCCTCTCCTCCCAGCAGAGCTGCTCCATCCCTCTGCTCATCCTGGAGCCTCCTCTGGACTCTCTCCAGCAGCTCCAGCTCCTCCCTGTGCTGGGCCCCAGGGCTGGGGCAGCTCTGCAGGTGGGGTCTCAGCTGAGGGGGCAGAGGGGCAGAATCCTCCCTCCCCTGCTGCCCCCAGTGCAGGTCAAATTTCCCAAATATTTCTTGACTTTGAAGACCAAGAGGAAAGGACTTGCAGGGGGCTGCTTTTCAAAAGGTTGATTCATTCATTTCTGCTTATCAGGCATTTCCA
>VZRN01004180.1:1764398-1786049 GCA_013397935.1 Dasyornis broadbenti
TCCCGCCCCTTCCCAAAACGCTGAAACATCCACACTGTTTTGCTCCTTTCACAAGTGAGATGCTGTTAAAGAGCATCTTTGATAAAATCTGTCAGTGCTTATTTTAAGGACACTGAGCTCAGATCTGCCTCTCCCCTCACCCACAAGCTGCTCCCTTACCTGGGACCCACTGCAGGGCTCCTTCCTTGAAATCCCCCTTGCAGTAGAGGAGGGAGGCCCCATTTTTCTCAGTTCCACCAGTTTGGCTGTTCTGGGCCATGCTGAAGGTGCTTCTCCTTGAGGGGCTGTGTATTGTGTGGTCAGAAATCCAGCATTTCTCTCTTTAATTCAGCGTTTCTCACTGCTGCCTTCCTCAGCTCCCTCTCCCTGCTGGGAAGCACCAACCAGCCCCACTGCAGCCGAGTGGGGAGCAGATTGTGAAGGCCTCACTCGCACTCCCACTGCTGCCTTCCTCAGGATCCTGCTCTCCATGAGCCACCAGGCATTTTCAAGCCCCTGAAAAGAGAAAAAGAAAAGCCCAAATCCTGCAGAGACAGCAAATAAAGGATAACAGCAGTGCCTGTGCTCCTCGGGGATGTCAGCACCTGCTGTTGGCCAGGGCGAGCACAACACAAACAGACTCACTTTTTGCTTTTGGGTTTTGTTAAGAGGTGGAAAAGTTATCCTTAAACATTCCTTAAATGATTCTGACATCCTTCAGCATTCCCATTTTGTGAGCAATTAGCAAGGAACAGGCAGGATTTCTCCTTGCCAAGCCTCGTCGCAGTCACCTTCAGAAGAACCTGGAGCTGGGGTAAACGTCCCTCCCTGGAAGTGACACTCCTGACCAGTGACACAGGGATAAATCCCACGGGAAGGCAGAAGCACAGATAAGGAGGAAAAATGCAGCTGCTGAAGGCAGAGTCAAGCAGAGCTCCCACCCAGCAACAGCAAAGCTTTTGAGGGTCTTTGCTGTCCTTTCCCCTCTCCTCTGCTCTCCTTTTCCCTCTCCTCTTTTTTCCTTTCACCTCTCTTTTCCTCTCTCCTCTCTTTTCCTTTCCTTTCCTTTCTCCTCTCCTCTCATTTTCTCCTCTCCTCTCATTTTCTCCTCTCCTCTCATTTTCTCCTCTCCTCTCTTTTCCTTTCCCTTCTCCTCTCCTCAGGGAGGTTCTCACAGCAGGCTCCATTCCCAAGGTTTTCCAGGTCTTTGTTTCCCTGCTGACAGAGCTCTCCAACCCCCTGCCAGCACCTGTGGGTGGCTGTTAAATGCTTGGAAGACTCTGGAGTTTATTTTTCAATTACCTGCCACTCCAGCTCTCCAAAACCACCATTTAATTTTTAACCTCTGCTCAGACCAGGAGCCTGTTGCTGTCTCCTGGTGGGAGGGTCCCTCATGGATCTCACCCACTCTTTTTCCAGAGAGGATTGGATTTTTTCTGACCTTCTTTTCTGTTTTGTTTTTTTTTTTCCTGATGGTTCTTCCTGTATTTACCCCCTTGCACAAAGCCAGGTTGAAGAACGTCAGAAAGGAAAGGGAGGCAAGAGAAACAACATGAGAAATTCTTCTGATCAAAGGAAAAAAAAAAAAAAAACCAGAAAAGGGCTAAAAATTCCCACTGAAAGGCATCAAAGCATGGTACACTTTGCACAAGGGGTGAGCGGTGTGTGTGGATGGGCACAGCCCTTGTTCCTCACCTGCACGGGGGGGAGAGATTCCCCTGGGCACAGCTCTCGATGAGGATCACGGGCAGCCACGTGTCACAGGGCACATCCCAGCACCAAAAGGTGCATTCAGACAGGGAATTTTCTCACTCCTTGCCCTCTTTTGCCATCAGACAGGAGGGAGTGTAAAATCAACACAGACAAGCCCACAGAAGACAGAAGCAAAGAGTGAAAAACTAGAGGAAACTAAAGAAAAAAATAATTAGAAACTAAAGAAAAACCTGATTAATAGCAACCACCCTGTTGCTGCTGCTGGCACATCCATTACGAGATGAATCAATGCCTCAGATGAGGAGAATTTGGGGTCTCTGGAGGACAATCCCCAGGAGGTGATGGTGAAGGTGCAGCAGGCCAGGGCAGCTCAGCCATCCCCAGGGTGGGAACAAACCTTCCCCAGTGCTGGGAGCTCCTCAGCCAAAGCAGCTTTGCCTTCTGCAGCATAGTTTGGCTCTGTTGCTTTTTCCTGCTTTTTCCATTTTGGGATTTGGGTGTCCCCCAAACCTTCCTGTGATGCCTCCTGAGCTACCTCGAGGAGCAGCCTCTCCTCTCCTGCACTCCCAGGCTCTGCGTTCTCCACATTTCTTCTTTTTCTTCACGCACTGCCAGCACCCCCCTGGTGAATTCACCTCCTTCAGGCCGTGGCCGTGCTTATTTGGACACCTCCAGACCCTCGCTGGAACAAGAGAAACATCCAGCAGGTCCTTCTGCCTCTTTCCCAGAGCCGCCAGCAGAGCCTTACCTGCTCCAGCTCACTCCTGGGGCTGGGAATGCAGCTCAGCTCCCTCCTCCTCCTCCTCCCGCCTGAGCTTTACGTGCCACTGTCCCACGGGGCACCAGCAGCAGGCAGGAAGGTGCTGGAAGGCTGGATAAGGTCCCTCTGTCCCCTGAGCCTCCTGGATCAACCAGGCACGGCTCCCCCAGGCAGGAGAGTGCCCCTGCCTCCCTCTCCTTCCCCTCACTGCAAGCACGGACTTGCAAAATCTCCCCGGTGCATGTGACTCTTCCCCTGGGCTGGGTGCAGAAATGCGGTTTTAACCCTCTGCGGTTCCTTAAAAGTGTTCCCACACCCAAGGCAAAGCCACAGGAGGAGATTCTCCCCCTTCCCTCAGGAGTTCCCTCACCTTCGGTGGGGTAGGGGTCCAGAGCTGCGGCCTGAGGAATGTGAAGAGCTGGGGTGGCCCAGACACGAGGCTCTCCCTCTCCTCCTCCTCTTCCTCCTCCTCCTCCTCCTCCTCTTGGATCAGCCAGGCAGGATTCAGGAAATACAAATCCCACGGTTGCACCACATCGGTTGCTTGGAGTGTTTCAGTCAAACACCCCCGGCAGGGCTGGAGACATCAGAAGAAGCAGATGAAGATCTCAAGGCTGGCAAGAGGTCACTCTCAAGTTATCAAAAAGTCATGGAAAGCACCCAGGAAGCGGGATAACAGGCAGGGCAGGAGTTGTAGCCCTCCCCAAACCAGGAGGCTGTGCTGATATGGAGCGAGATTCCCCTCCAGCAACTCCGGAAGAAAAGCAGGAGGCTCAGGCGCAGAGGGATCCTCCACAAGGATGGACCCAGCACGTGCTGGAGAAGCTGTTTGCTCTCATGCAGCGACAATGCTGAGAGACACCGTGAAAACAAAACTCCTTAGCCTGGGAATTGTGGTCTCCGAGCTGGCCAAAAGCTGCAGGATCCATGGAGGGTTGGAACAAAGCAAATCCAGTGGTGAATGACTGAATAAAATGAAAAAACAGGAGCTCCTGCAGCGTCTGTGAGCTCTTCCTGGAGCAAAGGCCGCTCTCCTCCTGGAGGGATGGGCTCTGCAGCCCTGCCTGCTCCAGGCATTGCTGAGCTGGGAGTTCTTCCCATCACGTGGCTCCACAGGCAACAGGAGCAGCTCCAAAGCCGCTCACCCTCATGGGATCTTGTTACACTGGAAACCGGCATCACCATCCAGGTACCGGGAGAAATCCCATAAATCTGCCCCAGCTGAAGGCCCAGCTCCGCTCCCCACCCAAGACAGGGCCATGGGAAGCTTTGGGTTCTTTTGCAAACGCTCCTCATCAGAAGCTTTGGCTGCGTTCGCTCCTCACCCACGCAGAGACGCTGACAGGGAACACGAGAAGCCAGAGCACTGTCAGCTCTCCACAGGAAAATGCCCCAGGCAAATCCCTGTGGGACAATCCGCTTGAAAGCAGCGTGGATAATGCTTGGCCAGAGGTGCTCTATGGGCTGGTCTTGGCAGCAACACCTCCAGCACAAAACTCCTGCTCGTTTGAGAGGCTGGGATGGCCAGAGGCTGCAGTCCCAGGATGGTTTGGGTTGGAAGGGCCTTCAAGCCCATCCCATTCCACCCTTCCATGAGCAGGAGTCCTTCCACCAGCCCAGGCTGCTGCAAACCCCATCCAATGGGATCTTGCCCTCCCCTTTCCCACAACATTTGCTGTCTCTGGAGGAGTTCCCCCCTCCATTTTCCCAAATTCCCGCAGTGCTGTGTGGCTGGTTATGAACTGCTCGGAGTTTCTGTATTTGATTTCACCTTCCTCAGTTACTCTCCCCTGCAGGGAGTCTCAGGCTATTGGTTTCAGATCATTTCTCCCACTTATCAAGATCATTTGGAATTGTGATTCAGTGCTCTGTACTGTTTGTGTCTCTTCCCAGCTTGGTGCCCTGGACTTCCATTGTACTCCCTGTTCCACCTGCTGCATTAATGAATATATTACAGGGAACCTGACTCCAGGCAAAAAGAAATAAATCCGCTGTTTGAAGACAGGAGAAGTTTGGGGACCACCCCAGGGTGGCAGTGCCCACCAAGCCCTCCTGGCCTCAGCAGTAACCTCGCCCTCCACCACCACGTCCTCAAAGCCATTTCTGGCATCTCTCTTCAGCACTTATTTGAGGTCTCACTGCTTTAAATATGGAGATGCACACATTTACTGTGGTTTTGCCTATTCTGACCGTGTTCTCTCTATATTTACTACATGCTTTGATGAGCTGAACTCTTCTGCAGTGTTTGGAATCCACACCCCTGTGATTCCAGCTTTTTTTTTGGCCACAGTCTGCAGTTTCTCCCCACGTCAGCCTTGTTTGGACTGCGCACACTGCAGCCAACACTGGCACATCTCATTTTCTTTTGATGAAACTGCATTTTCAGGGGAGAACTGTGCCATCATTTTCCTATTTTTTTTCCCCCTAGTGAGCCTTAATTAGGAGAACAAAGTTGTTGAAAGCCTTGTCTTGCCCTTCTCCTCCCTTCCTGCACACAAAGTCCTTTCAGACTCTGCGCCGTTGGGTTTTTTTGTCAGCAAAGCTGACAGATTGACAGTCATTAAATATAAAAATTTATTTCACACTACCCATATATTACAAGTTTCAAATGAAGAATGACACTTGCTTAAGGCTCCAAGTGTGCTTCTTATCTTTTTTTCCTACTTCTGCCTTGTTCCTATGAAGACTTAAAGTATTATTCTTTTTACTATGGTAATGCAAAAACCTCTTTTCTTGAATCTCAAATTAAAAGAGGGAAAGCTCGCTATGTGCCTGGGATAATGATTCAGCTATTGATCCAGAAGATGCTTTATTAGATTATTTTGAGGCAGACGAATGTAATTTAATACCAATTTATTTTCTATTCCTATGCCAGTCCAAGATACAATCTTTTCTGCATGAAATTAGCACTTTCTCCTTTCAACCTCAAAGAAAGATTACACTGTGCTCCTTCCTTGGATTAGTTTGGGAAAACTTTTGCAGCAGAACATTGATCTAGAGGGTTCTTGATAGTATTTTCTGTTAAGACTTTAAAGCCAAAACCTCAGCTGGGATCAGCCGGTTCTTGGCTTGTCTCTCCCATGATGCATTAATGCAAGAACTGGTGGAGACATCAAAGGCGAGGAGATTCCAGATGAGGAAAACAGAGGCAAAGAGGGAAAACAGAGCGGCTTTAAAGCAGGGAGAGAGAAGGGAGAGGAGCTGCATTATTTTTTCACAGTCATCTGTCTCCTACAGGGGACACTGCAGAGGGTGGTCCCACCCAACAACAGCAAGACAGCACCTGGGATCCCCCATCCTGCTGCTCACACCTCCCAGGAGCTGCTGGATTTTCTGTAGGGTTCCCAAATTCTGCCTGATCTGGGGTCAGGATGGCAGAAAACAGCAGGAGCCCAAAGCTGGGGATGGCAGGAAAGGAATAGAGGGACTGCCAGCAGCTCTATGGGCTTGGGTCTGGCATTAAAGCAACTCCAACTTTAGTGAACTTCATCAGGAGCTGTGTAGGGACCTCACAAAAGCAGAAGAAAGAGGAATTGAAGGTTGCCAAATGTGGACTCGCACCCTGAACACCCTGAACGATTCCCTGATGTCACCATCCAGCACAGCCAGCCTGGCAGCTCAGGCGGAAAGGGGAACGGCTCCTTCACCTCCAGCAGGAAAATGTCAAGGCCTCTCTCCTGCTTCTGGAACTGCCCAACCCACACTGCCAGGGCAGCTCCTGCTAAAGCACTGCCAGCCACAATTGCTGCCCTCCTAATGAAAGCTCTCCGGACTCCACATACAGGGTTAGAGGCAATTTCCCTCCTTTATTTCACAGGATGATGAGATCACAGACTATCCCGAGCTGGAAGGGACCCACAGATCATCAATCCCAACCCTGTCCCTGCACAGAGCCCCCAACAATGCCACCCTGGGCACCCCTGGCAGCGCTGTCCAAACGCTCCTGGAGCTCTGGCAGCCTCGGGGCCGTGCCCATTCCCTGGGGAGCCTGGGCAGTGCCCAGCAGCCTCTGGGGGAAGAACCTTTCCCTGATCTCCAGCCTGAGCCTGCCCTGGCCCAGCTCCAGCCCTTCCCTGGCTCCTGGCCCTGGCCCAGAGCAGAGCTCGGAGCTGCCCCTCGGGAGGAGCTGCAGCCCCTGGGGAGCTCTGCCCTCAGTCTGCTCCAGCTGAACCATCCCAGAGCCCTCAGCTGCTCCTCACGGGCCACCCACACCCTTCCCCATCCCCGTGTCCCGCCTTTGGACACTCTTACATTGTAGTGCCCAAAGTGCCCCCAGGAGCAGGAGCCAGGTGTTACTGCCAGGGATGGGAGCCCAAATCAAGGGAATCACACGGTGCTGTGCGTGCCCAAAACAGCTTCTGCTCTCTGTGCTACACGAGCAGGCTGTGGCTCAGTCATGGGGGATTGTCACAGACTCACAGACTGGTTTGGGTGGGAAGGGACCTTAAAGATCACCCAGTGCCAGTCCCGCCATGGCAGGGACACCTCCCACTGTCCCAGGCTGCTCCAAGCCCTGTCCAGCCTGGTCTTGGACACTGCCAGGGGCACAGGAGCAGCAAGAAGAATTCAGATACAGATTTGTTCTAAGAGCTGGCACGGGCTTCACTCTTACTCCTCAAACTTGATGCAAAATGCTTAAAAAAATCAGATTTCAGTGGCAAGCAGCAGCATGTCCCACTCCACAGCAGTGTCAGGACTGTTCCCTGAGGAGCATTTCCGTGGCACAGCCTGGCTTAGGCACAGACAGCATCACAGAGCAAGATGAATGAATCTCAACTGAAAATAAAATCTCTGCACCGCACAAACACGGCCAACCTTCCTGGAGAGCAGTAATTGGAAATCCTTCCTTCAGTGCAAAGTTGGAGTCGTTCTCAACAGTTAAGTTTCAGGGAAGTATTTCAGAAAATTATTATTCTTGCAACACATTAACACTTCTGCAGGTTCTAAAGGGAGCATCTTCACAGCACATTTGCCAAGGAGAAATAATCAAGATCTTTTTTCCCCTTTTTCTCCTGCCTCTGACTGTTCTAAAGAAGGATAAAAGTCCTCATTAACCAAGGGAAACTTACGAACCAATATGAGAAAGTGGGGCACGCACTTCATTTTATTCTGGACAGAGTCTGAGTCCCTCTCTGATAACAAAGGGAATGAAATTGCTAATTACAGCCTGGAGCAAGGAGGGCTTTGAGGAGTGTCCTGCTGGAGCCTGAGCACCTGCTCTCAACAGGGAGAAATGTTTCATCTCCAAAGGACAGAGTGGAATTAGCATGGCTGCAACCTTTTATGAGGCCATAACAGCTCTCCACATTACAGCACACGGATTAAAACTGCTTTGATCCTGTTCTGCTTGTACCCACCTGGCTTTTCCCTCAGCCTGGCACGTTTGACTTTGCAAGAAGCTTTTGTTTCAATTTTATAACCCATTTAATAGCTTGAATTCCTGAAGAGAGCTTTTCAGGACTACAGTGCACTACCATAAAATATTACAAGAGGGGACTCTGTAGCTCTGCCCCTTCAGTGCCTGCAGGATTCACATCCACATCCATCCTGCTTTATTCCCTCCCAATCACAGCTCCAGAGGTCCAAGAGGCTTTGCAATACCTCACTGAGGGACTGGGGAAATCAAGATGAACAGCATCAATGAGGTTCCTTGCAAAGATCCCAAACTGCACAACTCTTGGGTCAAAGCAGGGATATGCCTTTCCCACAAAAAAACTGAATTTGAACTCAACAAACAAAGCAAATTAATTTTCTGCATTTAATATTCTGCTGGTAAGAAGAAGAAACCACTGAAACATGAAACCCCTTGATGTATTTGTGCCTATTTTTGATTAAAGAGCTAAAAAGTGATGCAGACAACCCCAAAACTCTTCTTTCCCACTGTTCCCAGGTGCAGGATGCTGCAGGATTCGGGATGACCTTGGAACAAACACGCAGTGACCAGCACTGGACCCAAGGAAGGGTAATTACTGTGCAGCACCTGGCTATCAAACTATTCCAATGAACTGGCACCATTTTATTTCCCCTAATGGTCACAAGAACATTTGTTCCTGAAGGTTTTCAGAATGATCTGGCAGGTAAAGCATCAGACTGGAGCCAAGAGGAGGAGCTCTGTAATGAGTTTTAACTTACCTGCTGTGACCTTCAGATATTGGCTGTGCCTCTTAAACTTTCTTTTATCAATACTTGATGGTCACTCTGAAGAGTCCAGACTCCCAAGGCGCCCAGTGAGACCTGCCAGCATTCCCAAAACAAGTTAGCAGGAAGAACCAGACCGAGCAGAGGCTTTGGAGTGAAGTGTTTTTTACTTTCAGGTGTCACAGTGCCAGACTTGCACCTCAAGCTAACAGCAGAATATACAGAGGATTCAATGCAGGGAAACTCAAGCACCTGAAAATGATCAGCCAGAGTTCTTCTTGCAGGGTTTAAACCCTGAGCAGAGATGTAACAACACACTGAAAAATGCAGTTGGGTCAACATGAACACAGGTACACAGGTTTAACAATTCCTGACACAGGCCAGCAACTCTCCCTTTCCTGCTTTGCAGAGGGAAACCTCTCATTGAATACTTTCACCATAAAAAGGGAGCATTCCTGTGCCAAGTGCAAGATATATTTAATAACTTAGCACAGATCTGAGACATGGCCACTTCATGTTTGAATAAGCTCTGAATCCGTGTCAAAAAGAGAAAAACAAGAACTCCGAGAGCTCACTGAAATAATTTAACACATGTACAAGGAGGACAGGTATGGCTACGAGCTGTGCATTCCACCTGAAGCTCAGATTTTACTCCCAGCACACTCCCCCCTCCTCCCAGCACTAGCCATTGATGCGATAATTCACGTGGATCTCGGGTTTGATGTCGCACACCAGCGACAGCAGCTGGGACATCACCACCTCCCGGTTCTTCTGGAAGTTCTGCTGGATTACGCTCATCTTTTCCTGAGTCTCCTTCTCCACTTCAGTGGTGCAGCTGCCATGGGAGCCAAGGGCCTACAAAGAGCAGAATAAAGGGAAATCACCACGTCAGGCTCTGTGTTTTGTTACTCTGGGCCATCTCAGGGCATCTCAGCCATTTGTTGAGGGAAGATTAATGTTAATGTTCGTGTTACAAAAACAAAAGTACTGATGGATTTTTGGCTCAGATTTTGCCCTAAATTTGTTCAAGTATTTCATTCTCAGCCCCTGCCTTTCACCCTCTTTCATAGAATCATCAAATGGTTTGGGTTGGAAGGGACCTTAAAGATCATCCTGTTCCAACTCCCTGCCGTGGGAGAATTTATTCATTGTCCACCAATTTAGAGCATGCGCTTCTAAAGACTGCCCAAAATAAAGGTCCTGCTGTACAGGCAACTGGAACCCCTGGGCACAACTGTGTCAGAAACTGCAAGAAAAGTCCCACCTAGGAGTCAGTTTAAGCACAATTCACATCATCCCATTCCTTCTGCCCTTGGAGAATCTTTATAAAGACCTCTGCCTTCCCTTCTGGTGAGCGGGGACAATTCAAGTGGCCTCTGTCATGTCAGCATCATGGAAAGGAGCCTGTGACAGGAGCCATGAGCTCAGTCTCTTTTTGGACACCGCCACACACAGCAGGCTGGGGAGGCTGTCACCCCTCAGGGCACCCAGGGGCTTCTCAAGCTGCTTCCTTGCCAGCTGAGATGCAGCACAGCGTGTCCTGAGCCACTTGCACGGGTTTTTCTGGGACACGTGGCTGTGCCTCACAGGAAGGCACTTGGGGAAGTGCTCCTGCTGCAACTCCCTCCACCCTGAGGGTGCTGCCAGGGTGAGGAACCCCCAGCGCAAGGCAAAGGGGCTGTAAATAAATGAATGATGGAGAAAAGAGAAAACCAACCGCTGCCTCCTTGGCCTTGAACTCCTTCTCCCGCTGCAGGCGGTACTGCTCGATCTCTGCCTGGGCTTCCTCCTTGGCCTGCTTCAGCCTCCGGTTCTTCCCTGTTCCCCAGGGAGAAACCAAGGGAAAGAAAGAAGGGAGAGCACTGAGAGCTTGTTTTCTAATGCACAATCATCACCACAGTGTTTGCTCCTTCTGAAGGAGGCATCAGCCAAGTTCCCTCCCAGAGTTTGCTGATCTCAGGAGGACCCCACCAAGCCATGGCCAAGGTGACCAAGCTGTGATTCCACCACTGAGCAATGGAAAGGTTCTTAGGGCACGTGGATGCATTGTTCAGGTCTGGCTTTATTCAGAGAATGAGTCCCAGACTGGTGCACTTTTAGGTCTTTTCCAACCCAAACATCTCATTCCACCCCTGCCATGGCAGGGACACCTCCCACTGTCCCAGGCTGCTCCAAGCCCTGTCCCAGCCTGGCCTTGGACACTGCCAGGGATCCAGGGGCAGCCACAGCTTCTCTGGGAATCTGTGCCAGGGCCTCCCCACCCTCACAGGGGAGAATTTCTTCCCAATATCCCATCCATCCCTGCCCTCTGGCAGTTTAAAGCCATTGCCTCTTGTCCTATCACTTTCCACCCATATAAAAAATTCCTCTCCCTCCTTTTCAGAAGCCTCTTTAAGGGCACTGGAAGGGGCTCTGAGGTGTCCCTGAAGCTTCTCTTCTCCAGGTGAACACCCCCAGCTCTCCCAGCCTGGCTCCAGAGCAGAGCTGCTCTATCCCTCTGCTCATCCTGGAGCCTCCTCTGGACTCTCTCCAGCAGCTCCAGCTCCTTCCTGTGTTGGGCCCCAGGGCTGGGGCAGCTCTGCCTGACGAGGCAAAGGGGCAGAATCCCCCCCTTCCCCTGCTGCCCAGGCTGCTTTTGATACAGCCCAGGATGTGTTTGGTCCTCTGGGCTGCAAGTGCACTGCAGGCTCATGTCCAGTCCTTCATCCACCAGAACCCCCAAATTCTTCTCTGCAGGGTTTCTCCCAATGAGTTCTTCTCCCAGTCTGTTCCCATGTCTGGGATTGCCCCAACCCACACGAGCACACAGTCTCTCTGGGAGATGCCAAAAAAACCCAGCAGAAAGAGCATTAATTCTTAGCTTTGCCCCAGACCAACTGTGAAACCAAGCACACAAATGGCCACTGCCTCAACTTCCCCTCCTGGACTTCCCACTGCATTCTCCCCTCCAAGATTATCATCACTGGAGTGAAGTACAAAAATCTGCCTCTTGCAACATTGTCAGGGGATTGAACTGAAAGCCAGGGCAGGTACATAAATACAGATATGGACATATATACATGTATTTGTCTGAAGCAGGAAAGATCTGCAGAGCTGGGGGTCATACAACCAGAATTTCTCTTGCTTAACAGGAAAAGCTAACTTGGATCCATAAGGAATACTCTATAGTCATCGATATGGAAACACAGTTTTCATCAGGAAAAAAGAAGCCCCGATTTTCTGAGCTCTGCCAGAAGGGTTCCGGTGCGGCTCCGACCCCTCACACCGCACTGAGCCTTCGGGGGGAGCGTCCAGCGGTGCTCTCCCGCAGGTCCCCATCCCCACCGCGCCCCGAGCATCCCCAGGGCAGAGCTGGGGGGATCCCCGCTGCCCCACAGCCCTCAGGGCCGGGCCGCAAGGCCTGAGGCGGCCCCGCCGGGATAGGCCAGACCGGGCCGAGCTGTGCCACGCTGAGTCCCCCGCCACCTCGCCCGCCGCGGCGGGGCCTGGCGGAGCCAGGCCGTGCCGTGCCGTACTCACTCTTGCGAGCCTCGGCCACCTTCTCTGCAGCGCGTTTCTCGGCCTGCAGCAGCTGCTGGATGCCCTGCGACTGACTCGCCATGGTGGCTACTCCGACCGGCCGGGCCGCGGCAGCGTCACTGCGTCACGCAGGCCACGCCCACACCGCGCAAGCCGCGCCCTCGGCCACGCCCCTCCATTGACGGCCCCGCTCGCACGGGATAAGCCCCGCCCACGTCCCCCCCCCCCGCCGTTAATCCCCGCCCACTTCCACACCCCCAGCGCATTGGACACGCCCCGGATCGGTTTGGCCTCGCCCTCCTCGCGCCTGGCCACGCCCCCATCCAGGCTCCGCCCCCTCGGTTTGTGAGGGGAGCCCCTGAGCGGGTCGGGTTCCCACCTCTTCGCCCCCGTTCCCGAGCTCTTTCTGTGCCCCCTTTCAACAAAATCCACTTAAAACCTTTCAGGAAGGCGCTGACGGCGTTTATTTTTCTTTCTTTCGTGGTTTCCAATCGCTGGAAATGCGGCAGCCCCAGGATGAGCGGTGTCACGAGCACCAGGGATGCTCCGGTCCCTCCTGGGCTGTGGCATCTCCTCCCCACTGCTGGGATGGGGGTGTCACCCCCAGCACGGAGCCCCTGATGCTCAGAGCACTTTGCAATCATCCAGGACCATCTTTTCCAGGGGCTCCCTGCAGAGCCAAGTGTCCCCCAACCAGCCCCACACTTCACCCCATCCCTCCCATCATACCCCAGGGGCCATTTAAAGCCCTGAACGCAGCTCCCCCGAACACTTTTGGAGCATAAATTACAATTATTGTCAAATAATACCGCTCTGATGAAGCGTCAGAGCCAGGACAGTGACTCATCGCTGCCGGGAGAGGCGGGGGGGACTGCCGGTCCGCCTCCTCCATCCCCCGTGATGGAAGGGACGGGAGACAATGAATCAAATGCATATTTATAGTGCTGAATAGGAATTATGAGTGTTTTCAGGGTGACCTTCAGCTGGGCCCAGCGATTAACTAAATGGGCTTAGCGTGCCCATGCATTCAGGGGGATATTTGCTTGAGTAAAGGATAAAAGATGGGGAGAAGAGCTCGGCCCATAATTCCGAGGTTCGAAGCAAGGCTGGGGTGCTGGGATGGGGCACTGGGAGCAAAAGGATGAGCTGTGGCCTCACAGCTGGGCTGTGCTGGCAGAAGGGAAACCCAGGGAGCCTGGTCCTGCATCATCTGTCACAGATGGGGCAGCTCCAGCCAAGGGGACACGGCTCAGGTGCTGGGCTGGTTATCAGGGAGCACAGGAAGGACAGAAAATCATGGAATAGTTTGGGTTGGAAGGGATCTCGTGCAGGTCCAGCCCTGCCTGAAGTGCTGTCTCTGTTCCAAAAGATGCCACAGCCGAAAAACCGGGTGGATTCAGCTGGGACAAATCCAGGCTCCTTTACAGCAGTAACAACCCAGAAATGAGGTTCTTCTCATCTGACCCCAAACCCCGGGAGCGCCTGGCCTCCTCTCACCTCAGACCAAAGCCACAAAATCATTAAACTCTCCCTGACTCCCACAGCCCTCAGATGATGTCCCTCAGCCCCATTCCCATCAAGAAACCCACCATGCTCATTAGCCTCTCCCATTTTTTTCAGAAGCGTTCCCTGTTAATTAAATCACTTCAGCTGAACCCAGAGATGACCCCAGAGCAGGATGCTCTGAAGGGGATACCAGGGATCAAACAGGGATTGGAGCAAAGGTCCAAAGGGGTCTGGCTCTGCCCTGAAGTCACAGCCAGCACTGCGGTGTTGTTTTTCTCCTGGGTGATGGTGATTTTTAGACTCACAGCTTCTGCCTGTAAGGTGATAATGACAACACTGCCCTTTTCTGCCCCAAGAAATACTTTGGCTATGATCACACTAAATTTTCAGACAAAAACCGTCGGAATTTCGGCTCTGAGTTGCTTAAAAAAAAAAACGTGTGATGAGTTTTTAGCAATTTCATTTTGACAGTTTACAAATGAGACAATAACAGTTTGTATTTAAAGCAATCTCTTGCTCGGTTGTGTCGCTTTCTAGTTTATAATTGCCCGACAGCTAATTGAAACCTCGTGGTGTGTGTCACATGAAACACATGTGAATCCCAGAGCCATTCGAACAACTTCCCCATTCACTTAACATTTGGGGGAAAAAAAAAAAAATCTCTCCTTGCTGGTTGCGAAAACAAAAACAAGTCAAACCCCATCGTTTCCAATCCTCAGAGTTGCACAGGTATAAATAAGAGCTGCTGGAACAGCTTGAATTCTACCAGCAATGGGTTGATAATTAATTAGCATCGGGAGTACTTCTGAGCTTGGCTTTTATTCCCCCAGATTCATGGAACAGGAGCTTGTCACTCACTCTTAGAGGAGGCAGCTGTTGCTGACACTGACACTGGCATCTCTTTATTAGTCCAGCACTGGGCTAAAGACGTCTGAGGGTGACAAACTTGGCTAATCCTACATTTCATGCACCTCACATTCAACACAGACTGAAGGAAGGATATCTATAGGAGACTGAAGCTGGTCCTGCTCTCTAGGATGGGAAAACAAATTGTTTAAATAAATAAATGGAAGCGTTTTCTTTTTTATTTTTTTTTAGCTGCTTCCCCAGATCACAATAATGAAAACCGAATTAAACACATTTATTAATTTTTCTTCTCCCAAAAGCTTTTTTTATTTTCTTGCAAGCTTTAAATACTTCTTTTCATTTTGGAGCTGCATTTCTCCTCACTCTGCTTTTGCTCTCTACCGGGTCACAACTCCAAGCGTGTGTCACACAGGTTCCTGAAATACCACCAGATATTTCTAAAATCAAGGAAAAAAAAAAAATACAGCTTGGTTTTGCTTTTCTTTTAGTTTCTAAGCCCAGGCAACACATGCCATGTCTCATGATCCTGCCATCATTAAGGATTCCCAGACACATTTGGAAAGAAAGAGATTTTAAACAGTGTCTGGCGTCTTTCCAGAGCAGGTAATTACATTTTTCCTCTCTAAATTCCCTTGCACTTTCAATTGGATCCATTATTATTCCACATTCCCCAAGTTAAACTGTTCTGCTGGGCAATTGTCTGTGCTTTTCCAGAGGTTTTTGTGTTCACCCCTGGGAGCTGAGTTGCCCTCTCTCTTCAGAGCTTTAATTCACTAAACAGAAAAGGCATCGAGAAGATGCAGCGGCTGGATGTTGATAAAAGAACATTGGTTGATTGTTAAAAGATGATCAATGAATGATTGATAATTAGCATTCATATTTTGGAGGGATTTTTCAATTTATAAGCAGAGGGTTAGAAATCCAAGTACAGCAGAGCAGTAGAATTTACGTAGAGAAATCAATTAAACCCTGAAGTGCACAAACCGGTACCTGACCTGCACCAAGAATTTGGCTCAAATATCCCCAAATGAGAAAGAAAGCTCCATTTATCATCTGGAGTTGCTCTGTGATCAAGGACGATTTAAAGCCCAGAGTAACCCGATTGCAGCGATGGAATTACACCAGAATGGACTTACATTGATATTTTAAGAATTGATTTTTTTTTAAAGCAGTTGAAGAAGCCATATTTCTGTGTCAGCCCCTGTTATCTTCCTTCGGGATAAGCGAGCGGCTTTGGGGTGATGCTTGGCTGTGCTCACATCCCCCACCAGGCTCAATTCCATATAAATCAGGATCTTTCATAAGAACCAGCTTGGAAACTCTGTTTTTATATTCTTCTGTTGTGATGAAATGTCAGCAGACCTTATTAATTCCTTGTCTACCAAAGGAAATCTCCATTCCTGTTTCCTTGACATCTCCTGGCATCCATTCTGGAGCAGAGGTCAGGTGTCCTTTGCAAAAGACGTGTCTGGGAAGATAAACGGACACGAGACTGAGTGTTCCCCATGGGGCGTCCGTGTGTCCCATCCTTTGGGATTCCTCCAGCAGGGAACACCCTGTGAGGGCCATCATGGACTCACCACAGGCTGCCTGGACCAGGATTTTTGGATCTGACAGCAAAACAAAGCAGGTCCTGGAGTACAGCAATAAATACAGTTATAAACAGCATTTCCTATAATGGGCAGCACCAAAGTTTTGGGTGCTGCAGGCACCAGCTTCTTCACCAGCTTCCGCAAGAACAAAAAACACACAGAAAAATCTTGTTTTCCCCACCATAAAAGATCCTTTGGCTTCAAATCCCGCTTTCTCTGCCCCAAACCACTGAGTAATGTCATTGTGCACCGTGGTACAGGCACTGCTGACTTCCAGTGATGGATGATCCAGTCCCTGGGTACGTAGATTGTTTGGTGCTCGGAGCTGTTTGAGTAAATGACACACCGCAGCACAAGCCTCATTATCAATATTGCCTGGAAATATCAGAAACGTCTGAGGCCGCCGTTTAATTTGGATGCTTATCATAAGCTCGGGAGGAATGGAAATGTGTGACAATAACAAAACACTGCAGCAGTGATGCCAAGCAGCCTCGAGCAGCTGATGAATTTCTAGGCCACGGGGGAAGGAGCTGTGGGTGCTGGGGGATGCACTTGTTCAAACAAAAGCGATGCCGGGAAGCATCCGAGTGACAACGTCTGGAGCTCCAGCAAATATCCCTGTGGCCTCTGGGGCCTGAGGAGATGTAGAACAAGAGCTGCTGCTGTGCAGCTTCCTCGTGGGACTGCTCACATCACTCAGCTCCAGGGCTCCTGCCTGCTAAATGAAGCAGGTTTTTCTCCATGAAGGCACCGGAGCGATAGAGCCTTCACTGCACGTGTTCAACCAAACGCTCAGAATTACCCCAGGAAGGTGAACTTCCCTCGCTCCCAGCTCAGCAGAGTTTGGAGCCTGAAGCCAGACAGCAAACAGCTCCTCCAGGAAGGCTTTTCGGAGGTACATAAGCACCTAGGCATGCAGATAGCTACCTGGTGGAACTAATTTGTTTACAACATTGACGGAAAAATCTTAATAACCAATTCCTATATTTAGCTTAAATGCCTTTGAAAATCCAGGCTTTACATCCATCCGTGTGCTCACTGTCCCCATCCAGTCCTGTGAGGCTACGGGAAAAAGCCAAAAAAAAACCCCACAGTGAGCACAACCCTCCCACGGTCTTGATTTTACCACACTGCACACCCAGTCTGGGCTCTTAATTACAAAGCTCACTGCAGAATCAAGTCCACCCAGTTTGCCTGAATTACCCCCTCGCTCTCTCACTGCTCTCCCTTCCCCAAATCAAACCCCTGCTCCATCCCGCTTGATTTCCAATGAGATTTGCCAGACAGCTCTCAGCTGCAGGGGAAAAGAAAATCAATCCATTTTTCCACTCCCTCATCCAGCAGCTTCGTGCTCGGCCCGGCATCGAGCCTCGTGCTGGCAGGACGAGCTCCCCAGCAGTTGGTGGCCACCACCAAAGCAGCCCAGGGCCATTCGGTCACCGAGCTGCAGAGCTGCTGGAGCAGAGGCTGCAATGATCAGCCTGACTGTGCCACGGGCAGGGGCTCAGCAGCAGAGCTGGGGCTCTGTGTAATGGGATTGCACTTCAGTGGTTTCGGGATATTAATAGCGGGATTAACCTGAAACAGCCGCGGTAACAAATTGATTACCAAGAACAATAAATCATCTCACACATGCAGGTAGCCCGGGGGTTCTTTTGCATTGCAAAGCCAGGAGTTTGTCTACAGGACTGTGACAATACCCAGGAAAAAGCCAACCAAAATATGATTAAACTGCTGGGACTTTGGGAACGCAGAAGGCAAAGGAGGGGAAAACTGCTGGATTTTAAAACTCTAAAATATGAACACAAGTAATGTGACTTCTGTTTCTGCCTCTCCCCACCTCCACCTGCTGACCAGTCCTTTCCAGAAGCCTTTGGGAATGACTTTGCAGGGCCTGGAGCCAGGACAAGATGTAGCTGCTGTGGGCATGAAGGACATGGGAAGGAGTGTGGCCACTTCAGCATCGAGCAATTCAGAGCCCACAAGATCCAGCTGAGAGATGGCGCGCTCCCCCTGCATCCCCCAGCCTGGAGCTCCTGGGATTCGCTCCTGCAGTTTTCCAAACACAGCCCTTGGAATGCAGAAGGGCTTTTGGGAAAGGCTCAGCCCTGCTGGATCCAGCTGCCTTCCCCCCACAGGAACAGGAATCCAGCAGAGCTGCAATGCTTGAAGGACATTAAAGACACCCAGCTCCACTCCACGGAATCCACAGCTGGAACCAGAACTCTCGTTTCCTTGGAGGCACAAGTGAATAATTCCTGCATGTGGACTCTGAGTCACCTGCTCACGGCTCCTGATCCAGACAGGAAACATTGAGTGAGCCCTGGGAAGGGCCCTGCTCACCCCCAGGGAGGTGAATTATTCCTTGACCACCAGCTGTGGCATTGCCACGCCAAATCCACATCCCCGGAGCTGGAGAGGAGCAAAGCTGAGAGGGGGAAAGGATGTGCCTCTCAGCCTCTGAAGCCGGCTATTTATAACATCAAGGAACATTTCAAGGGATAATGTAAAAATATTCCATGCGCACAGAAGCAGAAAAAGAACCATTTGGTTTGGCATCGGAGTCCTCTGCTACACCCAGTCCCCATCCCCAGGCAGGAAGGCACCAGCAGTGCCAGGGCTCTGTTCCCTTCCAGATGTCTCCTGGGTGCTCTCAAGTGTAGCTCAGCCGTAGGAAGGTGCTCAGGTATTTCCACAGCTCGGAAGGTGCCCTTCCCTTCCATCAACTCTGATCCCGCAGTGGGAATCGGCAGATCACAGACCCTTCCCAGCCCTCTGGCTCTCCAGTGCTTGAGGAATTACATCACAGCTGCTCCGTGCTCCTTGTACCGCGGCTGAGGGTTGAGCAGGAGCCTTCACGGGGACAGATGGGACAAGAAGTGCCAACTGCTGCCATTAAAAAGTCAAAACAAGTCCATCCATCCACGTCAAATCGCTGGGCCACAGCTCACTGCTTTAATTTGGGGATTATTTACAGCCAGTGACAAAAATGAGATCCAAGTCAAGGAGATCACTGAGACACCCAGGGATTGGGCTGGTTGGTACCACGGAATCTGCTGACCTGGATTAATATTGGCAGCAGAGGCAAAACACCCACAGGGCTTGGAGATTTATTGGGAACCGCAGCAAGACTCCCCCGAACACCCAGAAGGAGCCTTTTATGGAGCCTCGCTGCCTGGGTTGTTCTGCCCAGCACAAAATAAAATAGAGTGAATTTACAATAAAAAGGGGGGGAAAAAAAAGTGGAGTTTTTCTTTGCCATCTCATTCTGCTCCCGGGTAGGACTCAGCAGTGTCTAAATTCCAGCTCCATTCCAGCCTGCCTGGCAATGGGGATGGGCCCAGTTTTGTTTGTTCCTACCACAGACACCCTGTCCATCACCCCAGGAAACCTGGTTTTGCTACTGTCATACAGAAAAACACATTTATGATGAGTAAAATCCCCTCTCCACTTCTGGTTTATTGGTACAGGAGGCCTAAATCCTGGGATTTTGCTCAACAGGAGTTCAGCTTGTCTCTCTCCTGTGCTCCAGCAGATAAGATCCAAAGCAGCAGGTATGCACTTATCTGCCACATCCACACCTGGAATTTTCTTCCCCAATGGCCATCTCAAGCTCCCAGGTGTTGCTCACATCAATGTGCTGGGCTTTAACTCCCAGCAGTGTTTGTTTTCTGTGTGATTTCCACCATTTCGGTAAAGATGTTTGCTATCCAACCTAAACATTTCATATTCGTAGACTCTCTGTACACCCAGAACATCCATTTCCTCCTCTCCCTCTAATTCAGAGGGCACGTGGAATTCGGGGCTGACACTCTCACCCAGCTCAGTGACACACCAGATCCACATTTCATTGCAAAAAAAGCCCAGACTTCCCTGTTTAAATCCCTTTGCCATGACTGACGCTTGGTATTTAAACAAGCACACAGCGTTTTCCAAAAGCATTTTCTCCCCTTTAATTAAAAACTGCTATTTCTAGAGCAGGGCAGGTGTGCTGTACACCAGGAGGAAGTTGCGGTCCCCGCTTTGGCTTGCAGGTGGCTTTTTGCAGTAACACAATCACTGCTAAACTGGAATAAGCACCATCGATCGCTGCCTCTAATACAGGATATGATTTTAAAGAGCTCACAACAGCAGACTGTTCAAGCTGTTTGTGTTTATCGATCGAGACCGTGAGGGATATAATCACGTGTGAAAACACCAGGTTGTTCAACAGGAGCACCCAAAGCTGCCCAAATGGCATTAAACGGGTGCAAAGGCTGCTGTGGGAGGGTTTTGTCACCATCCCGTGACCACAGAGGGGAGTGGTGAGGGTGCTCGGGGTATCAGCCACGGGCAAAGAGCGGAGCAGGGAAAGCCAAGCCCCGCACCTCACATAAAACACTTTGCCTCGAGAAACAAGAGGGGAAGCAGCCCCTGGCTTCAGGTGCCTGCACAGAAAAGTAAAAATATCACCCAACAGCTTGGGCAGCATCTCATCTTGTCATCGAAACTGTGGGAGAAACAAAAACCCCTCTAACAACATTTTTAATGTTGGAGAGTCAAGGCGTTGCTTTATTTTCTGGCCAGGATGCGCCACAGAAATCATCTCATCCACACACAGCCCGGCTGTGCAGAGAGAATCATTCCATGAAAAATATGTTTTGACAAGATTTCCCCCCAAACTTTATCCAGTCCAAACCCATAGAAAGGAATTGGGTCAGTCTTCATTGGTCCAGAGCTGAGCCACCCCCAGGATTCAGTTTCCCATTGGATCCCAATCTCCTCGCCTCCAATGTTAATCGGATTTTTATTCTTCAATTTTCTCCTCAGTCCTTTCCAGAGGAGATGTCTCCCCCTGTGCCAGGGCTGGTGTCTGGGGCAGATGTTTGTAGGTGCCCACTGAGAGCTGGGATCTCTTGTGGATCTCCTGTGCTGCTCCCAGGCTCTTGGGATGCTGAGCTCACCAGGCCTCACCTGGAGGAACAATGCCCTGGGAAGGAGCTTCAGTTCCCTTCCCCCGGGGCAAAGGTGGCCAAACCAGGCTAAGGTTCTATAAAAAATGTTTAGACTGCTGTGTTTTCCAACATCTGGACCCTGTAAATCCTGGAGCGCCTTCATCCCTCCCTGTCTTGACTGCACAAATCCTGGAGCCCTCTCCCTGTGCCTCTTTCTCTGGACCATGTAAATCCTGGAGCACTTTATCTCCTCCCTCTCTGGACCAAATAAATCCTGGAGCCCTTTATCTGCCCCTCCATCTCTGGCCATATAAATCCTGGACCCTTTTATTTACTCCCTCTTTTTGCAGTCCTGAAGTGACACTTGAGCTCCTGTCTGCTGTGTGTTGCTGTTTATAGCAACAGTAAGCACTCAGCCTATTAAAATTTGAGTTTTTCTGTCTGTGCCTTCAGGAGAAAGAGGTGATCAGAGTCTGGTGCTTGGGGAAAACAGATCTTTGGTGTAGCAGGTCGAGAGTTAAATGTGCAACACTACAGAGAATCCTTGTTTTGGGGGATGTGTCCCCATGACCCAAATCAGGGAAATGATTCGGTTCTTACAAAGCCAAAGGAAGTTCAGTGGTGTTTGCAAAAAAAAAAAAAA
>VZRN01004180.1:1786081-1837261 GCA_013397935.1 Dasyornis broadbenti
AAAAAAGTCCTTTACAATTTGCTGCAGGCTGCATAGTCATCCATGTGAGAACAACCCCTTCTTTCCCCAGCATTTCTTGTTAAAATCCCTGCCAAGTCCCTTGTCTCAAGGGTAATTCAGAATTTCCAAGGTTAACAGTGCTAGCAGCCCCCTGGCCTATCAGTCTGCATTTTCATACACATCCCAAACGCACCTCATTTCCCACTTAAATGCTCTGCTTTGTACCAGCGGGGGAAAAAGCTTCCAAGATCAAACACTAGGCAGTGTCTCCTACCAAACTCTGCTGAAATGCTGTGGAGCAGGGCTCATCCTGCAGGGAGAGCAGCTCCTGGAGCTGCAGGAACAGCCAAAGCTGCAGCCTCAGCCCCAGCACTGACCACTCGGAGACAAATTCATTTAAACTGTAACTAAATTAATTTTAACAGGGTTTTTTTGTGCCAAAACTCAGCAAACGTCCTGTCACTGGAAACTTGTTTGAAACCAGTGCAGGGGAACCTAAAGTCTCCCTTTTCCAGGGAAGGAAAGGCACGTCCTGGGCTGTGGACAAAGCGAGGAGACAGCAGCAGGGCTGGGAAGCTGAGGTGGCACTGGGGACTCTATCCTTCTATTGGGGCACTATTGGGTGTTCCCAAGAGCCCAGAAGGAGCTGCAGGTGGGGCCCAGCCACCCTGAGGTTCCTCTGCAGCTCTGAGAGCCTTTCTGAGCTGAGAGAGCCAAGGGAAAAAGGGGGAAAGAACCATTTCCATCGAGCAATGGAGCAGGAGCCATCCAGCTGCATCTTCCCCCACAGAAATCCTGCAAGAGAATGCAAGAAGGAACTTGGATGAGGAAAATTTGAAATCCTGGGAGTGTTTATTGGTGGTGTGAGAAGGGAGGGCAGGAACCAGGGGCTCCTGGCAGAGCTCGGGGAGGAGAATTTGGCAGCACCTGCCTCGGGTTGTGTGGGCTGGAAGAGCTGGAGCTTTATGGGGGCAATAACAGAGAGCAGTAACTTTTCAAAGCAGCAGGAAAACTCTGGAATCTGGGACAGGCAGAAATCAAGGATTAACACAGCCCCTTTGGGCTGGGGTGGGGTGTGAACACAGACCCCAAAGCAGCAGCCTGGTTGCCTTCCCAGCCCCTCCTGCTCGTGTCCAGGGGGAAGGAGGGTGCCAGGAGCTGTCTGTCTCTCCTGCCTGGCAGCTGGCAGCTCTCCTCCTCCTTTATCATCCTGCCCAGCTCATCGCCAAGTTTTTATGCAAAGCAGAGGAGCCTCATTAAGTGATGCTGAAAGCCCTCCCCTCTCGGTGTTAAATGTGACACCCATCTCAGCGAGCAAAATGTTCTGGCTGGCTTAGTGCTTGGTGCAGGCACAAAATGACTCGGGAAGGTGCGGAGTGGGGAGAAATCCGGCCCGGGGAGGAAGGGCAACCGACTGAGCTTGCAAAGCGTGTCAGTCTCAAAGCTGGGAAACAAGCCCAGACATCCTTACTGTGAGGCTGATATTCAGCTGCACACGCCAAACGCCTTCTGACTTCCCTGACAGAGCTCCAGGGAGCAAATGCAGAAGGACAGGGACGTCTGCTCTGGTTCATCAGCGTTTTCTGCAGTCCGTGGGCAGGCAGAGCTTGGTTTCGTGCTCCAAGCCCCATTCAGCTTTTTGAGTTGTCCTGTGGGATTCCTTTGGGGTTTGGTCCTCGAGCCAGAGCATCAGCTGGGGTTCAGGGAGTGTTTGGACGACGCTCTCAGGCACAGGGTGGGATTGTTGGGGTGGCTGTGAAGCTGGACTGGATGATCCTTGGGGGTCCCTTCCAACTCAGGAGATCCTCAGATTTTTTGTCAGGCAGCTCTGTCACAGCTAAAGGTGCTGTTGTGATTTTCACCAGGGGAGTTGGTCCTGGAAGTCCCTCTGCCCTCACTTGCAGGAGCACCTGACCCGAAAAGTGTCAGCTCAGAACAAATCCCTGTGGAAGAGAACCAGGTGCAGGGATAGGATGGGAACTGGAGCATCACCAGCCATGAGCTGGGCACCCAAAGAGTCTGAAGGGACCAGGGCACCTCTGGAAGGGATCCAAAGGACCAGGGTGCCACAGGGCTTTGGGTTTGATTGTTTTTATCTGGAAACTGCTGTGCTGATGATGTGGGGGTGCAGAGACCTGTGCATCTCCGGGGAATCCTCTCTACCTGGGCAGGTACGGGGAGCACCAGCACCTTGAACTGCTGGGCATCCCTCCATGGCAGGGGGGAATGGCAAATTCTGATTCTTCAGCTCTGCATAATAGAAAAAGAAGCGCTGAGATGGAGAATCACAAATTAAAGCCACTCTGGGCATTGCCAGTGGTGCTTTTTTAGGGGGATCAGGTGGAGCAGGGGTGGTGACACCATTGTGCACCAAGAGCTCTGGGTTCTGCTCCTGAAAGTCAGGAACTTGGAGCTGTTGAGGGAAGATTTTCCTGGACTGGTGTTAGAGTGAATCCCAAACACCTCAGAGCACCTGCTGCCCCCAAAATGGGGTTGGACAAGGATTATATTTTCCCTTTTTTTTTTTGTAATTCCTTTATTATTAACATCTCCAAAGGTGACAGAGGTGGCACCTCTGCAGCTGAGCCTTGCACTGGGAGTCAGAGTTCATCTGCTTCTCCTCTGCTTACGCCACGTAAAAATCGTTTTCATCTATCTGCCGGAAAGCAGAGCAGAGGATGTAAAACCGCAGAATTTGTCAGATAAACCAGTGTTTAAAGTGTCCCTCCTCCCTGCAGCCCATTCCATCTCCTCTCCCCATAGCTTGTCTCATCCAGGATATTATTAACTCGCTCTCCGGAGCCGTGGCTCTGCTCACAGCACAGCATTAAACCAAACAGAGCAGCAGCTGCTTGAGATGCAGCAAAATTCATCTCTCTGCTCTCTTAGCTGGAGGCCTTGGCCCACACCAGGGAGAAGGTAAAAAGCAATTCCTACAGGGAAGCTGGAAAATCCAATCTGTTGTGCCAGAGAGGGAGGTTTAGACCACGGGAGAATCCTTTTACTCCAGCAGTCCCTTTCCAGCAGGGACGTGGGGACAGGGAGATGTTTGCTTGGAGCCTTCATTCAGCTGCCCAGGTGAGCAGCTACTCAAAACTTACTGTGAATTCAGTTCTCTTCATACAGTCTAGGCTGAATGAAGATATTTTTACTCCAGGCTAAATGAGGTGTTTTTAATGTCAGCTCCTAAATTGTCTGGTGTAATCCGCTCACCGCCTCCTGCTGAAGCAGTGAGTGGCTGAGCCTGGCAGAGGCAGAATCATTTCCCTGCAAATGGCTTCAGAGCAGCACGGCTGTGACCTCGCTCTGAGCCTTGTGACAGAGGGAGGTGCTGCAGAGCTGCCACGAGCACAGATCCCTTCCCCAAGCCTGGGAGGATCCAAGAGGAGGCAAAATAATCCAGGTGAGGGCTGAGACCTGTTGCTGGCTCTGCCTCTGTGGAGGAATCATTTCCTCACTCGCCACTTCGATTTTTATTTATTTACCAACTTTTTTTTAACGGGAATCTCACTGATGGCATTTAGGGGCAGAAGCTGGATGGGGTGGGCAGCTCTGGCTCGGGTTGTGCAATCACAGCCAGGTTTGGGTTGGAAGGGACCTTAAAAACCACCTTGCTCCACCTGCTAGGGACACCTTCCACTAGACCAGGTTGCTCCAAGCCTGATCCATCCAGCCTAGACCCAGGTAATTCAGGAATGGCCACTGTGCCTGTGAGCTTTCACCTCTGGTGTGTTTGGCTCCTGGTGGCAGCAGGAGAAAGGATGTGCTGCACCAAGAGCAAGCCTGGGGCTCAGCCCTTCTCCTCTTCCCAGCATTTCCCTCTTTTCCCAAAGCAAACCCCTGAATTATTCCACGTGTGCATGTGGGGCAGTAGTTCCTTCATCCGCTTCCTCCTCCGTGGGCTGCCAGAACCACGGCCGCTCATTTTGTGGCTCCAGCACTCCCATGTCCTCGCAGGGAGCAGCCGGGCTACGGGCTCTGGTGTCTCTGCGCCACCCCTTTGGGGTGTCCCCAGGTGCCCAAGGGGCTGTGCTGAGCTCAGGGTGCCTGGCTTGGATCTGTTGGATTATCCACGTCACGGCCCTGCAGCAGCTTTGCTGCCTCTTAGCGCCAAGTTAAGTCCCTGAGGGACAGAGCCCTTCTTACTCCCTGTGCTTCCACGGAGTGAGGTTGTTCTTCCACTGAGAAGAACCTGGCTGGAAACAGGCTGGGCGTGTTTGAGCCTTTGGAAGTGGCTCTGGAAGCGGCTTGGGCTGAGCAGAGCAGGGAACTCCAGCACCTGGGAAGAGATTCCCGGTGGGGTTGTGCAGAGGGTGTTTAACATTCACGGCAGTGCTGCTTGCAGGGGGAGCTGCTCCTCCTGCATCGCCGGGAGCTCGGGGAGGGACCCAAGGCAGCTCCTGGGGAAGGAATAACATCATTCCCTACAATAATCCTGCTGGCTCTCCCTTCTGCATCTAAAGGGATGAGATCAGGTGCCATCTAGTGTAAACCCTTTCTCTTAATGCACATCTGAGTCCATCCCGTTATTTCCGTTATTTCTTCCTCTCCCTGCTTTGATATGAGAGGTCTGAAATGCTCAGATGCTGGAACAGAAACAACTCAGCCCTTTCCCAGGAGATTCTGCACTAAAAACCTCCCCAAGGGCCTGCTGGTGCTGTCTGCAGTGCTAAAGTGAGGGCAGGAGAAAGATCCTACACCTACACAGCCCAGCAGGGAAACCGGGCAGAGATGGGATGGGATGGGATGGGATGGGATGGGATGGGATGGGATGGGATGGGATGGGCTGTGGGGTTCAGTCTGTGGCTGAGGGGTGGCACAGCTGCTCTGGACAGGTTTCCTCCCTCCGTGGCATCTGCAAAATGATTTTGGAAATGGTTTTATACAGGGAACAGCGAACGGGCCTGATCCAGCCTGTGCTGAGCTCAGGGGGAGATGCTCCCTTCCCTTGCACAGCCGGAGTTTGTGACCCTTTCCATGTGCCCTGCCCAGGCTTTCAAGGCACGAGGGCTGAGCTCACACCCCTCCCACCCCTGCTAAATGTTCCTGAGTATTCCCAGCCCAGATTCCCTGCGGAAGGAATCCCAGCTTTCCCAGCTCACCCATCCCCAGCAGGTCACTGGGCAGCGGGGGCAGAAGGCTGAAAGCAGCCTCTGAGAGCTGCCATCAATACAGCTGGAGCTGGCCCAGATCAGCGCGGGGTGTGTCTGTCAATATCGATTCTTTTCACTCCTGCCAGTTGATTCAGGACAACCACTGACTCCTCGTGCTGCAAAGGTGTTTTGTGCTGAGGGAACCGGAGAGTGCCCGCTCACCCGGAGAGGCACAGCCCCAAAATCCCTCCTCGTGCAAAGGTGACTGCAAAATACTCAGTTTAACTCCGGTCTGAGGTGTAAAATTTAAGGGCGCATGAGGTGATGCCTTGAAATGTTTCCACCAGGGAATTCCTCCTTCCTCAGTCCGTGTGTGAGAGCTTTGCTTGAAGCAAATCTCCCGGCTCTGGAGCTCCCAGGGCAAGGCAATCCCGCCTCGGGGAGGCGGGGGGAGGAGAAAGAATATTTAAAAATGTAATCAGAGTCATTGGGGAAATGTGACAGGATTTAAACGATGACATAACACGCTTGTCTTGTCTTTGCTGCCGGTGCTAATGAGCGTGAATTGAGAGCATTAGCGATCTATCCACGGGCATTAGCGCGTGTGAGGCTGGGGATCGCAGCCCTAATGAGCCTCGTCCTCTGCTGCCAGCGCAGCCGCTTGGCCTGCCCGCTGCTCTGCAGTTACTCGGGCTTTGCCACAGCACTGCCCAGCACCTACACCTGGTTGTAACCGGGTTTTGTCACCCTGGGCTCCCTAAGAGAAATCCGAGCACTTTTTCCTGTCTTCCGGAGAGTCTCAGAATGGTGATGACGTCTCTGAGGGTGTTTTTTGATCTGCTTTCTCTTGGCCGTTTGTCGCTTTAGGAGAACTTTAAATATTCGGAATATTCAGAACAGTTTTCCTTTTCTTTTATTCCTAAAACTAATATTTGTTCTCCCAAAAGCCTCATTTCAGCAAGAAATGGGCTGGAAGCCAACAAATAAAAACCTGCAGAGGAAGCAGCCAGGATTCGAGCTTGTCCTGGCCATTTTTCCCATCTCTCCATGTTCCCAGTTCCTCACTGTGGGATTTTCAGTGGAATCTGATGGAGCCCCATCGGAGGGCCTGGGCTGGCCACAGTGGGATGGAGGCTTTGCTGCCCTGCCAGCCGAGCTCCTTGGGCAGGAGATTGCGCCTCTGGCATCTCCCAACCTCTCCCTGACGGTTGGAAATTAATTTTGGAAAATCAAATGGCCGAGATGATGGATTAGATGTCTTTGCCCCTCTACATTTAATCGATGGCAGCGGGTATTTATTGCATTATATACTACAAATCTATAACGATTAGTACCTCATTAACCTTTTCTTTTCTTTTGATTCTCTTCCTGCAGTGTTGGAATAACAGATTCCAGAGCTCTGCATCCCTCTCCAGGCTGGCAGGGATGGGTTTGCAGGCTGCAGGAGATGAGAGTGATGCTTTGGGTGAGGAGTGTGACCCTGCAGCCCAGTTATCCTCGGAGCAAGTGGGGGAATCTCGGTGTAAATCATCCTCACCAGGAGAGATGCTCCCGGGGAAGTTCCAGCCTCACCAAGATCTCAGTCCTATATTCCTGCGGCAGTGTTTGAACGGGGAGCAAAACTCCCAGCGGTGCAAAGCTGGGGTGGGGAATTGAGGAGGAGAGAATTTCCCGGTGCTCTGGCAGCATTCCAGGGCTCTCACGGCAGGAACGAGCTGCCCCTTGGGGAATTCTTGGTGTTGCACTTCCGGACAGTCTCTAGATGGATGCACAGGGAAGGGGAGATTGTCAGTGAGGAGCTCTGAGGAGTAACCCCCTTTCTGCCCTGGAATTTGTTCCCCCCAAAATCTGTGCCATCACACCTTGGAGCTGAGTTCTCCTCCTGCGCTCCTGATGCAAACCTGCAGGGCAAGTTTGTACCACTGCAGTCCCTTCCACCACTGCAGAAACGCCTGGGAACCTGGCCCATAAATCCTGCCAGACTGACAGGCTTCCCCAAGCAGCACACTGATAAATGTATTTGAATTAGATAAATGTTTTCAAATGAGATAAATACCTTCCAGTTAGACTCGCTCTGTGTGAGTTTGTCAATTCCCAGTGTGAGTGAAGCCCCTGATTTTCTCACCTGCTGGGAAGCTGAACTTGTGCAAATGAGCTCTGCAGCGTGCACGTCTGGTGTGAAATTGTTGGATGCGTTGACAGAGCTCTTCGGAAAGCGGCTGCACTTCCCCCAAATTCATTTGGTGCTCCCCAACCAGCCCCCAACATCAAAAGGGTGTGGAGCTGCTGGAGTGAGTGCAGAGGAGACTGGAAGGTGCCCTGAGGGCTGGAGCTGCTCTGCTCTGGAGCTGGGAGAGCTGGGGGTGCTCACCTGGAGAGGAGAAGGCTCCATTGAGAGCTCAGAGCCCCTGGCAGGGCCTAAAGGGGCTCCAGGAGAGCTGGAGAGGGACTGGAACAAGGCATGGAGGGACAGGACACAGGGAATGGCTTCCCAGTGCCAGAGGGCAGAGATGGATGGGATCTTGGGAAGGAATTGTTCCCCGGGAGGGTGGGGAGGCCCTGGCCCAGGGTGCCCAGAGCAGCTGTGGCTGCCCCTGGATCCCTGGCAGTGCCCAAGGCCAGGCTGGACAGGGCTTGGAGCAGCCTGGGACAGTGGGAGGTGTCCCTGCCATGGCAGGGTTTGGAACAAGATGAGGTTTAAGATCAACCCAAACCATTCCATGGTTCTATCAGTAGAGCATCCCAGCCTGTGTGGGATGTGCTGCACTCCAAGAGAAGCCAAGGCTCGGGTGTGCAGAGCCCCAGCACGACGCAGTCCCTGCCTGAAGGGTGGAGACTGGGCTGGGGCAGGGATGTCCCCAGCAGGAGGAGAACTCAGGGTTGGAGGCATCAGTTTGCACCGGGGCATCCCTTGTGCACGAGGTCACCCCCAAATGATGCACAAAGGCAGCACTGAGGATGAAGAGTCTGAGCTCTTCCTTCCATCCTGCAGCTCCCCGTGCGAATCCAGCCGGGCCTCAGCCACCCAGCTCATCTGAGGGGGAATAAAGCTCTTGCTTGACAACTTCCACAAATAACCCCAGTCCTGTGGAGTCTTCATTGACACCCCTGAGGCTGCCTCCTTCTGCATGTGCTCCCTGTGCCATGGCTCCGCAGCCATAAAATCACAGAATGGCCTTAGAATCATGGAATCACAGACTGGTTTGGCTTGGAAGGGACCTTGAAGCTCATCCAGCTCCAACCCCTGCCATGGGCAGGGACACCTTCCCCTCATCACGTTCACCAAAATTCACCTCTCCCATCCAAAGACACTCAGGAACAGGCTCTGTGTCCTTAAACAGCAAATTTAACAGCCAAGGTGCCCAAATCCGAGAGCAGGCACTGCCCTGATCCTCTGCCAGTGCCAGCTCTGCCTGTCCATGACACCCAGGCCCACGTCGTGACTTAGCCATGATTTGTGCTGGGCATTAAAAGACAAAAAAAAAAAAAAGCTGATGACGCAAGTGGCTTTTTCTTTCAGGCATTTCAAGCAGGACTGGAGAGTGCGTAAGTGCAAGAAATTGCCGGAGAGGGGAGGAGGATTGCAGCTCTTAAATCATCCGGCTCTGCGATGCAGGGTTACACTCAGTGGTGTTGGCACGGTGGAGAGATCACTGCAGGCAAATCGGGGGAAACTTCTGCTCCTTGGAAAGGCTTTTGCATCAGAGAACGGAGCAAATGTCGTTTTTTTTTTTTAATGTGAACTGCTTTGACTGAGGGTTTTAAGGAGTGTCACAGCGTTCCTATGGCTTGAAATGCAAATATTGCTGGGAATACAGGTGAAACTATTGCTGTCTGTTTGATATGATTAAGTTTTTAATCCAGACTACCTAGATGATAAACTCTAATCCTGTGGTGTCCACGCCGTGGCAACAGTGTCTCGGTGGTTTGGAGCTAAAACTCTCATCTTCGATCTCCTCTTGCCCAATGGAAATCACCAAATCCCCACTCAAATGAAGCTGTACCTGTGCTCAGGTGCAGTCTGAGGGTGGCACTGAGCAGTGGGAGGTTTGTAGATAGGCAGGTATAGAAGGATTTCAGGGGTGTCAGAATTTCCTACCCCCTCTGCCTGCTTGGACCCTGCTCTTCAGGACCTGCCCCAGCTGGGATGTGTCAAACTGAACTTGGTTTGACCGAGCACAGCAACCCCCATTCATTGGAAACGTTCCTGTTGCGAGACATTCACGCTCATAATGCAGAGCTTAAAAAATCTGCCTTGAAATGAGGATTTCTCACTGCTCCTACGGCTTTCCTCCAAATCCAACTTCTGCCTGTTCTATCTGGAGCTGCAGAGATGGAGCACGAGCCTGCTCCCTGCACCACAGGGAACTTGTGCCCGAACTGTGCTGGATTCAGCTCTGCTGCAGGACAAACGGTGCTGGAAGCCAAGGCACCCAGGAGTTCTGCTGGAAATCCCTCTGGATGCTTTTCCCTCTGCTCTGGCTCCTTCTGTGAGCACTCAGCTGCAGCGCTCAGCTGATTCCCGCACATGTCCAAGCTGTGCAAACCCAGGGACAGAGGATTGGGAGCCAATCTGCTAAACAGGGATTTAGCCAAGAGGCAGCCCCGAGTGCCAGCCCTCTCCTAATACTCTCTTAAGCAGCACAGGCAGCTGCTGCTTCCTCCCTGGCCTTCCTCACAGTTCACCTCAAGTCCTCCAACTGCAGCAAGGCATTTCCAAGCAGAATTAGGTTTTGCTGGCTTCTTGCTACAGTGCCTTTTAATTAGGAGCACAGCTGCTCTGGAAACACGGAGCTCACTTTTCAAAGAGTGCCTCTGGAAAGTGATTACAGCGGATTAAAGCGGAAAGGTTAGGCAATTTATTCAGGTGGCACTTAGCAAACGCGTCGGATTATTTCGTGCTGCAAGGGTGAATTTAAAAACTCGCATGAAAAACACCTCTGGGGCTCTTGCTGGCCTGGAGGCGCTCTGTGCCAGGCAGGTGTTGGAGCTGAAAGGCTGTTTGGGAATTCAGCAGTGCCCAGCTGCTCTGGAGCTCTCCACGGTGAGCGGGTGCTGAGGGTCCATTGCCTCAGTCTCCCCAGTCAACAAAGGTCCAGTTCAGGCAGGAGCTGTCCCAGGAGTTATTGTAGCCTCTCAGTGTTCACTAATCTTGGCTCCAGAGGATGTTTGCGGGTGTTTCTGTTCATACCTGGCACTTGCTGCCAACTCCCGCTGGCAGAGCTCCCTTTCCAAATCATCACAGAATCGTTGAGGTTGGAAAAGAACCCCAAGATCATCGAGTCCAGCCTTTGGCTGATCCCTACCTCGTCACCAGCCCACAGCCCCGAGTGCCACGTCCAGGCCTTCCTTGGACACCTCCGGGGATGGGGACTCCACCACCAATGGTCTGGGTTAGGAGGTGCTTAAAGAGCATCTCGTTCCACCCCCTGCCACAGGCTTTAGTGTTTACAGCAGTGGGAAGGGTAAAGCTCCCGGAAACCTCTCAGATTCACTTCAAATTCCATGAGGAGACCTCAATCCCTCTCTTCTGCAAAGGAAAAGCAGTGGGAGCCCCTGTCTGGAGTGCGTGGTTAAGATCCAACTTGCAATGTGTGAACAATCTGAATGTAAAACTTCTCTGAGGAGAAACTGCAAGAGGCATCACATCCAAAGGGAAGGCTCAGAGCTGTCCCACGGCACCTGGGGCATCCCAAGGATGAGCAGTGTCTGCTGGCAGGGCTGTAGTGACAGCAAGAAAACAGAATGATTCCCAAACCCAGCTCCTCCTGTGGATGCTGTGTGTGTTTCTGCTGGGCAGCGTTGGATTGGAGTCGTCCTGGGATTGGGAAATTGGCTTTGGGATAGCCAGTGGTCAAAAATAAGGAACCAAGTGGCACCACTGGGCAGCTTTGGTCGTTGAACAGCCGTGGTGGCCCTGCTTCGGGCACTGCTGGAGAGGGAAGCTACGGATGGGCTGCTCCAGCCTGCAGCTAGCGCAGAGCAGGGGCAGCTCTCGCTGCATCTGCTCCTGTTCACACATTTGGAGTCTTCGTGTAGGATTAAAAAAGGCTGGAGCAGCTCAGACACTGCGCTGGTGGGAGCAGCAGTGCTTTAAATAGAGGAGTCTGAGCACTCACATCGTGTTGGAGTGCGATTCAAAGACTTGCAATACCTTGTTTGCCCTTCTCTCACTTTGTTTGGCTGATGTAGGCGTATTTTTGTTTTTACTCGCTTCCCTGTCCTATATTGTCCCTTTTCTTTCCAGTAATGTTGACTGTTCCATCTGCTTATTTATCACTCACAGTTCGAACGTGAATTTCAATTAGCAATCTGCTTTGTTTAGTTTTGTTTTAAACAAGGCATTGAGAGCTCCAACAAAGCTTTAATACATAAAGCTACTTGTAATGCAGCTGTTTAAGCTCTTCCATCATATCCATGAACAAAATGAATTCCACTGCTATCAAGATGCATCTGATGAATTAGGTTTAATCCTCCCCTACTGTAGCAGATGGAAGGCACTTCAACAAAGACAGAAAGATTTCAAATGACTGAGATGGAAAATGGTCTTTGCTCAGTGCTCCAGAGACATAAAAGAAACTAAAACCTCACGTAGTAAGAAATAATTCACCCGGCAACCAGAAAAGCATTCCCTGGATTTCTGCACCGATTCCGGGTCCTGATGCTTCTCCTTTGGGTCTGAGGTCCCAGGTTCTGGGTGGGGAGGCAGAGGAGAGAGTGGTTGGGTGTGCAGCAGCATCCCAGGTGGGAATGTGCTTCCCTGAATCCCACCTATCCAGATTTGCCCTGACAGCATCCTGATCACCAGGACCCCCCACAGGAAGGGCTTCTCTGTGGTTGCTAAAGAAGGAGGGGTTAATTGTTGTGAGTTTGGGGTGAGCTCCAGGCCCGACATCATGGAAAGGTTTGGGTTGGAAAGGACCTTAAAGCTCATCCCATCCCACCCCTGCCATGGCAGGGATCCCTTCCACTACCCCAGGCTGCTCCAAGCCCTGTCCAGCCTGGCCTTGGGCACTGCCAGGGATCCAGGGGCAGCCACAGCTTCCTCTCGCCCTGTGCCAGGGCCTCCCCACCCTCACTCGGTTCTCAGGAACAATTTCTTCCTAAGACCCAATCTGAATCTCTCCTTTTTTAAAACTGTTCCCCAAATCATAAACTCCTTCAACACCCTATCAGTAACAAAGGTGTCTGAATTTTTAGGTGTGATTCCAACAAAGCCTGTGCTGAGGGGCCGGGCTGAACGGATGCATCCCCAGCACCGAAACCCAGCAGTTACAGTGAGCAGCACTGTGAGGTAACAACAATCCCACACCTGGCACGCCGGGCAATGGAAAAACAGCCTCGCGGGTCAGGTAACGGCTCCGTGCGCCGGGGCAGGCTGTTCTCGGGTGTAAAGCGATCCCTCCCGAGTGTCCTCTGCCGTGCGTCCTCCATCCCAAGCGTCCTCGCCATGCTGGGCTGGCGGGAAGCTGAGGAAGCTCTGGGATGGACGCGCTCGGGAAGAGCGATCCATCCCGGGCGGGCTGAGCAGGAGCGGCAGCACTTTCCATCCTGCGCAGCTCCCGAGCTGCGAGCAGGGCTGACGAGCGCTGATGAGCGGGCGCGCTAATTGCGGGTCCCGCGGGGGCGGGCGCTGGGGCGGAGCGCGGGGGTCCGGTCCCGCCGCCGGGGCCGCTCTGTATAACCCGTCTCCCGGCAACGGCGGCCGCGTCACTTCCTGGGGAGCCGCGGGCGAGCGCACGGACAGGTGCCGGGGCGGCGGGGCCGGCCGGCATCGGTGCTGTCCGGGGGGCTGCGGTTGTGCCCCGCTCCGCTCCGCTCCTGCCCCGCTCGGCTCCGCTCCTGCCCGGCGCGTTCACACCGCTCCATCCCCCGGTGCGGTGCCGGTGCCGCGGCGATGAGTGCGGAGCTGGACGGCGTGTCCGTGCACTCCTCCTCCTCCTCGTCGGGCTCGCTGGGCTCGGCGGCGGGGCCGGCTCCGCGGCCGCTCTCGGCCAACGTGCGGCGGCTGCACCAGGCGCTCACGGCGCTGCTGAGCGAGGCGGAGCGGGAGCGCTTCATCCTCTGCCTCAACGCCTACCACGGCCGCCGCAACGTCTGCGACCTGGTGCGCTCCCTGCGCGCCCTCCTCGACGGGCCCCGCCGCCGGCAGCTGCTGCCGCTGCTGCGCCTCGTCCTGCCGCGCTCCGACCAGCTCCTCTTCGACCAGTACACGGCCGAGGGGCCCTACCTGCCGCCGCCCGGCCGCCCCCCGCCGCCTCCCGCCCCGCCGCCGGTGGTCCCGGGCGAGCTGCGGCAGGTGACGCTGCGCCGGAGCAAAGCCCACGAGGGTCTGGGCTTCAGCATCCGCGGCGGCGCCGAGCACGGCGTGGGCATCTACGTGTCGCTGGTGGAACCGGGCTCGCTGGCCGAGCGGGAAGGGCTGCGCGTCGGCGATCAGATCCTGGGGGTCAACGGCAAGTCCCTGGACAGGGTGACCCACGCCGAGGCGGTCAAGGTGAGGCGGCTCCGCACCGGGCTCCGGTTGATGTTTCCTCCATCCCGTCTTGTCCCGGGCTCCGCTGCGCGCCCCGTCCCGCTCTGCCTCTCCGGTGCCTGTCCGTGTCCTCCCGCTCCTTCCTTCCCTCCCTGGGGCTTGTCCCTGTGTGCCCCGTCCAGCTTCATCCCTCCCCGGCTCCACGCGCTGCTCCATCCCCATCAGCCGGTGCGACCGGAGCCCCCCGATGCCGCTCTCCGGGACGCGGCGCTGGGAACCCGCAGCCCCGGCGGAGCGGAGCCGCTCCGGGTTCGCATCGCGCCGGCGACACCGTGCGGGACCAGCCTTGCGTGGAGCGGGGCTGAAAGTTTGCGGTGGGAATAGCGGTGCCCGCTGCTGGCCCGGCAGGGACCGAGCTGCCGGGGTGGCTCTGGGCACGGCAGGGACCGAGCTGCCGGTGTGGATCTGCGCACGGCAGGCTCGTCCTGCTCTTTTGTCGCGTCTCTGAACCGCAGCGCTGCTGCTCGCGGCTCGCTTGCAGCTTGGGAAGCTCGTGGAAACAGGAAATCTGCGGGAGCCGGGTTTTAAGGGATGTACTCCAGCCGCTTTAGTGGGTTTCTCCTCGCAAAGATGGGGAAACTGAGGCACGGAGAAGCAGAGCAGCCCCCTCAGGGCTGCGTCGTGCCCGGTACAGGAGCAGATCCCCGATCCCCCTCTGAATGGTCCAGGGGGAGAAGGAGAACAGTTACACAACTGAAGGGCTCCTGCTCTCCCAGCGCGGCTCCAAATGCCCTGGAGACCTGTTGTGGTCCAGAGCAGCATGGGGGTTATCGATAAAAGCTTTAATGTGGGGGGAGAACACCATAAACTGTGGGGTTTTCACCTGAAACTCCGTGTTTTGAGGCAAATCCACGTCTGAGTGACCCAAACCCTTCCCAGAGCTGATCCTGTGGCTGGTGGGCTCCGCTCGGAGCGTTCCTGAGGCACGAACCCATCGAGCTGGAGAATCGACTTTTAGAGCAGCAATTTGTAGGCAGCGTGTGGAGAGCTGGGATCTGGCATGACAAGGCTGTTCTCCAGCTGTTTGTGCTTTAATTTTTCCATAATAAGCTAAAGCGGTTCTCTTGGGAGCCTGTTCCATGTGGAGCGTTCCTCTGACAGCGCATTCATCTCACACAGCTTCCAGCACTTCTTCCCTGCCGACCTGTGTGTTCCTGGCCCCGGGCAAGGGCACGACTTCCAGGCTGGAAATGAGCCCCTGGTAATCTTGAGACCAGAGGAAAGATTTGTAGGAATTCTTTTTCCCTTGCTCCTAATAATAGGACAACACCAGTGTAAGCTTTCAGTTGTTACTCTGCAATTTCGCGCCTTGGAGATGGCAAATCCCCCCTATCTTGGTTGTGGCGTCGGGATGGAGAGGAACCGGGTGTCAGGAATGCTCTGCTCCATGACTTCATCTCCAATTCATCCCACTCTGCTGGGTAATTCACATCACTCTCTGTTTGTTCTCTAATATAATGTAATTGATGCCTTTTAGACGTTATTAATTTTGAGTGAAACTAAGTGCTTCCTGCACAGAAATAATTCCTGGAGGATGTGGCTTGCCAAGAGCTATATTTTGGTAATATGATCCTGATAGGAAAAAGCAGCTTAGAAATTGTCTCCTTGTGAGCTGAACTTCTTTCAGCAACAAATTCATCACTCGCCCTGTGCTGGCACCTTCTTGACCTCCTGGCTGACATCTGGGAAGGGTTTTTGTGAGCCACATTGTGGTGGTGGAAACATTTTGCTCGGGAAGAGTCGCAGAGTGATTCACAGTACAGCTCTAATAAATCCTTTGGAGATTCTACAATGAAGCAAGTGTTAATTTGGCCTCAGATGCTGCATTTGGGAGGGGGAAATGAAGAGCAGATCGTGTTCGGCGATGCTCAGGGGCAGCATTTGAAGGTCTGAGGTACAAACACCTCAGCCCAATGTTTTAGGTGTCATTCAGAGTGTCAGAGCTGCAGGGACCAGAGGTGGTGATGGGTGGCTTGATCCTGAGCTCTCTGCTTCCCCTTGAAGCCTGGGATCCGGGGCTCAGGCTGGGTGCACTGACAGCTCTGCAAAGGCCTTTGGCCGTGGTCTGGTGTCCTCAGGCACAGCAAACCTCGCTGTGTCCTGCCCTCCTCTCTGGTGCCTCTTGGTGGGTCAGTGCTCAGTTGGACAGAGCATGGTGCTCGTAACCCCAGGACTGGGGATTTGATCCCTTCAGTGGCTGTTCAGTTCAGGGTTGGACTCACTGATCCTTGTGACAGCCTCCAGCTCAGACTGTTCTGTGATAAAGCAGAGCGTTGGCCCTGGAATTCGTGCACTCGCTGCATTCGGGATCAAACAGAGAGAGAGAAAGCCGAGGAGAGCGAGAGACTTTGTTAGCACAAGCCCGTGGCTGTGGCACTGATCTCAGACACTGCCTGCTGCTTCCGAGGAGGGGCTGCGCTGATCTCCTCAGTCAGAACGTGTCTGATCAGAGCTCAGCTCCCCTCCCTGCGAGTGCAGCCCTGCTCCGGCTCCTGCTGCGCTCCCTCCCGCCTGTCCTGCAGCCAGGAGCTGTCTGTCCCGGCCAGCGCTGCCGTCCATCACCATCACACCGTGCCGTGCTGACAGCACTTGTCAGAGCTCGTTCTTGGGGGCGAGTGCAGGGCTCGGGGAGGCTCCCGGGTGCATGGCGCTGCCCGGGCTGAGCGTGACAAACTTCCCGAGCCACGGATGCGCTGTGTGCCCGTCAGGGTGCTCGAGGTGCCCGGCTGGGGCTGTGGCAGCGAAGCAGCTGCTCAGGCAGAGCAGGGGATAAATACAATCTCTGGGTTTGTTTGTGCAGCCTTGGATGGGCATCCCCGCAGCAGCCACTGCGTCCCTTTCACAATCCGTGGTAGCTCTGTTGCCTTCCCGTGCGTGTCCGGCCATGCAGGAGCAGCCCAGCTGCTTTTATCCCTTCTCTCGAGGAGGACAGAGCTGCTGGCAGTGGGGCAGCAGCGATTTCTGCTTCCTCCTGGTATTTTCAAGCATCGCTGGGCAAGGCACCCGAAGTGAAATCACAGCAGCAGATGAGCACTGCCACAGCACCGGGCAAAGGAAACTCAAGCAGTGACCTGCGCGATGTCCCGGCTCCAAGCTGGCCTGCGAGCAGCGCCGTGTTTGCAGATGTTTCAGTGTAAATTAGATAAAAAGTGGGGTTCTGACTTCAACCACAGGGTTACCTCAGCACTCCAAATCAATTCCCTTAATGACCAGCTCCTTAACCTTTACGTGAGCATGGGCGTTTTATGCCTTGTCTGCTCGGCACTCGGCTGTTTCATCCAAATCCAAATTAAATGACTCCATTACAATTACAGCTCCATCATTGCAGCATTCGAGAGTGCACTTTAGCAAAAGATCACCAGCAATTGAATTATGGGGTGAGTGGAGAAGTTTGTGTTGTCTGCCGCGATTTTCGGGTTCGCCTGGCTTTTATCAGCCCTGTTATTTAGGACATTATACTGTGCCTGTACACTACGTTCATATTTATTTTACTACATCTGTGGTATAACTGCTATATTTTGGCAGTTGTGCTGGAAGTTGGTATTGATAAATTATCATATTTTATCCAGAGGGTTTAAAATCAAGGTGTTTGTGGCTTTAGACCATCAAAATGTTACCCAGGGAGGTGTTTCTCCAGTACTCTGGGGATGGCATTAAAGTCACACTCCCTTTCCCCCCTTACCCCTTAGTTTCGTTGCTTTGCAGTGCATTTTTGTGTCCTTTGAATAAAAGGACACCTAGGGAGGGAGGGGATGAGAGAAAGTGGAAAGATGGATCATTCCTGGTTCAGGATTTGGCTTAAGGAGCGCCACCAGCCTTAAGCTGGTGACTACACTGACTCCACTGGCCCTGCTGTTCCTGCTGGCAGCTGGGCAAAGCTGGATCAGCTTGACCAAAATCACCCAAACTCCACTCATTTGTTTGTGCTGGGCTTGGGGAATTCGAGTCTTTGGTGTTGGTGTAAATCTGTGATGGCTTTGCTGCCACTGGGCTGGCATTGAGTTTGTTCTGAAGGAACTGGGGTAGTTCAGGTTCCCTGTCTGAGGTTTTCCAGCTCTGGGGAGAGCCTGGGGCTTGGCTGCAGGCGTGGAGGGGTTTGGGAAAGCTTGAGATGAGGCAGAGCTGTGGCTGGCAAGGCAGAGGGGTCCGGGATGTGGCACTGCCAGCCTGTCCCGTGTGCCCCTGTGTTCCCCTGCCTGGGAAGGGGATCCAGGGGGGATCTCATCCCCTCCCTGACCTGTGGTGGAAGGGGATTGCATCAGAGGGGGATCACTCACATCCCCAGCCTGGGATTTAGAGAGGAATCACATCCCCAGCCTGGGATGGAGAGACATCCCATCCCTCCTCACCCCCAGCCGCCACCATCTCTCTGTTCAAGCAGAGCTTTTCCCTCCCTCCAGCCTTTCCATCGCCCGCTCCCATGGAAGTGTCAAGTGGGCATTTAAAAATAATTAAAAGGAGATTAAATTTCCTCTTATGTCCTCTTACTGTGGTTTTTCATGCTGGCAAACAAGGCGATCCCTTCAGAGACAGTAATATTTCATAAGAGGCAGAAAGGGCCCCAGGTGTGGGATTGCTAAAAGACCTCTGAGAAATGACAGAAGAGATGTGCAGCCCTGAGCCTCAGAAACATATTTAGAGCCATTTTCCTCTCCAGACAGCTTACAATAAAGCAAATTTCATTTCATTGTTTCTCGTGATGCTCAATTAATTGCTTGTCGTGACCTGACACTGCTTATTTAATCAGCGTGGCTCAGAGGAATGAATGCAGCTTGGCTGGGTTGGGTTTTGACCCTTCCAGGTCCTTGGGGCTGTGGATGATCACCCCCAGCCACGGCTGGGATGACTGAGGAGTGAAGGCTCCAATCCATTGATCCCTGATTCTGTGAAGATCCCAGCCGTGTTCCTTTAAGTGCTGCGTGCTTATCGCCGCCTCTGTATTTTTAGAAAGCACTAAAGAAAGAGGCTTGAAACTTCTCCCCTTCCCAAGGGAGCTCGGGGAGCTGGAGCATGGAGAAGGAGGATGTGACTGGCATCTACCCCAAGAGTTAGAGTGGTAATCTCTGCCTGCATCTCTGCGTCTGCTTAGAAACAAAAACCCCAAGAACCGCACTCCAAAACGCGCTCACAGCGTCCAAGGCGGGTGCTGTGCCAGGCCAGGGACTCCTGCTCTGCCCTCCTGTCCTGCAAACAGTTTCCATTTCAGCTCCTGTAGCCAGCTGAGCTTGGAGGGACAGGGTGGAAAGTGGAAAGGCACCAGGACCTCTCTCCCTAGGCAAATGGGGGAGGGAAAATGGTCACTCTTGAACTTGGGGACATCTGCATTTAAAATGATGCTCCTGAAGAGGGAGGGCTCGTGGCAGTGGCAGTGCAGGGACGTGGCAAGGGATGCTCCTGGTTTCAGGAGATGTGGCGGAGCGGGTTTGAGCGCTGGACCTCACCTGGAGCTGCCCACAGGGCTGAGGTGCTGCTCCCCCGTCACCGTGAGCTCATCTGAGCTTCCTAATTAATTAATTAATCAATGTCTAGTGTGACTCGGGGTGGGGTGAACCTGCACACGCAGCCGGGTTCAGCTGTCCCACGTGGGTGAGGAGTTGGTTGTGCCCCCGATTTCCCTCCGTGGGCAAGTTATTTACTCATCTGCTTCCCTTCATTTCACCAGCAAATCACAATCAGCCCTAATGAAATCAAATGACATTATACTGATGCAAAAGATTGGAATGAGGGCCCTAATCTCTCGTCTCCTCAGAAAGCAAGGATGAGAGCACTTGGCAGCAGGACTGCCTTGTTCATCAGGGTTTAGCATTGTCAGGGCATCCTGGAGTTCTTGCGGCATCGGTGTTATTTAGTGGGCTCCTCGTAAATAAACAGTTTTGCCTCAGCAGAGGAATTGATAAGATAACCTGAAGGATAAAAGCTTATTTCCTTCTAGTGCCCGTTGGAAGATAGCACAAGTGTCAGAAGTGGTGAATCAAAATATCTTTTACCCAGTTCCTCCGTCCTCAGGGAAGACAATGGATTTTCTTGACACTTTCCTCAATGCCACGGAGAATTATTCAGCTCTAAAAGCCCTCAGTTAAAGTGACAAAGCATCTGCTGATGTGATTTGCCTTGGGTTCTTTGAGTGGATGCTCTGTGAGCTCTCCCTGTCACGAGCACTAAATCCAGGTGAAGCAGAGCCCTGGAGGAGCTCTGGTCCTGCTGATGCCTTGACGGGCTGACCTAAAACAGAGGCTGGACAAAGTTAAGAGAATAAAAAGCAGAAAAATATATTGAAGGGCCTTCAAGGTGCATTGAGGGCAGACAGAGCCCCCCCCCAGTGGCTGCACCCAAAATGAACGATGGGTCACGAGTTTTTCATCGTTTATAAGTTTTGTCCATTTGCATATCGAGGTTTAATCCTCCAATTACAGCTTCAGGTAATGGTGTCAATTACTCCAAGTTTTCTCCCCCCAGTTCACTGTTGTTTCCATATCTTCGGGCCTGAGACAGTGAGGTGTCCTTGGGTTTTCAAGCTTGGAGAGGAATTGTTTTGTCTAAAAATGCTGAGAACAGGAGCTTATACACGAAAAGATACAGAAGCTAAAATCCTAGGGCATCACTGCCAGCTGCTTCTTGCTGGGCTCAGGAATTGCCTCGGAGCCCCTTGGGGTGGGAGGTGCGGCTGGAGGAGGCTCTGCTCTGTGCAGGCTCTGCCTGGATGTCCTGGGTGCTGAATCCAGAGTCCTCCTCGCTTCCACCCCATCGATTATTCCTAAATTTTTCCACCAAGGAACTGATGTTGTTTCGCCAATCTGGCCTTGGTGGTGCTTCACATCACACCTTGCAGCATTGCTGGGTTTGCAGCAGGAGAAGGCCTGAGGAAGCAGGAGGCAGTGCTTTAATCTCCATTTCCCGAATGCCTCCCCCCTGCCCTGAAAGCACCCAAACTGCTTTGCTTTGCTTTGCTTTGGTTTCCACAACTCCGTGGAGTTTTCTGCTCTTTTTTAAATTCTCCTGGGCTTGCCTGAGGGCTGCACTGGGCAGGGACCAGCTTGGAGGGGTGGGAGGTGGCCGAGTGGGGATGGGGAGCTGTCAGCCCTTGGAAGGCTTGCGGGGAAGGCACTGGAGCTCAGACTTCCCTCGACCTTTCCAGGTGAAAGGGACGTGGGCTTCGGTATGCCCTGGGGCTAAATGTGTGCAATCATCATCATTATGCATCGATCTGCATTGATTTGCATAAGTGCCACTCCTTGAAAGCCCAACTGCTGTCACCTTTGCCTTGGCAGAGCGGGAGGGGTTGGGCTGTGCCTCCTGCAATTCCCGTTTGTGTTCCTGCAGGGAACAGCCTGCATCCCCTGGGCCCTGGTACGCGCTGCTGTCCCTCCCTCTGGAATCCCCCAGCCCTCCTTCCGTCTCCTGCTCTCCCCACCTGCCTCTGGGTCACCTTTTCCTTGCTCCAGCTCTCTCCGTTCCCACACGGGGATGAGCTGTTTGCCCACGTCAGAGCATTCCAGGCTCGCGGTTCCTCCGCTCGGAACCAGCTCCTCCCTGGGCTCTGTCAGGCAGCGTGGGGATGGGATACACTGAAAATCATGGAATCCCAGACTGGTTTGGGTTGGAAGGGACCTTAAGGCTCATCCAGTCCCATGGGCCTGGACACCTTCCAACCCGGCCTTGGACACTTCCAAGATCCGGGGGCAGCCGCAGCTTCTCTGGGCAACTCTTGATCCAAAACATTTCCAGCTGCACTCTGGGGCAGGGGCAGTCTCTCCCTGCTTTACCTGGCGAATTTGGCCTTAACCAGTTGTGCAGTGGGAGCTGCAATAGCCCTTTATCCATCCTGCCTGCAGGTTATCCCTGGAGCAAACTTTTTAGGGCAGGAAGTGCCTCTGCCTGCTGCCCTGTCTTGGCAGAGGAGCCTTTTAGCTGATGAGCCTCAGTCCCTCTCCCAATAAAAGCTGCTGAGGTCCTGTCCCTGCATTCCCATCCCCAGCTGCTTCATTCCCACTGGCAGTAGGATTTTTTTGCTCAGCCTATCTGATCCCACAAGCCCAAACCCACCTGAGCCCCTGTCCCCAGCAGGAACACCCCGGGATGGAGCAGGGAACAGTGGCTGGACAAACTTCTGCCCATCCGGCCTGTGCCGGAATGTGCTGTAAAAGCTCCCTCTGCCTCCCTCCTGTGGTACCTCAGCATTTCAATTCCTTCTTTGCAGCTTTATTCCAAGCCTGTGCCTTACTTTTCTGGGGACTTGCTGCCAAATTCCTGGTGTTCCAGTGATTGATAACCTCTGCACTGACCTTTGGAGCTCGCCAGCGGAGCGATGCCCATTATCCCATACCCATTATCCCGGTGCCTATTATCCCAGAGCCAAACCAGCTCCGGCGAGGCTCTTCCTGCTGGAAGAAAAAGCAGCTCGAGGCTGTGGCGAGGGGGAGGACGGCTCACAGCTCGTGCTCCCAGTATCCAACTGCGATCTGCCCACTCCGGGCTCCATGGGAGCCGATTGCTCCTTTCATTAGCGGGGAAGGTGAATGAGGGGGCTGCGGCCCTGCCGGAGGCTGCTTTGGGCCGGCTGCCACAAGGATCCTGGCCATTAATTGCCATTGATTTCTGACATCTGGGCTGCTTCTGGGGGGATTTTTGAAGATGTTTTCACACAGCCTTTCAGGGCTGCTGAGGAGTGGAAAAAGCAAGGGGGGAAGTGGTGAAGATGTGAGACTGGCAGGGTTTCAGACGGGTGGCAGCTGCCAGGCTGGATCCTAGGAAAAAACCTGATGGACTGGGAGTTGTTTGGGTTTTATGGGGGCTTTTAAAGGTAATTGTGGCACATGAGATGTGTGTTTCCTTTTTGATCAGTTTAAGCCATCTATTTCCCTCTCGGGGGCTTGACAGATAATTAAAGAGTGTTGTTAGGGGATCAGTGGCCTGGTGGAATCAATCTGCCCCTCTCTCTGGCTCTTGCTGCTTCTGATGACATTTCTGGCCAGTTGGTGACTGTTTCCCTGCTAAAGGTTTTGGCACCAATTCCCAGGTTCAAATAAATGATTTCTGTAAGCTTGGCTGCTGGCAGGCTTGCACTAAACCCTAAACCTTCCACCCCACGGTCCTCAAATACTTCGGAGATGGGGCAAAGCCAAATCTTAGCTGAGGCTGGAGCAAAAACCAGCAGCACTGACCAACACACAGCAAATCCCTGGAGTGGCTTGAGGAATGAGATGGAGACGCAGCCTGCGCTGTCTGATCCTGCAGAGGGGATTAAGGAGGTGGAATTTGTTGTTTAGAGGTGGCTGGGTGAGGTTCAGTGTGCCCATCAGATGATGCGATTTCCCAAAAAAAGCTTGCAGGATGAGTTCCGCTGTGGCTTTGTGGGGTCATCTCTGCAGTCACTGCACACGGGACAATTTGTGTGTCTGGGAGGGAGAAGTTCTCCCTTGTGGAATTCCCATCCAGAGCCTGTCCTTTGGGATTGTACCCCTGTGCTGGGCAAGGCTGGGGCCACACCTCAAGGGCTGTGTCCAGTTTGGGCCCTTCAGTGTAAGAAATGCTGAGGAGCTGGAGCTCCTCAGAGATGGGAATGGAGCTGGGGAACGGGCTGGAGCCCTAGGAGCGGCTGAGGGAGCTGGGAAAGGGCTCAGGCTGGAGCAAAGGAGGCTCAGGAGGAACCTTGTGGCTCTGCACAGCTCCTGACAGGAGGGGACAGCCGGGGGGGTCGGGCTCTGCTGCCAGGGAACAGGGACAGGAGGAGAGGGAACGGCCTCAGGCTGGGCCAAGGGAAGCTCAGGTTGGACACCAGCAGGAATTTCCTCATGGAAAGGGCAGTGAGGCCTTGGAAGGAGCTGCCCAGGGTGGTTTGGAGTCCCCATGAGGGATGAGGTCTGGCCTTGGTAAAGCCAGGGGGGAAAAAAAGACCAGCAGAGGGGAAGTGCAGCAACTTCTGCTTGTGCAGGGATGGAAACTCTGCTCTCCTGGAGCTCAGCACAGCACTGCTGGTGGATTCTGTCCTGGTTTGGATGCAGGTGGAAGCTTCTCCCCCTTGGCTCACCTGGTGCCTCGTCACTCTGCAGCTCCTGCTGCCAAGCACTTTGTTCCAGTCCGGTTCAGCGTGTGGATGCACAAAGGTTTTGTGCCAGATTCTGTCCCCGTGCCTGCTGTGCTTCAGTGTGGAGCATGTGCCGTGCTGTTATCCCAGGGAAAATGAGGGAAAACTGCTTCCCTCTCATCTCCTCTCAAAGCCATGGCAGCTGCAGTTTAAAGAGCTGGGTGCCTGAGGAACAAAAAGCTTCCTGGGAGCTCAGATGGTTGAGCAGAACTGACTTTAGTGGTCACCAGGTTGGGGAAAGCATTTGTGCCCCTCACAGGGAAGAGTTTTGTCCTGATATCCCCTCTAATTCTACCATCCTTCAGCAAGAAGCCATTCCTCTTGTCCTGTCACCTCATGGCCTTGTGAAAAGTCCTTTAAAAGTCCCTTAGAAGTTTTTTGTGGGTGTCACTGTCCTCCCCCACCTGTGATCACCCAAAAGGTCTCCAAAAGGTGCAGGTCCCCAGGTGACCAGATCCAAAAGCTGTGTCCTGAAGGGCAGCGAGGGTCTCTGATGGGCTCCTCTTCCAGCCCTGCCCTGGGCATGAGCAGAGGCGGTTTTTTGGGAAGGAAACTCTGTGCTGGGCAGGAAACTGCTTGAGACACCTCAGTGAATGTACAAAGGACTCCCCAGAGTGTCCCCAGCCTGCTGCAGCTCTGTCTCTCTGGGAGAGACTGGCACCAGCAATGTCCTGGTGGGCACTGCCAGCTTCTGTTCACTCACTCCTCTTGTGTCTCCTGTTGTATGGAGCTGCCAGGGAGCCCTGGCCCGTCCTGCTGCCTCCAGCTGTGCAGCTGCTCCCCTCCCCTCGGGCTCTCTGCTGTCACCTTCATGCATAAAACATCTCCCCGTGGCCTGAGATGCTGCTCCTGGTGCTCCCTGTCGAGGGAGCTGCAGGGAGACATAAAAATTCCTTTGTAAATCTCCGGCCTCTCAACGCTGCCAACCTCGCTGTGCCTCCAGAGAGCAGCTCTGCTGCTGTTCCTGCCCTGCCAGGGGATGACATTTGACAAATGTCCCTGCCAGGCTCCATCAGCCTCCTCTGGCCTGTCCTCAGGGTGGGCTGTGACACTCCATGGTGCCCAGTGTGGAACCCCTGCCTGGGCCTGGTCCCTTCTCCTGGGCCTGGTCCTTTCTTCTGGGCCTGGTGTCTCCCCTGTGTGATACAAACCCCAGAGGGTTGTCTTTGCTCCTTTCTCCTCTCCTTTCAGGATGAATTCTCTGAGGAAGGGAGGAAAGGGGATCCCTGTGCCACATCCAGTCTTTCCTTAAACTCCTCCAGGGATGGGGACTGCATCACCTCCCTGGGCACCCCATTCCAGCATTTAATCACCCTTTCTGTGCAGAAATTCCTGCTGGTGTCCAACCTGAGTCTCCCTTGGCCCAGCCTGAGGCCGTTCCCTCTCCTCCTGTCCCTGTTCCCTGGGAGCACAGCCCGACCCCCCCGGCTGCCCCCTCCTGTCAGGAGCTGTGCAGAGCCACAAGGTTCCCTCTGCGCCTCCTTTGCTCCAGGCTGAGCCCTTTCCCAGCTCCCTCAGCCGCTCCTGGGGCTCCAGGCCCTTCCCCAGCTCCATCCCCTTCCCTGGACACGCTCCAGTTCTTCCTGAACTGAGGGGCCCAGGACAAGGCACAGCACTGAGGTGAGGCCTCAGCAGTGTCTGGCACAGGGGTGCAGTGATGTTCTGCAGACTCCAAAGAGTTTCCACAGAGATGGCTCCAGTCTGGATGAACCGAGCTCATTTCAGGGACTCCTGTGCCCCATCTCACAGGGCTCACCCTGCCCTGGTGGCTCTGGGGCGGGTGAGGAAGGTCCCTGCCACCCCCAGGAGCGTGGCGAGCACCTCTGCCAGCCCAGCTGGGCTCCGTGTGCCTGCGGGGAGGGAGGAGATCCCAGCAGCGATGCCTTTGAGGGATAGGGAAGCTGCAGGATCAGGGGCTGGAGCTGCTGAGGGGTGCAGTGCTCTGCAGGTATCCTGGTGGGGCTGCTGGTTCCCCATCCCTGTGCCAGCCCTCAGGCACCTGGTGACCTTGGGAGCTGTGATGAGTTCACAGCCAAGGTGCTCTGTGTGTGATGGAGATGCTGCACTGGGCTCTGAGTTGGATTCTCTGTGGCTCCAGCAGGGAGATACAGGAGCGCTGCCAGGTCAGGCCTGCGATCCAGCCAGCCCAGAATTCCTGACGGTTTTACCCTTTCCTGAAGAGCTGCTGGTTTTAGTTCTTCCGAGCCACCAGCTTTGCTCAGCGGCTTCTCAGCTCAGTGGGGACAGGAGACCTTGCAGGAGCAGCTCCTCAGAATGATGTTAATACGGGAAAAAAACACCAAACACCTCCTTTCTGAGAGCGGATCTGCAGTGCTGATGTTCCTGAGGCCTCCAGAGGGATCAGCACTTCCAGCTGTCCCCAGGGAGAACTCCTATGTGTTAATTTAAGTTTCCTGTGTCAGCTTCTCACAGTGGAAGCTGGAGGGGCAGCGGAGCGATTGCAAATCACCTCCTCTGGGCCCCAAGGTCATCTCTGTGCGTGCTGGTTGAAGTGTGTGTGTATATTTAGTAATTATTGCACTCATTAATTGACTGCTTGTGCTGGGGGAGGCAGCTGGTGACTAAATGGCTGAATTTCTGGGAGTGCTGTCAATGCTCCCTGGAGGCATCAGGAGCTGTTCCAATGGCAGGGTTTGGAGTTGTGGGCACAGAGCTGGGGGGCTGAGGTAAGGCTTTTCCCACACCGGTTGTTGTTTGCTGCCAGTGTGGTCATTGAGAGGCTGACATCCATGTTCAGCCTGCACAGGAGACGGCTCCAGGGAGACCTCGGTCAGGGATAGGGAGTTTTGGGGGGATTTTGGGGTCCTGAGGTGGTGACAGGAGTGTTGGAAGGGTCACAGCGGTCAAGGATGGGGGCTTGGGGTGGATTTGGGGGCTTTTGGTGGGGGTTTGGGGTCCTGCGTTTGTGACAGAGGGATTGGCAGGGTCACAGGGGTCAGGAGGTTCAGGGCCAGGGAGGCTCAGGGGGATTTTGGGGGTCTTGGAGTCTAAAGGGGCTTCAAGAAAGCCCAAGAGGGACTTTGGACAAGGATCAGTGCTGCCCTCCTCCAGCACTGCTCCCGGTCCTGCTCTGACTCCTCTCCAAAGCTGCTCAAGCTGCTCAGTCCCAGGTTCAGCCCATCCTGGGCTCTGCCACCCTCACCTCCCCACTCTGCTCCCCTCTGCTCTTTCCCTGCCTGATGGTAAGGGTTTTCTCTGTGTTTTCTCAGCAGCAGCAGCAGCAGCTTTGCCTTAACTCTGCTGCAGCCAGGAGAGACCAGAAAAATCCCAGCTTTTCCCACCAGCTTTTTACACAGCTCCATCATTCAGCTGGTGGCCGCAGCGGAGCTGCAGATCCCTGATCCTCAAAGAAGGAGCAAACTTGTGTCCCCTGAAGTCCCTGTGGGCACTAACCCCTTGTCCCTGGCTTGCCTTGCAGGTGCTGAAGGGCTGCAAGAAGCTGAACCTGTCGGTGCACTCGGTGGGGCGCATCCCGGGGGGCTACGTCACCAACCACATCTACACCTGGGTGGACCCTCAGGGCCGCAGCGTGTCCCCCCCCACGGGGCTGCCCCACCACCAGAACAGCTCCCTGCGAAGGGACAGCGAGAAGAGGAGCCACCTGCAGCTCCTGCAGGAGGGCGATGAGAAGAAGGTGAGCAAAGGAACCTCTTCCCATGCAGGTCCCAAGCCTCTCTGGCATCTGGGTGATTCTCCATCTCTCCTTTAGGATCCTGGTTTTCTCCCTCAGGCTGTGGCTTTCCTTGAGCAGTCCTGTAGGGTGGGAGGGGTTGGCTTTGGTGCTGTTGGACGCAGGGAGGAGCTGGGCTGGAGGTGAGGGATTGTGCAGTTGCAGCCTGGGCTGGCAGGGAGGCGCCTGCCAGGAGCTGCTACCAAACCAAAGCGGCTTTTGAGGCTTCTGCCAGCAGGAGGTTGTTTGGCTGGACATTGAGGGACTGACAGCCATGTCCAGCCTGGAAAAAGGAAAGCTCTGGGGAGAGCTCAGAGCCCTTGGCAGGGCCTGAAGAGGCTCCAGGAGAGCTGGAGAGGGACCTTGGACAAGGGTCTGGAGTCCCAGGACACAGGGAATGGCTTCCCACTGCCAGAAGGCAGGGAGAGATGGGATCTTGAGAAGGAATTGTTCCCCGGGAGGATGGGCAGGCCCTGGCCCAGGGTGCCCAGAGCAGCTGTGGCTGCCCCTGAATCCCTGGCAGTGTCCAAGGCCAGGCTGGACAGGGCTTGGAGCAGCCTGGGACAGTGGGAGGTGTCCCTGCCATGGCAGGGGTGGCACTGGATGGGCTTTAAGGTCTCTTCTAATCTGTGTCCCTTGTGGATGTGCAGGGCTGGATCTCAGAGTGCGTTCCTTCCCTTCCTCCTGCATTTCAGATCTTTGCTCAGGTGTTTCTGTGAAGCTTTCTTGGCTCTCTTGGCAGTTTTGTCTAAGTAAAAACAACTTCTTTCCCCCCAGTTTTACTCTTCCAGAGATGCTCCAAAATCAAACAGAGGATTTTCCTTTTCCATTTTGGGCGGAGGCAGCCTGAGCCAGGAGGGGGTCTGTGTGAAAGGGGAAGAGGAGCAGGGAAGGGAATGGCTTTTGTAGTGACCCCAGGGGAGCGTGGCCAGTGCTGGGCCTGGATCCTGGAACCATGAGCACATCGAATTTCCAGCCCTGCTCCCTTGCTGTGAAACACACCACGGTGTAAGGGAAGCCAGCACGGGGTGCTCGAGCTGCAATATCTGATCCTGGGGATTTAATGTCTCCTCTCCCTCACACTTCCATGGCCAGGCAGAGCTCCAGAGCTGCCACTGCCGAGTCCCAGTGCTCAGGTGTCCCTGCAGTGAGGCACAGCTGGAGGAACACATGGGTAGGGAACCATTCTTCCTCATTGCCACCCATGGAATATCAAAATACTGTCCTAGGAGTAAGCACTGCCTCCGCAGAGACACGGAATTGCTTGGAGCCTTGACTGTTGCCATCCTTGTATCCTCACATCGCTCTGCCTGTGCCCAGAACGTCCTCAGCTCCTGTAAAACACCGTGGAACGGTCTGCGAGCTTCCAAACTCAGCCAGAGGCAGAGAAAAATCTAATCGAGGATGAGGCAGTTTGCTGATGAAATATTCATGTGGGCCACAAGGGAGACGGGCTTATTATTTTTATTTGGAGGAGAGGAGGAAAGCAGGCACTGCTGGCTGCTGTCCCCAGCCCCTGCCCCTCGGTGTCACCTTGGCAGAGCAGCTGTGTCTGTGCACATCATTCCTTCTGTCCTTGCTGGAATGCTCGGAATCCTGCAGCTGAACAAAGGGTCCTGGGCGCTTGCAGAGCCCCGGGAAGATCTGCCCGTCCTGGGTGGGCTCCTGCTCGTCCTGGTGGCCTCCTGGCCTCGGCAGCTTTTGCCCAGGTGTGAGGAGTGGCCCTTCCGAAACCTGAGCTTGTCCTTGCATTCCTTGGTGCTGCTGCACACACTCAGGTGTGGCCTTCGCCTTCTTCAGAGAATCCCAGATTGGTTTGGGTTGGAAAAGACCTTAAAGCTCATCCCATCCCACCCCTGCCATGGCAGGGACACCTCCCACTGTCCCAGGCTGCTCCAAGCCCTGTCCAGCCTGGCCTTGGACACTGCCAGGGATCCAGGGGCAGCCACAGCTGCTCTGGGCACCCTGGGCCAGGGCCTCCCCACCCTCCCAGGGAACAATTCCTTCCCAAGGTCCCGTCCATCCCTGCCCTCTGGCAGTGGGAAGCCATTCCCTATGTCCTGTCCCTCCATCCCTTGTCCAAAGTCTCTCTCCATGTTTCCTGTGGCTCCTTCAGGCCCTGCAGGGCCCCACTTTGGTCACCCCAAAGCTTCTCCTCTCCAGGCTGAACACTCCCAGCTCTCCCAGCCTCTCCTCCCAGCAGAGCTGCTCCATCCCTCTGCTCATTCTGGAGCCTCCTCTGGATTCACTGCAGCAGAGCATCATGCTTTGACCCCAGGACAGGGGGCTGGAGGCGCCTCTGTTAACCTGGGAAGAATCCATGAACATTGCAGGAAACATTTGAAGCTTGCAGTGACAGAATGGAGAGATGGAGAGAAGGGATGGAGAGGGAGTGTTCAAGTTTCTCCTGGCCCCACTCCTTGGTGACACCGGCAGGGCCATCGCTCGCTGCTGTCAGTGCACAAGGCTCGGAGCGCACTTTGCAATAACCTCCACTCCTGATTTCCCATCCGTAAGACCAGGAGAAAGGAAAATTATGGGGTGCTGCAGCTCTGAAATGCTCAAGGCTGCCCAGACACCTCCGCATCCAGGGTGCCTTGCTGTGCCAGCTGATGGTGGAAGCAATTCCCGCTGATCTGAGGCTGCTGGCAGCGAGCAGAGCCTGCCCTGGCTGGGGCTGGACGGGGGTTCTTCGGTGGGACATTTTCTGCACAAAGGCTGCAGGGCTGTGTCCTGAATTCCTGAGCACCGCAGAGGGGTGAAAACGTGTCCCAGAGTAGGGGAACCACCTTCCTCCGGTTTTCTCTCTTTTTATTTGTATGTGTAGATTTGTAAGAAGCTACAGGTATATAATTATGCTGAAAATGGGGTTATTCTGTTCACAAAAATGCAAATAAATGCAACACATCCCTGGTTAATTCAGCCCAGTCAACCAGAATTGACAGGTACCGAGGCCTGTTTGATTCGTGGGTGATTTTACATTCTGAGGGGAGAATTAGTTGAGGGGTTTTTTTTTCCCCACTCTCTCCCATTTCTAATCGATCTGAATGTCCTGGAATGAATCTGCAAATGCTTTCAAACAGGCAGGGGTTTGGGAGAACACAGCAGAGCAGCTCCAGGCCTGCAGCAGGAGGCTGGAGTGATGTGAATCCATTGCTGCAGCTCAGCACGACTGCAACGCCGCTGGAGTCACAGGGATATTTCCAGCTTTTCCAAGGTTAAATTCAAGGCTGGTGGAGGCATCTGGAATTCTTCAGGCAATATCAGAAATATCCCCTGTTCCTCTGCATGCCTGGAAGGATGGGTTTGTCACTGAGTTTAGTGAGTTGATTATCCGGAGGCTGAAGGATTTGTTATCCAGAGGCTTGAAATGGAAACCACCCCTGTGAGGTGTGTGCTGGTGTAACTGATCCACCCAGGGATCTGTGGGATCAACCCCGTAGGATGGAGGTGTGGAACAGCGTGGTTGGCTCTGGCTGACCTCAGGGGGCTTTGGGCAGTGGTTCAGCTCCAAAGGCAGCGCTCCTGGCCTCTGGCTTTGCTTTTCCCTGTGGACACTGAGATTCCTTCCTTTCCAGCTGTGGAAGAAGCCATTCTGTGGATCTGGGGAGTCCTTGCTGGGCTGGCAGCTGCCTTGGCTTTCCCCATCCTCTACCAGGCAGAATCCAGCCTGCCCTGAGCTCAGCTCAGGGGCTGCTCTGGGTGAGCAGAGGGCAAGATCTGGACCAGGTTTTCAGTGTAGAGCTGACTTAGCACAGGGGAAGGGATGTGAGAATGAAGGGAATGTTGGGCTGAAGGAGCTGCTGGCTGTGGCTGTGCATGGTGTTACAGATCCTTGTTTTCCATGGCTGTGCCGTATTTTCCAAATTTCGTATTTTCCTGCAGTAAGGGCAGCCTTCCCTGTAGCTGTAATCAGTGAATCCGGTGTTCCAGCAGAGCCCTGTGCCCGGCTGCCCCACAGGTGGAGGATTCAGCGGTCAGGAAGTGTCAAAGGAAGGGTTTGAACTCGTGCAAAGCTCTGGGGAGATGTTCCTGGAGCCAGGACAGCCCCCAGCCCCAGGGGTCTCCTCAGGGAGACATCCCAGGATGTCTTCTCTCCCCAGGGACATCCCAGGATATGTCCCTGCCTGGGACCTGCTCCTTGTGCTCATCCTCTGCTTCAGAGCACTCGGATTTTTATCGTCCGTCCAGCCTGAAAGTCCTCAGGATTTGTCACAGCAGCAGCAAGGGCCATTTGTGCCGGGAATTGTCATTGATGGACTTCTGGGATGAACAGCTTATTTCATTAAAAGCACTTTGGGAACCCTGAGACAGCGAAAACTCGGAGGTGCTGCTGAGCTGGGAGGAAGATGAAGTGAGCACAGCGCTGTGGCAGTGCTGGGCTGCGAGTTCTCTGAGAAACATCGTTCCATCAGCTGAATTGGTGCCTTAATGTGCTCATTGCCAGGGGAGCTGCTTATTCCTGCCGGCTTTTGGTGCAGCGGAAGAAAGAAAACACAATAAAGAGAGTGTGAACGTCGCCTCGTCTTCAGGCAGTTCTGCAGCCACAAGTAGCTGTAATTATTGTTAAAAAAAAAGAAAATATCTCTGCTAATATTGCGTGGCTGGGATGTTTGAGACGCTGCTGGTGACTAGTTGAGCATGAAGGATAAGAGATGCGGGAGAGGGAAGGAAGGATTTCTTTCTGTGGGTTTGTAATGACATTTTCAGTGTGAATGATCCGGCTCCCCACGTCCCTCACTGTTTGCTCGCTCTGACCTTGCTGGGGTTTGATTTTGTTTACAGCTTGAAGCGTATCCAGGCTAGTGGGGGGTGATTTCAGGAAAATGGGATATGAGCCACTGGTGCCCTAGTCCCTGGGGGTGAAAGGCAGGGAATGGTTTGAGTTGCAAGGGACCTTTTACGCCAAATAATCCAACCCTCTGCAGTGAGCAGGGGCATCTTCAGCCACATCAGCTTGTCCAGAGCCACATCCAGCCCGGCCTGGAATGTTTCCAGGAGTCATCCTTCTCCATGGAATGTTTCCAGGAGTCATCCTTCTGCCTCGGGCATTCTGTAGCTCTGTCCCAGCAGACTCACCCCAAAATATCCTTTGAGTCATCCCCTGAGGGGCAGCAGTTCTATCTCGTTGTTGTTTCAGGCACTCGAAGCAGAAAAAGCACCCGAAAGTGGCGATTTTTGCTTGAGCCGAGCCCTGCCCAGTGGGGAGGAAGAGTTGGGCTCGACAGGAGCTGGGCTGAGGCTTGGGAGGAGGCAGAGCACTTGGTTTGGACGCTGTCCCTGTGCTCTGGGTGTCACCTCAGCCCTGGGAGCTGCTCCCTGTCCCCAGTGCTGGATGCTGAACACCCTTGGAGGTGGCAGCCCAAGGCCTGGTGTGGCCTTCGGGAGCTGCCCTGGCGGTGGCAGGGGGTGACACTGGGACAGCCCTGATGGCTCTGGCACCCCCCAGCCGCTCCCAGGGCTCAGTTCATGGCTCGTGAGCGGCTCGGCCTCCCCACACTCACTGCTCGCAGGATGTCTAGACACAAACCGTGGGGTTTCTTGGGAAGCAGGAGGAGGATGAGCCCTGCCAGCCTCCCTGAGTGGTGTTTGTGTTGTGTGGCAGCGGTAATGGCCTGGAAATTGCTGTCAGCATGGCTGGAACCTCCTCAGCCACACAGCTCTGTGCTGAGCCCTACTGGGGCGGCCTAATTCATGTCTGAAAGGCCTTTTCCTAATGGCAGAATTGAATCTGTCAACAGGTAATTCCATAAACCCAGACAGAAGAAATCTTGTGCAGGAATCAGCTCGGAGCAAATGCCTCACTGATGATGGCATTTTTTTTTTTTCCCCCCTTCATTTCCTGCTACAGGAGATGGCAGATGTTTCAGTGTTGAAACAGAAATTAAAGCTGTGACCTTGAACTTGCAAATGGTTCTGTGTGGTGCAGGCAGGAGTCGCCTGGGGCTGGGCACAGCCTGGGAATGGTGCAGGGAAGGAGGTGGGGACTGGGAATGCCTGGCAAGGTGAGGGGGGTGACCTTGCCTGGATGTTCCTGGGCCTCCAGGACCTAAAGGGGCTCCAGGAGAGCTGGAGAGGGACTGGGACAAGGGCCTGGAGGGACAGGACACAGGGAATGGCTTTAAGCTGAAGGATGGTGGAATTAGATTGGATATTGGGGAGGAATTGTTCCCTGGGAGGGTGGGGAGGCCCTGGCCCAGGGTGCCCAGAGCAGCTGGGGCTGCCCCTGGATCCCGGCAGTGTCCAAGGCCAGGCTGGACAGGGCTTGGAGCAGCCTGGGACAGTGGGAGGTGTCCCTGCCCTGGCAGGGGTGGCACTGAATGAGCTTTAAGTTCCCTTCCAGCCCAGCCCATTCCATTATTCTGTGATGCCCTCAGTTCCCCCACAGCTCAGCTGCCCCCATTTGCTGCCTGGTTTAGGATGGTGTCAGGACAGCCTGGATTTAGGAGCTTGGAGTGATCCCAGCTCTCCCTGAGGTGTGGTACAGCCTCTCACCCTGAGCAAGCCTCAGCCAGGGAGGAGAGAGGAAGCACAAAGTGAAAATGGAACGAAAATGCCCCATTTTGGGCCAAGCCTTGGCACTGGAGTGCCAATCACACCTGTACAAACCTGCGTGGGAAAATCCAAGCAGAAGGGCTTGGCCCAGGGAATTCTGTGTTGAGGGGCCCTGGATCATCCCTGTCCCCTGGGAACCCCTGGGAACATCAGTCTGGTCACGGGGGTGGCTCCTTCCCTGGACAGCACGGCCGTGTTTGTGCTTCGGTGCCGCCCAGAGCCGTGTGGGGTGCGGCTCCCAGGGTGGCAGGAGTGTGACAATGCCGTGCCAGAGTGGCAGTGCCACCCCTTGCTGTCACCCCCTGTGTGCTGTGCCCATCCCTGGGGACAGAGGCCCTTGGGAAGGAGTGTTCCCGTTGTCCCCTGTGATCCCTAAGCCCTTCCCGTGGAGTGGCTCAGCCTTTGCTCCATCCCAGCTTCTCCTCCATTTCTCCTTCTCTCCTCCCAGCCTGACCCCACTGAGCCCCTGCCTGCCAGCCCTCGCTCCCTTTCCCGGCGATTCCCGAAATCCTGGCTCTGTCCATGAGCTGGATGCTCCCCTGGTTGTTCCCCTGGCCCCTGCCACGCTGTTCCTGGCAGGATTCTTTCAGGGAGCCGTAGCTCTTAGGCTGATTAAGAAATGCAATTAAGCCCTCAGCAAACTTCCTGCGCTGCCAGCAGCGATGTATTTTTCAGGATTGCTGAGGTTTTCCCTCACAAGCTCGGGTTTGCTGGGTCTCAGGGCTCCAGGCCTTCCTCATCCATCGCTTCCCTGCCTCTGGAAGCGCGGGGTGCAGGGGTGAGCTCACGTGGCAGCACCTCAGGTGCGGAGGCACAGGGGGTATCTCTTACTCCATCTGATGCTCTCCCCGTGTGGAGGGAGCAGCTTCTCAGCTTTCCAGGGTGGTGCTAAAGGGAAATGGAAATGGATGCGGAGCTGCCCCTCCTGTTGCTAACCCCAGCAGGTAAAAATGTCACTCAGGGGCTTCGAGAGGGAATTTTGTCCTTCCCTAGTCTGTTCTGACCTGATCTGTGATTCCAAGCACCTTGCTGCGTTTCTCCCACTTGTATTTTTCCCAGCATTGGGGAATTTTGGGGAGGAAAAGCCACAGTGGGGTGAAAAATTTACAGCAGGGAAATCCCGAATGCCATTAGGCAGACTGAGAGACAACAGCACTGCAGAAAAGCTGGATATTTTTCGAATTTTAAAAAACACTCAGTGAAGTGTTCCATGGTCCATGTGGAGAGAAAACCAAACTGCCCTTGGATTTGGCAGGCAGCTGCTCCTTTGGGTGGGGGCAATGCCCAGCTCGTCTCTCCAGGCTGAAGCGTGAAGGCTTCTGCAATTCCTTTATAATCCTTCAATGCTGAAATTGCTCCCAGCACCTTCTGCTCCTCAAAGCAGGGAGAGGAAACCCAGGGAGCATCAGGTACAGGTAGTTGATGTCTTACAGTTCTCACTCCAGCTTTGCATCCATTTCGGTAAATCCGAAACGTGGAGCCTTGGGTGGATTCGTGTCCTGCTGCTGATTTCTGTGTTCCTATCACCGAGACAGAAAATGAGGTTTTTTCAATACCAGCCACTCTCAGACTGGCCTGAATTCCCTCTGTGATGCTGTGTCCTCTAGAAAGATGGATTAATTACTGACTTAAAGCTGGAAATTATTCTTCCATCCAGGTAAACCCGCAACATTTTGGTTTGACTGCAGTGAAGGGATTTAAATATAAAAGCCCTTCACAAACCGCCTGTTTCTGGTTGTTTCTATCAGTGTGAAGCCCATTTTGGCTTTTCTCATTTGTTTTTATTCCTGCTGTCTGCTTTTCTCCAGAAGTGACTTAAAACTTGGGACCAAAGCAGAAAAACAACCCTGGAGTTATTCATTTTGAAAGTGTCGTGCAGCGAGTGAACAAAGGCCATTTTAAATTGAGAGCCCTCGAGGGAGCTGAGCGCAGGCTTGCTCATGCACTCGAAATTCTCACCTGAACATCCAAAGATTGCCAGGTCTTCTGAGGAGGAGAGGCTGGAGGAAGGCAGATGGAAGCTGGATTTGCAGATCAGGATTTGGTGGGGAGGTTGTGGAAAATCTGAAATGTCTTCAGCAATAGGTGCTGGATGCATGGAAAGTTTGTCCTGGCGTCGTTAATTGGGGATAATCAGGCACGGGAGGAGGAGCCCCCAGTGCCTGGACAGGGCCTGGAGTGGCCCAGGGAAGGGCACAGAGCTGGAGCTGGGTTCATTCCCAGGCTGGATGGAGGGGATCATGGCTCCAGAGGGGGAATTGGCAGCCAGGGCTGCCAGGGTGCTCCCGAGGGGCACAGTGGATGCTCCTCTCTTTGATTTTCCTTCCCAAGGAACCTCAAAAATTCCCAGGAGATGAATTTTATCCCTGAGCATCCACGAGCAAATGGCAGCTCTGGGACTGGAGGGATTCCCTGCTCTCCATTTTTAAGAATTTCATGGAAAAGAAAGGAATGTGATCCCCCCAGCCTGGAGGCATTTTGTCTTATGGAGGAGTTGCTCTTGACACAGGGATGCACCTGTGAAAGGAGAGAGTGGAAAACTGCTCTGGATCGGCTGATTTATGGCTGGAAATCCACCCAGATGCGCTGCCCCTCACGAAGCTGAACCCTCTCAGGGGCTGGATTGTCCTCCTGGTGTTCCCCACTGCTCCCTCAATCCCACAGGAGCTGCTGTCCAGCCCAGGGGCACAGCAGGGGTGCATCTCCATGGCTGTGTCCCACCTCTCCTTTTGGCAGCACCTGGACACCACATGAATGTCTCTTCCTGTCCCTCTGCAGGTGAATCTGGTCCTGAACGAAGGGAAATCCCTGGGGCTCATGATCCGAGGAGGGGCAGAATATTCCCTGGGGATCTACATCACGGGCGTGGACAAAGGCTCCGAGGCAGAGAGCACTGGCTTGAAGGTGAGAGTGATCCCAGAAGGGCTGGCTGGGAGGGGACACGTGTCCAGGTGGGTTTGGGATGTCTCCACATCATCCCTGGGCAGCTGTTCCAGAGCTCTTCCACCCTCCATGGAAGGAATTTCTTCCTCATGTTGAGGTGGAACTTCTTGTGTTTTAGTTCGTGGCCATTGCTCCTTGTCCTGTCGCTGAAAAGCCTCTGGCACCATCCTGTGACACCCCTTGGGGATATTTGTGTGGATTGATGAGATCCCCTCTCAGTCCTCTCTGCTCCAGACCAACCAGGCCCAGCTCCCACAATCTCATCAGAAACTCTGATGTCACAGGGCCAGTCCCGACAGAGAATCCCTGACTTAATCCCTCCAAATCCCATCCCATGCCTGCTTGGAACACCAGGAAACAGCCACGCTCAGCTGCCATCCCTGTCCCTGTCACCCCAGGTCCCACCACGGTGGCCATTGTTCGCACACCTGAGCCTCTGCTTGTTGATTCTGGAGCTCTCCCCGCTTGCTGCTCCGTTCTCCAGGCACTGATTTGTGTGTCCAGCAGGCTCGTGCTGTGCTGAGTGTCAGCCTTGCTGTGATTTCAGACCCTCCCAGGCACTTCCCACCCTGATTTGTGTGTGCTCCGGGCTGTAAATTCAGAGCTGCCTGGAGGTTTGGAGGGAATAAAGGGCTTTTATGTCCCGCTGTTAGACATGGCCGGGTGTAGATTGCTACTCCAGGTGGTGGTGGAAGGGATGTGATGCCACGAGGAAGCAAGAATGGTGGATAAATATGATTCCCAGGTAATTTGTTGCTCTTCAAAACGGAAAAAAATTGTGGGTTTGCTCAGTGTGGGCTCAACACAACCTTGCTGGGTTGATGGGAAAATTCCTGCCGACTTCCCAGGAGTGAATCCTTCTGTGGGGTTTGCTGCGTTCATGGAATTTGTTACCAGAATTGAGCTCGTTCTGAGGCGATGTTTAGATGAGATAAAAGGCAGGAATCCTTCCCTGTGAGGGTGGGGAGGCCCTGGCACAGATTCCCAGAGAAGCTGTGGCTGCCCCTGGATCCCTGGCAGTGTCCAAGGCCAGGCTGGGACAGGGCTTGGAGCAGCCTGGGACAGTGGGAGGTGTCCCTGCCCTGGCAGGAGTGGAATGGGATGAGCTTTAAGATCCCTCCCATCCCAAACCAATCTCTAATTCTGCCAGACATTTCATTTTCACCTCCTTGTATCTATGGCATCAAATCAGAATTTTGGACTGTTTAAATAATAACTGAAATTAATAATTAATATTCTACACTTCACTTAAACTTTGATTGAAGGGCCAACAAAAGGTGTTGAAAGCCAGGCAAAAGCAAGGAAGTTTCTCTTCCAGAGAAGCTGAACTGGCTTTTGTCTGCTCCAGCAGCAGGGACCATGGTCCTGGGCTGTGGATCCCAGAGGAGCTCCAGCCCTGCTGCCGTTCTGCTCCCTCAAAGGGCAGAATTCCAGCAGAAAACAGGATCTCTGCAGTCCGTCAATAACTAAATATTCATAGCCTTGGCCTTGGCCTTCTCCATGTTTATTCATTCATGAAACTTCTGACAAGGAGTTCTTCGGGCATGGTTTAAAATGTGCTGCCTCGGAGGAGGCTCTGAGAGGGGAAAAAAAAAGTGGGGGTTAGCAGAGGAGGGAGGTGAGTCAGCCTTGTTTGCTTTCAGCTTCTGTCCTTCCTGCCTCCTTCGTGATGTTCCCAGCGGTGCTGTGCACGAGCTGAGCTCCTGATGCTGTTCCTGGCTCTGCTGGCCCTGCTTACCTCCTCCTTCATTTTTCCTGGTGCTGTATTTTGTCAGGATTTTTTTTTTTTTTTTTTTTTTTTTTTTTTTTTACCTTCTTAAGCCTTTTTTTTTTTTGTTTTCTCTCCTTGACCTTTAAATCAGAAATAGCAGATTTCAGGGCGCTCGCTTTGAGCAAACAACTCAATATTGAGTTCCCAGAACGAGGGCTGGGGTGAAAAGGGCTGCCACGATCCATATTTATCCAGATATGAGAGGAGAGGGGAAGGGAGACTGTAAATAGGAAGAGGTGAACGATTTTACATCAGCAGTGGCTGTCATAGAACAAAGAATAATTTGAGCTGGAGAAAATCTCCAAGATCATTGTGTTCAAGCATTCTTCCAGAGATGCCAAGGCCACCGCTGAGCCATGTCCCCAGGTGCCACATCCACAAATATTTTAAATCCCTCCAGGGATGGGGACTGGGCTGGTCAACATTTTCCTTATTTTTGCTTATATCCAACCTAAACCTCCCCTGGCCCAGCCTGAGGCCGTTCCCTCTCCTCCTGTCCCTATTCTCTGGGAGCACAGCCCGACCCCCCCGGCTGCCCCCTCCTGTCAGGAGCTGTGCAGAGCCACAAGGTTCCCCCTGAGCCTCTTTTGCTCCAGCCTGAGCCCTTTCCCAACTCCCTCAGCCGCTCCTGGGGCTCCAGGCCCTTCCCAGCTCCGTTCCCTTCCCTGGACATGACCTGGTGTCATCTGCAAACTTCCTGGGGGTGCCCCCGAGCCCCTCATCCCAAAGCTGCCCCTTGAAAGCTGCCCTGGGTTTTGGGGCTGGACAAAGATCCTGAAGAAGAAAAGATGAGGTAAAAGCCTTGTGGCTCCCTCAGAGTTTGGGGAATGAGCTGCAGAGCGAGAAAGTCACTGAGGAGCTTTGTGGTGCTCAGGTTCTTCCAGTGGTGTCACCGTGATGGGGACAGAAATCTCCTCTCCTGAGAGGCACCCAAAACCTGTCCCCAGCAGTGCCACGGGCACTGCCACCCCTGGGCCCCTTCCCTCCCTGGGCTCTCATCTCCAGCCTGTGTCTGCTTTGTTCCTCCTCTCTGGGCTGCGAAGTGTTTGGGTCCAGAACCCATTTTCAGTCAGCCCTTGGCAGCCCTCGCTCCCTGCCTTGCTCCCAGATCTGTCCTGGACCCTTCCAACAGCCTCTGCTGGACATGGATCATCTGCCCTGACCCGTTTCCCTCCTGGAGAAGCCGAGCACTTCCTTACTTTAGCGCGATCTTTCATTTGGTCAGTTCCAAATTGATTCACGCATTTTCCTGCCCATATTTTTAATCTCTTAAGGGCTTTTGATAATTATTTGTGCTGGAGAGAGGCTCCTTCTCCTTCAGTGGTGTCTCCAGTGTCATTTTGCCTCTGTCCTGGCACTTTAGGGGCATTAAACTGGACTGGTGCCAGCACCAAGCCGTTTGGAATCCCCTCGGCCCCGTCATTCCCTGCTCAATTTGCTGTCATTTAACGTTCACTCACATTTAAAATCTCTCACCTATTTTTCTGTCTGTGTGATCGAATTTCTCCCACAGCCAATTTTGATTATTTTTAAGGGACTTTAGGTGCTCAGAAGCCTTGTCTGAAGCCCATTAGGTTTCTCTTGACTGCTCCTCCCCTTTCCCACCGGCTCTGGAAGGAGAGAGAGCCGAGGCTGTCATCGGGGTGTTATTTCCAAGCTCTCTCCTTGTCATGGTCTGTCACCTTTTGCGTGTCATGTTCAGCCCCTGCATTTCAGGCTACATTTTTTCCCTAGGAAATGAGAATAATCCACGTTTTCAGAAGTGTTCAAGCATTCAGCACGTCCTGGGTATCCACCCACCATTAGCTGAGCACAACTGAAAAGCAGTTCCTGAAATATCCAGGGCAATAATTTTCCTCTGTTTTATTACACCTTTTTTTTTTTTTTTAAATGTTTTATTATTACTTATTTTATTCTGTGCCAGTTTGGAGCTGTGAACACAGCAAATCATTTTCCAGGGTCAGCTTTTGTTTTTTGTAGATGGCTCTTTTGCATCTCTGCAGTTTTTTTTGTTACTTCCCCTCTTGTCCTTGACTTTGGGGGGGAAAAGATATAATTATTATCTATGTTAATTAGCCAAAAATCCTTGCCAGCACTAATAGGAGTCTGTGATCAGATAGGCTGATTTGGAAACATTTGGGCTGCCCAATGATTCCCTTATCTGCCCTTCACCAGCAGTTGTTTTTCCGTGGTTTTTTATCCCCCCCTGCACGAGGGGCTCAAGTTTCTCCAGGTATTTTGGGGCTGGTTGTTCTCACCTGGAGGGAATGTTCTGCCAGCACCTGGGAGAGGTGGCCGTGACCTGGGCACTGTGACAGCTCTGGGGACCAGAGGGACATGGAGGGCATGGAATGAATGTGGAGGCTGTGAGGAAGGACAGACACAGAATCCCAGAAGGATTTGGAAAGGGAGCTTAAAGCTCATCCCATCCCCCCCCTGCCATGGCAGGGACACCTCCCACTGTCCCAGGTTGCTCCCAGCCCTGTCCAGCCTGGCCTTGGGCACTGCCAGGGATCCAGGGGCAGCCACAGCTGCTCTGGGCACCCTGGGCCAGGGCCTCCCCACCCTCACAGGGAACAATTCATTCCCAAGATCCCATCTATCCCTGCCCTCTGGCAGTGGGAAGCCATTCCCTGTGTCCTGTCCCTCCATGTCCTTTTCCAAAGTCCCTCCCAGCTTCCTTTAGGCTTCCTTCAGGCCTAGAGAGAAGAAATAACTGGCCCAGGGCCTCTCTGCTCTCCCTGATGTGGCAAGGGCCTGCCAGGCTTCTCTTGAAAGGAGAAATTAAAGATTATTAAACCTGTGTAACTGTCCTGAACCAAAAATCATGAAAGTTTAATCTCTGGAATGGAAAACGATTAAAGATTCATAATTGCAATAAAAGTGCCTAATCCAATTTGGATTTTTATTGTTTTGATGCTGCAGTGAACTCTGTGCTCCTTGTTTTAGCAGCAAAATCCACTCCAAGGGATTGCCTGATGGATCTGAAAGGCCTGGGAGTTGATATTGATTGCACCTGAGCGGGTGTTTCTCTTGGCAGTTCAGGCACTTGCATAATTTCCCTCCCCAGTTACGTGAGCACTCAGCAATTTTCTGTCAGCGGATTTAAAGCTGACAGAGCTCGAAGGGAACCTGAGATATTTGTGGAGCCTGATGGCTGGGAAGGTGGTCATTTGTGTCATTTGCCTTCCCAAGGGCTCCCTCCCTTCCCATTTCTGGGAAATTGTTCACTTTCAACACAAACCATTGCGTTTTATGATGAAAAATGAGGCAAATCTGCTCAGGGTCCCTGGCTGGAGCTGCTCACGGAGCTGAGCTCTGCTGCATCTGGACTCCGTGATCTTAAAGGCCTTTTCCAACCCAAATGATTCCATCATGCTCTTGCTCCAGCTCCTTTTTGCCCCTCAGTGCCACTCAGATCATCCTTCCAGCCTCACTGAGTGTCCTTTGAGCAGAGGGAAGGGCAAACAGGAGCCCTTCTCTGCCTTCTCATTATTGGCAGCATCATTTTGTACAGCTCCATCCAGCCCCCTCCCACATGATCTCCTCTCTAAATTTAACAGGCCTAATCTCTTCCATCTGTCCTTTCACAGGCACCTTCATCTGCCACTGAGCATTTTTGCTTCGCTTCTCTGGAGCTTTCTTCTCCCTGTGTCTCCTTGTTGGACGGGCAGAGGAGAAAACCTGAGCCTGTTTTGGTAGAGCTGAGCTGAGGCCTATGGTTAGGCCAAGATAGGATAGAGCAGTTTCAAAAAAGGTTTTTATCAAAATCAGGATGAATTGTAATATAGGAGTGAGGAGGAGCAGCCCTGGATGCCTTGGAAGCACAGAGGAAGAGGACCTGGGATGAAGGGCGAAACACCACATGGGTGCTGTGTCTCAAACAAGGCCGGGCTGCCAGGGAAGTTCCTGGTTCCAGCAAAGGCCCTGCCCACAAAATGAAATCTCTTAGGAGCAGCTGGGGAGGAAATAGGAGGAGAAATGGAACTCAGCTGTCTCAGATGCTGCAGTTTAGAGAGTGCTGGAGGCTGTGGTGAGACCCTCCCTGCTGCATGCAGAGAGCTGAGCTTTGGGGCTTCCGCAGATCAGCAGGAGGGACTGGGGCTGGAGACCTCGATGTGCTTTGGGGTTGGTGTGGTTGATGGAGGAGACTGGGCTGAGCTGGGATCCTGAGCAGGCTCCTCCAAGCTTCACAGACTGGTCCTCACCAGTTGCCAGCTCGAGGGCTTGGTGTCCATCCAACAGCATTTCCCCTGCTCCCTCCAACCGCCGTGTCCCCAGTTTGGAGCTGGGTTGGACTGGGCAGCTCCTCCCTGCTGGGAGAGGAAGGCATTATTCCCACCAGGAAACCCCTGGGGACTCGCCAGGCTCACCCCATCCTGATCCCACAGGTGGGAGACCAGATCCTGGAGGTGAACGGCCGGAGCTTCCTGAGCATCCCCCACGACGAGGCCGTGAAGCTGCTCAAGTCCTCGCGCCACCTCATCATGACGGTCAAGGACATCGGGCGCCTGCCCCACGCCCGCACTACCGTGGACGAGACCCGCTGGATCACCAGCTCCCAGCTCGGGGAGACCCTGCTCAGCTCAGCAGGGTACATCCTTGGGGAGGATTTTTTGGGGGGTTTCTGTCAGCTCAGAGCCCCTGTGGGTGCTCACGGTCGCCCAGGTGGGTGGGGACAGTCTGTCCACGGAGCACCCAGTGCTGCGGTCTGGCTCCTGTATCAGGGAAGCATCTCTGATCTGTGGGGTGGAGCAGGTCTGGATGACATTGTGCTGTCCCTTCGTCTTCTCTCAGGCCTGAAGCTTTTGGCTTTTTGGCCCAGGGAGGAGAGAAGGTGCTGGGTGCTGTGCCAGGTGACAGTGACGGTGCTAACTGACCTTCTCCCTCCTCGCAGGGCAGTGGGTGACCACACCATGGACGTGGCAGCCAGGGTAAGACATCCCAGACCTTCCATGTGAAAAAATATCACTGCTTTTTGTCTTTTATTTTCCGTGGGAGGGAGGGAGGGATCCATGCCCCTGGTTATAGCAGGGGTGCTGCTTTGGGGAGGGTTTGAATGGGCCTTGCTCCTCCCCACCCTGCGTTGGCAGCTGTGTTCGTACGGAGGGGGTGTCCCCTCTCCTGTGTCACATCTGCAGCACATCTGGAGCCTCCTGGCCTGGCAGTGATCACTTTAATGGGCAAGGGGCAACGACCACCCCTGAGCAAGGCTTGTGGGGACCTCCACCACCCTGCAGAGGTGATCATGATTCCTTCCACGTGGTGGCTGTCTCTGGGCCCTGGCAGCTGCTGGGATCTTGCCCAGGCCGAAGCAGAGCTGAGCCAGCTCCCCAGGCACAGGGACTCACCCCGTGCCGTGCCTGCAGCTCTGTGCCAACATCTTCTCCCCACACCTCTTTCAGAGCACACTGCTTTTAAATGGAAATTAAGCCGGGAGGTTTCACAGGTGGCTCTCACTGATAACAGCTTTGTGCTCTTTGCTGGCAAAACATGTTCCCGAGCCTCAGCTCCTCTCTGTCTCTGGGATAGTCAGGGTCTTGTGTGACTCCATATCCCTGTGCCAACTCTGCCTGGGAGGGAACAAAAAGGACCTCCCCTCAGAAATCCCTCTCAAAGGGAAAAAGTCTTTCATCTGCAGCCAGGCTTGTCTCTCCCTGGGGCTCCTTTGGTTGCCAGTGGCTCTTTCTTCACCAGGGTCTGCTTCAAGCTGGCAGTGGGGGCAAATGGGCCTTTTCCCCAGGATGTGAGGCTGGCCTGTCTCCCGTGGCCCCAGCTCCCCCAGCTCTGCCAGGGAGGAACACAGCCTGGGATGAAATCACTGCCTGCTTGGGGCACAGCATCTGCACTTGCTGGAAAGGGCTGGGAAGCTGTTTTGTTTTGCAACTGGTGCTGCATGAACTCAGAGAATCACGGAATATCCTGAGCTGGAAGGGACCCACAGGATCATCCAGTGCAGCTCCTGTCCCTGGACAGACACCCCAAAATCCCAGCCTGGGCACCCCTGGCAGCGCTGTCCAAATGCTCCTGGAGCTCTGGCAGCCTCGGGGCCGTGCCCATTCCCTGGGGAGCCTGGGCAGTGCCCAGCAGCCTCTGGGGGAAGAACCTTTCCCTGATCTCCAGCCTGAGCCTGCCCTGGCCCAGCTTCAGCTGTTCCCTGGCTCCTGGCCCTGTCCCAAAGCAGAGCTCAGCTCCTCTGATCCTGGCTCTGAATTTACCCAAACAAGCGGTGACACTGAACAGCTGATGAATTTTTGGGCATACCTCCCTCTGGTCATTCCCAAAATCCTCCTTGCAGTGCAGTTTTCCAGCTGCCCCACAGGCGGTGTCTGACACACAGGCAGCTTGGGCTGGCGGGCAGAGCCCAGAGCAGGGAGCACTCCCTGGTGCAGCCCAGCTGGCTCAGCAGAGCTCTGCCCTCCTTCCCACTGCCAACCCCACAGCAGCCCAGCCCCAAGGCTGTCCCCTGTCCCCGCAGCCCGTGTTCTACCGGGGGCTGGCCGGCTCGCAGGTGACCCTGAGCACCATGGTGAACCAGACCCGCGTCATGCTGGAGGAGCAGGCACGGCACCTGCTCAACGAACAGGAGCGGGCCACCATGGGCTACTACCTGGACGAGTACAAGGAGGGCAACATCTCCGTGGATGCTCTGGTCATGGCCCTCTTCGAGCTGCTCAACACGCAGGCCAAGGTGAGGGGGGCAGGGACAGCCTCTGGGGCCTGGTGGGCTGAGCAGAGTCACTGTCACAGTGTGGTCATTGTCAGTGGGGCCCAGTGCCTCCAAGGGGATCTGCTCGGGGAAGGGGGGAGGGCATGGAAGCCAAATCCACACTGTCATAGAATCATCACAGAGCCCAGGCTGGTTTGGGTGGGAAGGGACCTTAAAAATTGTCTCATCCCACCCCCTGCCATGGGCAGGGACACCTTCCACTACCCCAGGCTGCTCCAAGCCTGTCCAACCTGGCCTTGGACACTGACAGGGATCCAGGGGCAGCCACAGCTTCTCTGAGCACCCTGCTCCATTGCCGTTCTGGGCGACACGGGCTGGTGTTCAGTGGCAGAGGAGCTTCCGGTGACATTTAGGACCAAACCTGCTGCATTATCTGCCAGTACATCCCATTGCCACTGCTGGACATGGCGGGAGGGAGGCCTTTCCCCTTCCCAGGAACGTGTTTATGCTCCAGCCTGTCTGTGGTTGGTTGTTCCTGCCCAGTTCTCGCTGCTCTCCGAGGTGCGGGGGGTGATCTCCCCACAAGACCTCGACCGCTTCGACAACCTGGTGCTGAAGAGGGAGATCGAGTCCATGAAGGCGCGGCAGCCGGCAGGGCCCAGCACCGACTCCTACTCCATGATGTCCTACAGCGACACCGTCTCGTCCTCCAGCAGCCACTTCACCGCCACCACCGTCAGCTCGGCCCGGGTAGGTCCCTCCTGAAGGTTCCCATTGCCCTCAGCACCTCCTCCCGGCAGTCCTGCAGCAAACTCCTCTCCCTGGAGTGCTGTAAGGCATTTCACCCCACAGCGAGCCCTGGCCAGTCGGTTTCCCCCGTTAATTCCCCCAAAGCTTTTATTTTTGCGGGCTGGGTGATTTGTAGGTGATGCCGTGACGTGTGCTGGGTATCTCTGTGCTACAGACATCGCACGAGGGCTGCGTGTCCCTTCATCCCAGTGAGGGATGGAGCCTGCCTTGCTTCCAGGAATCCTCTGGAGCTGCATCCACACAGAAATCCCAGCAACTGTGCCATGCCTGCTGCTGTTCACCAGCTTTTAAATCATCTCCCTAAAGATGCTGCCTGCCTGCTCCCTGTCCCAGTGGGAGCCCCAGTGGCCAGGCAGCTGCATCCCATTCCCAGCCCAGTCTCCAGCACTCCCACGCCTCCACCAGGCCCCCGTCGCACACACCGTCTAATTAAGTTAGTGTAATCACCTCAGACTGTGCAGGCACACAGCCCCCAAATTAATTTCCTCGCCATAAAGTGCCTTTCATCATAAATGCATTAGTAACCTTGGAAATTAAACCCTGCGTGGAAAGGAGGAGGAACAATGGGCTCTGTGCTGGTTGTGCAGCGAGGAAAGCGGCCCACGGCGGTGGGATGGGGCTGGGGAGGGTGCACCCAGCACAGCCCCTGGGGCAGAGAGGAGGGGGCTTTCCTGGGGCTCTGCCTGCCCTGCAAGAGGCCTCAGAGAGGGGCAGAGCATCAGAGCCGTGCTTTTGTCCTGTTGACTCCACAAGTACCCCAAGAGAAGCCACCTGCCCTGCTCAGGAGGGATTTTGGTGAGATCCTTTCTGGATCAGCCCAAACAAAGTGAATTTTGCTCTGCTCTCCAAGGAGCTGCTGGGAAAATTCTCCTGAGGGCTGGCACAGGCCTGCCAGGACCATGTGCTGAGAGTGACACCCCGCTCTCGTGCTGTCCCTGTGCCTGGGGCTCCAGGTGTGCCATGCTCTGCCTCCAGCTCCAAGGCACGTGCCAGGCATGGCTGCCAAGGTGGTGTGGGAACACTGACCCAGCCCCAGCTGGCACACGAGCCCAGAGCTCGGGGAGGGACACCAGGCTGCTGTTGTGGCACAGAGAGAGGAGTGGGCACCGGTGCCTTCAGGAGTGCGTGTCCCTCGCTGCCACTGCAGGGCCTCCCTGGCTGTGTGGCTCCTCTTGCATGGGTGTGAGAGCACTCCCTGCTCCCAGCTCTGCCTGGTGTTGGGAATGGTTGGAAATGCTGGCACTGGAGATGGTTGTGCCCACTCCTGCTGGAACAGAGAGCACCAGCTCACGGTGGGTGGGTGCTTGCATGTCAGGAGAGATGAGGGGCAGGGCTCCCAAACCGCTCCCTCTGCCCTCAGCCCCTGCTGCTGTCCCTTCCCCAGCAGCTCTGTGAGGGGACCCAGCCTTCCCCTCCGGCCCTGGGTGCAGCTGGATGTGGCTCCTGCAGGGTGGGTTTGGGCGAGGAGGGTGGCACTGTGCCGGGATTTGCTCCCTGACGTTACCTTTTCGCTTTTGTGCTTGTTTTGTGCTTGTTTTCCTCTGCTCTCCCCCTGGCACGTCCCCAGGAGCGACTCCTGTGGCTCATAGACCTGATGGAGGTAGGGGCTGCCGTGGCTGGGTCACAGTGTGTGGGCAGGGGAGGGCCGGGCTGGCCAGGGCGTGCTGCGGCTGCTCCACGGGCGCGGCCACCTCGTGTCACCCATCTCTGCTGAGGAGAGCCCCTCTCCCCAGCCCTTGGTGCTGCACAAGGCACAGTTTGAACCACACCCAGCCTGAGTGGTGCCTGAGTGCCAGGACACCTCCGGGATGGGGTTTTGGAAGGAGCAGCAGTGCTGGAGCTTGGCAGAGCCCACACTGCCCTGCTGCCTGGCTGTGTGGGCACCCTGGCTGAGTACCGCTAGAAAATCATGGAATCATGGAATGGCTTGGCTTGGAGGAACCTTTAAAGGCCATCTAATCCAAGCTCCCTGCTGGCAGAGATGGAAGGGAAGGGAGGAGGAAAGCCAGGCTTATCCCCAGGCTGGCACACTAGCTCAAAACTGAAACCCCGCAGGACTCAGGCTGGCTATCTCTGCGAAGCTCTCGTTAGCAGTAACTGGAAATTAAGTGACTGATTTGGAGCTGAGAGGTTAATTAAAGGTTGGGATGTGCTCCCTGGGGAGGTGGCAGTTTCTCCACCCTTTAATCTGCAAATGAAAACTGTCTGCCTGTCTCAAAGATGTTCTGCAGCTCCATCACTCTTGCTGGGGACTCATTTTAGGATAAGAAGGACAAAGATTTCCCAGCTGCTCTGTGGAGGGGCTGGAAGGGTTTCACCTGGCACCGGTTTCTGTGAGGAACTGGAAAATCGATGGGGTAAAGGAGTAGGGAGTCAGCAGGAGGGAGCAGCCTCCTCAATAGAGACTCATTTTTCAGGGCAGTGGCTTCCACAAGTCTTTCCAGGGAAATCCAGGAAGGTACAGCCTCGAAATAGCCAATTCCTGAAAGCAAATGTGCTGGGCTTAAAAAACATGGCGTTTCATGGCCCGGAGCAATCATTGTTTAATTGCTTTTGCCCCTCAAGAGCCCAGCCTGGGGAAAGGCAAATCTGCTGCTCACACCCTGCAGCAGCCAGAGGTGCCCTGAGGAGGAGGAGGAGGAGCAGCATCAGAGTCCCTGGCTGGGGGGAGCAGAGCTGGCAGCGGCATCAGGGGGCACAGGGGCAGCTGCTGTGCCCACCCGGAGTCTGCAGAGGAGCTACAGCTCAGGACAGGCTGGGAGGCCAGAGCTGGGACACGGCCTGTGATGGGCACAGCGTTGGGGGAAATGGCCCTGGCAGGTTTTAGGGGGCATCAGGCAGAATTTCCCCGTTCCAGTAGTGGCATAACTGTGGCAGTTCGGCTGCTCCCAGTCTTATTCTCCAGAGAAGCTGTGGCTGCTGCATCGCTGGCAGTGTCCAGGGCCAGGCTGGACAGGGCTTGGAACAACCCAGGACAGTGGAAGGTGTCACTGCCCATGGCAGGGGTGGAATGGGATGAGCTTTAAAATCCCTTCCAACCCAAACCATTCCAGAATTCCGTGATTCTCTCTTAAAAGCCACCTGCCCTTTCTGCTGCATCAATCACTGATGAAACCACCCTTGGCCAGGGGAAGCTTTCCCTGAACGCACTGTTTCTTTGTGTTCTCCTTCTCCAGGCTCCCTTCGGAAGCCACAGGGATAAAAGCACTTTGCATCGATGTTTTTGCTGCCACTCTAATGCTCTTAATTGTCTCCCGTGTCTATTTTGGGACACGAGCATCTCACAGGCACAGCAGCAGCCTCCAGCAGCTGGGGGAGATGCAGACGCAGCGGCATTCCAGCTAATCAGCTGTTTACCCTGCAATAAATAAAAGGCACTTAAACACAAAACTGTGCCCTGCCCCATCCAAACAGCCCTGCCAGCGTGACAGGAGCTGAGTGCAGCCTTCCTGAGCAGCAGCAGCAGCTCCTCTCCAGAGCAGGAGCGGGGCTGAGTCGGGGTTTGCCCTGGCAGGGGCACCAGGGGAGCTGGGGATGTTCCCCCCCGGCAGACGATTCCCCGGGGCAGAGCTGCACCCTCAGCCCCGCTGTGCCCCCCTTAGCCAGGTGCCTATTTGCTCTGCTTGGCTACATCCACGTCCTCTCTCCCTGGGCTCATCCCAACTGAGAGATTCCCACAGCCCTTCTGCATTTCTGGAGCTGGGATAGCCTCAAAACTGTGGTGGGGCATTTCCTGGTGGCATTTTTGCCTCACAAAGGGAAAGCAGCGGCAGCAGCTTTTCTCTGCGTCTCAGACACGCTGCTCTGGGTTGCAGGGGAGGAGAGTTTTAAACTTTCTGTTGTCCTTTGGGGAAAAAAAAAAAAGCAAGTATTGAACCTGCAGCCCTCACAGCTGGATTTTCACCTCCTTCCAAACTCAGCAGGAGGAGCTGATCTGGGCCTAGAGGAGCTGATCTGGGCCTAGAGGAGCTCACTCCAGAATTTCAGGTCCACAGCATGCTCTGAGCACATTCCTTAGCTTGGGAGAGTCTGTATCCCAACAAAACCACTGTGCTCCCAGTGTGGGTCTCCAGGAAACCCCCAAGGAAGCCAAAACCTTTGGGTGAGAGTGGCCTTGCATGAGGAGGGGTTTGGGGCATAACCTGCATCCCTCTGCCTGTTCCCTGTCACCCTGGCGCTGTTCCATGGCTTTCTCTCCCTTCTCAGAACACGTCAGAGCTGGAGGGAGCTGGGGACTGCCACCAGAGCAGCATCAACACCCTGCCAGATGTGTCCCTGGTAAGGCTGCGCACGGAGCTGGGTGGGAGCAGGAGGCAAACCGGGGGTGCTGAGCCGTGCCTCAGCTTCAGCTTTTCTGCTCCATCAACTCCCCAGAGACAGAACTGAAGCCAGTCCATTAGACGGGTTTAGGAGAAGGGTTCTGGCTGGGTGGGTAAGAACAGAGCAAACCAAGGCAGAGGTTGGGTGGTTGGTTCTGTCATTGTGCTCATTTATTAGACACATTCTTGTTGTCAGAAGGTGGGGAAGGTGTTTCTAGAACCACGGCAGGTCAGGGAGGTGTTTCCATAACAACCAGCTCCTCTAGCCATGGTCGGAGTGGAAAGATGAAGCTGCACTGACGCTGGGCCTGGGCATGGTGTCCTAAAAACTTATTCTCGCTTTGGCAGGATGATCTCTCCTCCTTCCCAGATGAACCACCCAACTTCAAGCCTCCTCCTCCTCCTCCTCCATCAGCCCCGCAGACCCTGGACCCCTCCTCTGCCCAGCACCGGCTCCCAGCCAAGGACAAGCCCAAGCGCCCCTCCTCCGAGTCCTCCCAGTCCGGCCTTTTCTTCGTGGCACCACGAAACCCCTCTCCCCCTCCCAAGCCCCCCGAGAAGGACACGGTCAGCGTCACCTCCACGGCCTCCACCTCCACCGAGGATTCCGCCCCCAGCGCCATCTACGCCACCATCTCGCCGGCGCTGCCTGGCTCCCGCAGGCAGGTGGACGCCCAGCTCTCCCTGGTCAGCCAGCACCCCCTCGGG
>VZRN01004180.1:1837293-1849603 GCA_013397935.1 Dasyornis broadbenti
CTTCCCCAGGGTGCAGTCCCCCACCAGGCTGAAGAGCCCATCCCCGGAGGGGCTGCAGAGCCCCCCGTCCCCATCCCCTCCTCCTCCACCCCCACACCCGGCGCCGCCGCCCCCGGACAAGGGCAGCCCCCAGGCCGTGGGCAACCAGCATTTCATCATGGTGGAGGTGCACCAGCCCAACAGCGAGCCCGACGTCAACGAAGTGAGGCCCCTGCCCCAAGCCAGAGGTGGGTGTCAGCTTAGAATCCGGGAAAAAGCAGCCCTGGGGTGTTATGAGAGAGAGAAACGGGACGGCAGGCAGATCTCAAGGTTTTGGATCTCATGGTGGATCTCATGATGCAAAGGTTGGAGCATGTCTCTTATGGAGCCAGGCTGGGAGAGCTGGGGGTGCTCACCTGCAGAGGAGAAGGCTCCAGGGAGAGCTCAGAGCCCCTGCCAGGGCCTAAAGTGGCTCCAGGAGAGCTGGAGAGGGACTGGGGAGAAGGGCTGGAGGGACAGGACACAGGGAATGGGTTCCCTGGGAGGGCGGGGAGGCCCTGGCCCAGGGTGCCCAGAGCAGCTGTGGCTGCCCCTGAATCCCTGGCAGTGTCCAAGGCCAGGCTGGACAGGGCTTGGAGCGGCCTGGGACAGTGGAAGGTGTCCCTGCCATGGCAGGGGTGGAATGAGATGATCTTTAAGATTCCTTCCAATCCAGGCCAGTCTGTGATCTCAAGGACAGGAAAAAAGAAATAATTGTGGTATTTTCCCACTAACTCTGTATTTTGTGCAAAAAAGGTTTGATTATGCCCACACTCAGCTCAGGAGTCATATTTACACCTGGAAAAAAACGTGGAGGTGAGGGACCAGGAGGGTGCACGACCCCACAGGTCTCCTGGAGATGGAGAGGGAAGGGTGTTCCAGGGAGATCCAGCGGAATCCAGGGTGTTCCAGGGGGATCCAAGAGGTCCCGGAGCGTCCCCGGCCCCCCCCGCGCTGCGGGCCCGACACGAGTGGCAATGTCACCCTCCTGTGGCACGGAGCCGTCACTGCAGCCGCTCGGCCCCGGCACGGAGCGAGGCCGCGCTGGTACCCCGGCTCCGCCCAGGGGATTTCCAGCCTCGATGGAATCTCTTCACCCTCGAAGGGCAGAAATGCCCTTACATGGCAGCACCTCTTTGCTTGGCTTCATCCCTGTCTCCTCCCAGAGCCCTTTGTGGAGCATGGGTTGGATAAACTGGCTGCTAGCAAGATCCCTGAACTGATCACTCTCTCCTTCCATCCCAGTTTGGGATCTGGGTTGGATCCTGGAGCAGAGTTTGAGGCCACCTGTCCCTTGATGGTCCCCGTGCACCGCTCTGCTCTCCTGGCAGGAGAGGGTTGGGGTCGAGCTCTTCTCCCAGGGAACGAAGGACAGGACAAGAGAAACCAGCCCCAGGCTGTGCCAGGCGAGGTTCAGGTTGGATATCAGGGAAAATTCCTTCACTGAAAGAGTGGTCAGGCATTGGCACGGGCTGCCCAGGGCAGTGGTGGCGTCAGGGATTAAAAAGCACTTGGGGACATGGTTTAGTGGTGGCCATGGCAGCGCTGGGGGAATGGTTGGACTCGATGATCTTAGAGGACTTTCCCAACCTAAATAGTTCCGTGATTCCGCTTGGGAACCTTGCTCTGCAGCACCGGTGTGGATCCCAGGGATTCTGCCCAGCCCTGGGAGCAGGAGCTGCCCTCGCTCCGTGGCCCGTGGGCGCTCGGCCAGCCCCGGCCCTGGCGCTGCCCGCCCGCTAATGCCGCGTCTCTCCCCAGCCTCCACGCTCTCCCAGCTGTCGGACAGCGGGCAGACCCTCAGCGAGGACAGCGGGGTGGACATCGGGGAGGTCGAGACGAGCGGCAAGGACAAGAGCCGGCAGCCGGGCCCCGGGAAAAGCCGCAGCCTCAAGGAGGCCACGAGGAGCGAGGGGGCGGCAGAAGGGGCCTCCAAGCCGGTGAGGGGGGCCTGGGGTGCTGCTCTGTGTGGGAGGGGGCACCCGGGGCTGTGGCCAGCCCGTCCCACTCCCTCTGCCCACAGGCAGCAGCCACTCGTTTGTGATTTGCTGGGATGTTTTGCCTCTTGAATGAGCCCTATCAGCTCTCGGGGGGGCTGAGTTGTGGGGAAAGGGGCCAGGAGTGGCTAGGGGAGGCACTGTAGGGCTGGTTCCCTCCATCCTGGGTAAATCCCATCCCTCCCAGCTGCAACAAGCAGCTCCCTGGAGCATGGGAGAGTTCCTGGCTCTAAAGGGACACATGAGTGAAGTCACCTGTTGCCAAAAAGAGAAGGTGGCAGCAGGTAAAAGACATACATTGGAGAATTTCTGACGGTGGTGAGGCTGAGGGACATGGGCAGGCAGGCAGAGAGCTGCTCTGCTCCTCCCCAACCCCTTCCAGACCTGCCCAGGGCTGGGATTTTGGATGCCAGGAGTTGGAAAGCACCTGTAGGCCGTGTCTGTCCCTGCCTGCTGTGGGGCCTGGCCGAGGGAGCGCCGCTGTCACACGGTGCCCAGGCTCCCTCAGCAGCGCTGCCATCTGTGCCCACAGCCGGGGCTCCTGGAGCCCACGTCGTGTCTCATCCGGGTGTCCAAGAGCGCTCCCACCCTGGGCATCGCCATCGAGGGCGGAGCGAACACGCGGCAGCCGCTGCCCCGCATCGTCACCATCCAGGTAGGGCGGGCTGGAGCGGGAACAGCCCCGTGCACATCCCATCCCTCTCCTCCCTGGACAGGCTGGGGAAAGCCCTTGAGCTTTCCAGGGGGGAACCATGGAGAATCCACGGGGCTCTGGAGATGGAGAGGGAAGGGTGTTCCAGGGGGATCCAGTGGGAATCCAGGGGGTCCCAGAGATGGAGAGGGAAGGATGTTCAGGGGGATCCAGGATGTTCCAGGGGGATCCAGGGTGTTCGGGGGTGTTCCAACGGGATCCAGGGCATCCTGGAGCGTCCCTGTCCTAACCCTTTCCAGGGGAATTTTGGAGGTGTGTTCCCCCACCAGCCCTGCACCTCCCCATGCACTCTCTGCTCTAAGGGTCCCATGTGCATCCGTGTCCCATGGTTGATCCCATCCCAGAACCTCCTGGGAGCCAAGCGTTTGCCCCAGACATCTCAGACGGGATCAGGGCAGCCCTGAAAGCTTGGCTGCTGTCTGCAGATGTCTGGAAACTCCCAGACAGAGGACTGGGGAGGAGAAATGGTAGATGAGAGCCAGGGAACTGAGCCCTCTGGAGCTGTCTCCCTGTTTGCTGTTTACTTGGGGCAAAATTCAAGTTATTTACAGCAAAAAAAAAAGCAGAGCTGACTGTGCCTGGGTTATTCTTGGCCATCCCAGCTGGCGTCACGCTCCAGGAGCAAGCAGGAGGGAAGCCAAATTCATCCCCTCTCTCCAAAAAGTGCAATATTTCACATCCGTCATGTCGGACGTGCAATATTTCCCATTTTTGGAAATAAAAAACCCAGGGGTCGGTGAGAACACGAGCTGACCACCTCTCTCTCCCGCAGCGGGGCGGTTCAGCACACAACTGCGGGAAGCTGAAGGTGGGACACGTCATCTTGGAGGTGAACGGCACGGGACTCCGAGGGAAAGAGCACCGGGAAGCCGCCCGCATCATCGCTGAGGCCTTTAAGCTGAAGGAAAAGGACTACATCGATTTCTTGGTCACAGAATTCAATGTCGCCCTTTAGGAACGGGGGTTTTTGGCAGCGTTGGTTCGGTGGCCGGGGAGCACCGGGATGGGGATGAAGGACGAGGTGTGACGGCAGCAGAATCCTCGTCCGCCGCGCCACCCCGCACGCGCTGACACCCCCAGCTTGTCCCCAAACGTCCCCACGCCCGCTGCAGACTCGCTGCCTGGGTAGGGCAGGCTGAGAACGGGCAGAAATCCCTGAAGTCTCCATCCCTGTCCTCTCTGGGGTAGGGAACAACCCCTGCCTCTTGGCCCGGCTGGGAGCGGGGCAGCAGGACGGCAGAGTCTGGGTGTCCCCGCTGTCATTTGAGTGCCACACACAGAGCAAGGTGGGCCCGTGGCTCAGGCTGGAGGGATTTTCGGGAGTCACTGCTCCCTTGGGTGCTCATCCCCAGGTGGGTGGCACTGGCCACGGGTGGGGATGCAGAGAGAGCAACCGGAGGCCTTGTAAATCGCTGGCAATGTCGTCGTATTTATATATACAGAGCTTGTGCTTTTAATTTTTCAATAAATCTATCAGGGTAGAAAAAAGGCTGCACTTGGGGGGTGCTTTGGGGCTGGGATGAGGGGGTAGGAACAGGGGTGCCAGGATATTTTCTGTAATATCCTGGGAGCTTCCCAGGGCTGGCAGGGCAGGTGGGAGTGCAGTGATGATGGTGGTGGTGGGCTGGAAGGGAATGCTCTGTGTCAGCCCCATGTCCATCTCATCCCATCCCATCCCATGGATCCCATTCCCATCCCATCCCATGGGATCCCGGGAAGGACAGCGCCCCGCCAGGGGGTGCCCGCGCTGCATTAATTATGCTAATATCGCCACGCTCCGCGTCTCTGATTGGCCGCCAGCAGAGGGCTTTGCAAATAGAGGGTGGGCGGGGTTAGGCTAATGAGCCTGCCCGCTCCGCGTGGCGGCCGGCGCTGATTGGCGGAGCGGGGCGGGTATGCTAATGAAGGAGTGCCACGCCCCCCGGCGCCGCGGGCCGCGCTTTTGTCCGGCGGGGCCGGGCCGGGGCTGGATCGGGACCGGGATCGGGACCGGGATCGGGATCAGAACCGGGACTGGGACCGGGACCAGCACCGGGACCGCCCAGCGCCGGCCGAGGAAGCGCCGGCCGGGCCGTCCCTACAGGTGGGCAGCGCGGGACGCTCGCGGGGCGGAGGGCGCCCATCCAGCGGTGCCCTCGGGCCAGATGTGCCCCAGCTGTGCCCGGGGGGGGGCGGGAATGGCTCGGCTGCTCCCTGCAAGCCGCCTGCTGCAGCTGGAAAGAAGGAGAAGGCCCCCGGGGCGGCGCCGGAGGCACAGCTGGAGGCACAGCCCGCGGGCCCCATCCCGGGGCCGCATCTCTGCTGAGCCCGGCTCGGGCAGGGCTGGGTCGCAGCCGGGAGCTGTTTGGGGTCCCTGGGCGGAGCGGGGGAACAACCTCCAGCCCTGGCGGGGTCCCTGCGGCCGAGGGGATGGGACTCGCCGGGAAGGATGCGGGACACGGCGGGAGGGTGCGGGACACGCCGGGAAGGATGCGGGACACGGCGCTCCTGGCCGAGGCGTGTCCTCCCCACGCCATCGCAGCCTTCGTGGCCCCGAGGAAACTTGTCATAACTTTTATTCTGGCGGTGCCTCCTCCCCGCCGGGGCCGGAGGATTGCGGGAGAGTTTCGTCAGGGCCTGCGGAGGCGGCTCGGAGGCACGGCCGGGGCTCGGCAGAGGTTCCGGGGCTCGGGGCCGGGTGGCTGCCGGCGGCTCCTCCGAGGAAGTGGCCAGGGCAGCAGCGTTCAGCTTCAGTTCCGTGTTTTATTTCAAGGGCAGCTGTGTTCCCGGCAGCCGGTGGGTGCCGGCGGGTGTCGTGGGTGTTCCATGGTCAGCAGCAGCTTTTGGGTACCTTCCGGGCAGGGCTTAAATCAGATCTGAAAGTTCAAGGGCTGCCCGAGAGCACAGCGTTGCATGCCCTGTTCGTACGGGCTGGGAGGGCTGCGGAAAAGAAGGCTCCAGGGAGACCTCAGAGCCCCTTCCAGAGCCTGAAGCAGCTCCAAGAGAGCTGGAGAGGGACTGGGGACAAGAGGCGGAGGGACGGGACACAGGGAATGGCTTCAAACTGACAAAGAGCAGGGTTGGGTGGGATACTGGGGAGAAATCCTTCCCTGGCACGGGGTGCCCGGAGAAGCTGTGCCTGGTTCACCCCACCACAACCTCCCCGGCCGTGTGCCCGCCGCTTCTCGCTGCCCTGTGCTAAGCAGGGATCTGGGTGCCCCCGGCTGTGGCGCGGGGGCAGCGGCAGCGCCCTCCAGACGGGGATTAACGCTGTCCTTCACGGGCATTACGGCCACCCGCCCCCGGCTCTGCAGGTGCGGCGGGGTTCGCCCCGGGAGGGTGTCCCCAGGGAGGGCAGCACGGTCCGTGTGCCGGCAGGAGGTGGGAATGCGGATACAGGAGCTCCCCATCCTGCCGTGGGGTTTTGTTTCGGTGCGAGTGATGGAAGAAATGACATTTCCACGGGGTTTTCGCGCCTCTCCATGGGGATAAACCAGCATGGGGGAGCTGGGGTGGGCATCGGCCCTTCAGGCGCCGGAATTGGGGTGACACGTGGGCTTTAGGGTGACGGAAACAGGCGGGTGCGTTCAGAGGACGAGGGAGGTTTGTCAGGCTCTTCCTCGCTGTCATGGTCCCTCCCTTGTTCTGGTAGGAAATAATGCGAACTAAGAACGCAGCGCTTCCGCTTCTCTGCCCTCTTTCATGCTTAGAAAAACGGGACTCTGCGGGCTTTAAAAAAGGGTTTATACACCAGGAATTCCTCCCTCCTGGAGCGCAGACACCCCTTGCCAAGTTTCAGCCTGAGGCCGTTCTGGCCTCCTTCAAACCTCCCAAAAAGAGATGCAAAATATCCACCCCTTGCCTGTGGGACGGGGTTTAAACCCCCCCTGCACCCCAGACAGGCACGGATGTGAAGGGGGGGGGCTTTAACCCCTCCCAGGCAAGCGTTTTTTGGGCCACAGGGAAGGAGGGTGGGGCTCAGGGGATGTGGGGGTGGAGGTGTGGGGTGTAGAGCCCCCCCACCCCGCCTGCTCTGCCCGCGCTTGACAAGGCAGTGAAGGCAGAGTGACAGCAGCCCTGTCCCCCCCTGTCCCTGTCACCGAGGGAGCCCTGGGGCGGAGGATGCTCCTGTCTCCTCCGCTGTCGCCTCTGATAACCGCAGGAGCCGCGATGGCTTCACGCCGGCCTTGATCGCCGCTGCCTCCCTGCCTCACACGTGTAACGAGCTGGGCGGGCTCAGCCTCGCACCTCCGTGAATCCTCCGGGATAGGGATGGGATCGCTGCCGGTGGGAAGGAGCTGAGGGCAGGGACAGGCAGGGAGCTGGCAGCACCCATCACTGCTGGGAGCATCCCTCCCTCCCGAGCCACCATTCGGGGCAGCCCTGGCTGAAATTTGTAGGGCAGGAGAGGGGCTGAGGGCAGAGCAGAGTTCAGAGTTTTCTAGCTGAGGCTTTTAAATTTCTTTTTAGCTCTTTTTTTCAGTTGCCCCACTGAAAACATCCTGCCTTTCAAAGAGGAAAATTAAAATATACGGATATCTTTATGCCCACACAATTGGAATTTTTTGCATTTACTTTGTGGCTCCTGAGCATGGAGCCAACACAATTTTTCAGGCTTTTCTGTGCTCCCATAACAGTGAAAAATGCACTTAGAGAAGGGGGAAAAAAAAAAAATCCAAGATTTTTTGCGCTTGCCACTGTGACCATCAGTGGAGGGACTTTCTGGGAAAGCAATAAATGTGGCTGGATTTGGAAGTGGATCCTGCAGACTGCGGCTGCTGTGGGCAGTGCACGTGGGGCTGCTCAGAAATGGGGTGACAGCCAGTGGGGTGTGGGTTAGGCATGGCCTCCTTCAAGGAATGCAAAATCTTGCTCAGGATGGGGTTAAAGAACCACCAGAAATGGGTAGGGAATGTTTTAACCTCTTTATCCCAAGACAAGAGGAGCCACAGGCTCCTTGCACCCCCAGCTCTCCCTCCGGGAACCCTGGGGTGGTGTTTGGGGCTCCTCATGGCTCTGGGATCCTGCAGGGCTCGAGATGGGATGGGATGGGATATGAGTAAGGATTTGGGGCTGGGAACATCCCAGCTCAGGGAGGAGCTAAAGCCAAAATCCCTCTTTAGTTTCATCAGCTCGGAGCCCAAAACATCCCACGGGCAGCCCCAGGGTGGCAGGAGAAGCTGTGAAGCATCTCCGGTTGAGGAGAATGGAGTTACCCAGTTGGTGTGCGGGGAAAAACCTCATGCAACACCCCCGGGAGGTTTGCCAGGCCCTAAGGGATGCTTTGGGGTTTGCTCCTGCCTGGAACTCCCCAAGGATGCAGGCAGGGCTGGGAGCAAGGATGATGCCTCTGATGCCGGGTGGCACTGGAAAATAAAAACCCCAAAACCTCACAAAAACCCCAGGAATTTGCAGATCTGAGGCTTGGGAGTGGATTTGAGGACTTTTCCCAGAGCATTTGGGTGCCATGGATGAGTTTAAAGCTCATCGCCACCACCCCCGAGCCAGCAGCACCCCAAAATCACCACAGCAGCCTCTGGCTAAGAGCAGGCACCCCAGGGACCGTGCTGTGGTTTCATTAGCTCGTCAGGCTGTCCTCTGCGTGCCACTAATTACACAGTAACGAGCTGCGTTAATTGCCTGCCTGCAAATGTGCCAAGACAGGCCCCAGCATCCCTGGGATTGTGAGCAGCATCCCGGGATGAGGGCAAGGTGGACCCCAGCCTTGGAAATTTCCCCAGATTTCCAAAGAGGGGTCCCCCTGTCTGAATTTTAAGGCCTGATTTTGGGTCTCCTGGAAGATCCTCATCCTGCTATCCTTTGGACCAGATGCTGATTGTCCCAGGGATATCCCTCCCCTGTCTTCCCACAGCATTTTGCTCCAAATTGGATTTAAAAATGAAGGTTTTGATGGAAAACGCTGCGGGATGAGGGTTCAGCCCCCACTGCGCAGGGCCGGATGGGGTTAAAACGTTTGTGGCCACCTGCAAGCTTGCAGGAAACATCATTTCCTCCTTCTGCAAAAGCTCAGCTGCCCCACAGGCACGAGAAGGTTTTGGGGTGCTCAGAAGGACCCAGATGGGGCCATGGTGATGGGGATGCCCTGGGAATGCTGGCACGGGTGAGTGTCCCCTGCATGGGGCTGGTTGTGCCTGGTTTGGCCCCCCGGGTCAAAATTTGGGCTCAAATCCAGCAGAGGGGATGTTGGTGGGAAAAACCCGTGGCTTCTCTTGCCACACCCCACAGTTGGGGTTCCAGCATCCAGGATTTTTCCAGCTCCTGCTGGAAACCCCCGGAGGGGCTGAGGGAGAGCTCGTGCTTTGGGGTCAGCAGTGGGATGAGTGTGCCAGGTCTCTGCTGTGACCCCTCTCGCTGTCAGCCCCCCACACCCAGAGGGGTCTTGGGGTGTTCCTGCCTCCCCCAGCACCTCTGACGGTCCCCAGGGTGTGGCTGCCCAGCTGGGGTGACGCCCACAGGGCGTCAGCATGGGCTGGGTGCTCCCTGGTGGGGGACAAAGCTTTTGGGGTGGCCCTGGAGGGCTCCTTCCCCGCGACGACCTCAGGGCCATCGCGGCTGTGAGCGATGGGGCAGCTCCAGCTCCAGGGTGGGATGCTGGGTGGGGAGGTGTCCCCTCCATCATCGGGGGCTGCTCTTGTCCCCGGGATTCGGGGGACAGGGGAAACCCCCCCCGGCGTGGGGGAGACACCTCAGCCAGAGCCCACCACGTCCCGCTGAGCATCCCTCCCTCTCGCCCGGCCCCCCCAGGACGCGGCGGCGATGCTGTGACCTACATTCTCGACAAGGAGGTCCCCAGCCCGCCGCCACCGCCGCCGGGCCATGAAGCGACACAAGTGACGGGGCCGGCGCGCCCGCGGCCATGGCCAGCCCGGCACCATGGCTGCGCCGGACACAAACAGAGCTGACGCGCTGGCAGGGCGAGGAGGAGGAGGAGGAGGAGGAGGAGGAGGAAGAGGACGATTTTGAAAGGCGGATGGACGAGGATGGGGTCATCGGCCTGGGGGAGGATGGCAGGAGCCCCCCGTGGGGTGAGTCGCGCCCTCCCTCCTGCCCTAAGGGGGGTCGTCCCGGATGTCCCAGGAGCCGAGGGGGCTGCGAGGGGAGCGGGGACAGCGGCTGGCGCTGGCTGGCGACAGCCCCGCGGGGCCGGTGTTTTGCAGGTGACAGTGAGGACCCGGAGGAGGGGTCCCCGGCCGAGGAGGGTCGCTGGCACCCGCGGCAGCAGCTGGCCGAGGAGGATGAGGAGCGGGGCAGCTCTGGAGAGGACGAGGAGCCCTGGGGAGCGGAGAGCGATGGGGAGCCCTACCCCGAGCTCTCCTCTGAGGGCCGCTGGGGCTCGGGCTCCAGCGGCAGCCCCGAGGCGCTGCGGGACGGCCGGGCTCTCTGCCAGCCCCGGGGCTGCAGCACGGACGGGGGGGACACTTCAGGGCTGTCCGACACCAGCCCTGGCCCTGCCACCCCGTCCCGCCAGCAGCGGGGCTGGGGCACGGCCGGGGACACCATCGGGGGGCACAAGCAGGAGTGGACCCCGAGACGGAGCCTCCCTCTGCACCTCTCCACCGATGACCCCAGCCCCGAGCCCCAGACAGCCGGCCCAGGGCTGCCAGCCCCCGGCACCGCTGGCTTGGCACCGCCCGGGGAGCCCCAGGACAGCGGGAATCCCCCGGCAGCCCAAGAGCACGACAGATCCCGAGTGCCCAAGAAAGCGGCACCCGCCGTGGTGCCCCCCAAACCCGCCCGGCAGTCGCGGTCCCTGAGCCCCCGGAGGCGAACGGGCGGCAAGGGGACGAGGGATCCCTCGGGAACGGGCACCGATGGCCCCCAGTACGGCCGAGGGCGGCTCAACCACCCCCTGCCCGACCTGTCCAAGGTGGAGGCGCGGGTGAAGTTCGATCAGAGCTACCGCCCACCCCGGGGCCGGGTGCTGCCCGCCCGCCCCCGCGGCCCCGGCGGCCCCATCGGCTTCAAATCCCCAGCAGAAATCGTCCGGGAGGTGCTGCTGAGCAGCGGGGACGGGGTGTCCCCGCAGCCCCCCAGCACGGCCGGGCTGCCGCAGGAGTTCAGGTCCCCCAGACAAGCGACCGCGCTGGTGCAGCAGCTGCAGGTAACGCCCAGCGCCCCCCAGTTCAGCCAGAGAGGGTCTCAGAGTGGGGGGAGCAAGGGGTGCAGGGGAAATGGGGGTGTCACTGTCTCTGGGACACCCATGGGGGTTTGGCTCATCCATTCCCGGCCCTGCGTGGAGGTGGCGAGGAGGGAAGGAGCAGGCAGGGATGTGGGCAGCGCTCGGGCTGGGGGCAGGATGCTCGTGTCCCCCGGGATGCCCGTCAGCCCCCCAGAGCTTGCGACCCTCGGGATTCTTGTCCCCTGGGATGCTCTCCTGGCCTCTGGGATGAGAAGAGGGCTGTCCCCATGCAGAGAAACGGTGGCCACATCGGCACACAGGGGTCGGGTGTTCCTGCACCCCACCCATGCGACCCCGCAGCCCTGTTGTCCCGACGCAGGGCAGCCTCCCCACTTTGCCACCCACCCCTCGGTCACCCCCCGTGCCGGGTGCTGTCACCCACTGGTGTCCCCTCCCTGCAGGACGACTACCACAAGCTGCTGACCAAGTACGCCGAGGCTGAGAACACCATCGACCAGCTGCGCCTGGGCGCCAGGGTGGGTGGGGGTCAGCACGGCTGGGGGAGCTCCCCCCTCCCTGAGCTCCTCACTGTGTCTTTCTCCCCCGGCCCCCTCCTCCTCCTCCTCCCGGGGAGTTGCGGTTGAGCAATCCCAGCCCACGGAGCGGGGTTGAGGCCACCGCAGAGCCCATAGCAGGCTGGGGACCACCGCGCCCTCCTCGGCTGGCGCGGTCCCCTCCGTGCCAGGGCGGTGGCTGGGCCGAGTTGTCCCCAGCACGGCGGGGCACTCTGTGACATGGCAGGGCCACTGGCGGAAGCGCGTCCCCGTGTCACCCCTGCCACCTCCCGCCCTGCGCCACTGCGTGGGTGGGGAAACTGAGGCAGGGCTGTGCCAACCGAGCCCCGCACGCCTGTCCCCACCTTCACCGCACCCACCTGCTGTGCCCACGGCGTGCTCAGGGTGCCCCGGGGTCACGGTGGGTGGGGCGGGCTGCAGGCTGGGTGCCTGAACCCGCTCTCTCTGCCCAGGTGAGCCTGTTCTCCGACCCGCCGCAGCCCAGCCGCAGCCTCACCGTGGGCACCGTGGGCACCGGCTGCCGAGTGATGACCCTCAGCATCCCGCAGGCACGGACAGCGGCTCTGGGCATGGCCACGGCCCCGGCCACAGCCCCGGCCACAGCCCCGGCCTCGCCAGGTGCAGGTGTGTTGATCCATGTGTCCCGTCCAGCTCTGGTTCTGGGGGATGCCCACCCGCAGCCCCTTCCCGTCCAGCTCTGGTTCTGGGGGATGCCCACCCGCAGCCCCTTCCCCACGCTGGGCTCACCGGGACTGCGGTGTCTCTTGTCCCCGTGTTATCTCGCAGGTGCAGCCCCGGCCCCTTCAGAGCGGAGGGGTTCACCCCAGCCTCGGTGTCCCCCTCAGCCTGGAGGGGGCTGCCCCACCTGCCCCGGGCCCTGCTGCTGCTC
>VZRN01004180.1:1859532-1878508 GCA_013397935.1 Dasyornis broadbenti
CCCAGAGGGTTTTGGGGGGGCCCCAGAGGGTTTTTGGGGGGCCTCAGGGCGACGGCACGCTCAAAAACGCTTCACCACAGGACGACACGAGCGGAGCCGGGCACGGGGCCCGAGCTTCCGTGGGGATGGATGGAGAGAGGTATCCATGGAGAGATATCACACACATATATATATATATATATAAAATAACGTTTTATTTTATATATATGTATATTTTTTGGAAGGAATTCCCAGAGAGAGGGAGGCAGGACTGCAGTAGGGCAGAGCAGCAGCCGTGCGAGCGGACAGGCCCCATCTCCAAGTTTCGACCGCTTTGGTCCCTTTTCACATGGGAATTGCCACGCTGGGAAGCGCCCTGGCTGCGCCCCCCAACACCTCCATCCCAAATTCCTGGGCCAGATGTTGGCATGCACATCTGGCAGGAGCACCCAGCACCCCCAAAAGCCACGGGACAGATGGTGGTGCCAGCCCGGTGCCCGCCTGAGCAGCGGCTGGAGCGGTGTGGGGTGTCCGTCCACCCGTCCTCCCATCCCCAGTGAGGAGCATTCCCAAAAAAACCTGTATTTTTCTGTCATTTTCCCCACCATGTTCACTAGCAATGGGCAGATGGTTACTCAGCAAAGAGCTCCTGGGTGCTTCCCACAGCTGCAGCTACAAATATATAGAGGTTTTTTTCCTTTTTCTCTTAAACACAATGCATCCATTTTCTTAATATATATATATATATATATTATTTTTTTTTTGGCTGTTATCCCCTCCCTGTGGATAAAATGAGATGGGGAAGGCGCTGGGAGGGGAGGGGGGGGGTCAACACAAGAACAAGAGAGAAGCTGGGCCCACTGGGTGCAGGGTGGCACCTGGGGCCGGGCGCCCGGCAGGGATGGCATCGAGTGGTGACAGCGTTTCCTTTTAACTGCTGCTCTCTTCCTCTGTTTTATTGAGTTTCTTCAGCGTGTCCAGCAGTTTCTGTGGGGTGAGGATGTGCGTGGACCCTGTGGGAGAAGCGGGAAAGGGGTGGCAGGGGATCAGTGCTGGCTTTGGGGCTGCCCCGCTGCGCCCCGGCCGCCGTAACCCGCTTGTCCCGGGTCCCCCTTACCTGGCGGCGCCGGCCCCGCGCCGCTGGAAATGCTTGCGAGGAAATGCAGTCTGTGGGGACAGGGGGAGGGTGTGGGGCATGGAGAACGGGGAAAGGACGGGGAAGGAGGAATGGAAGCGAGGGATGGAGCTGGAGGGATGAGGCAGGGGCCTGTGCAGGGGGGTTGTGGCACTGGGGTCACTGCGGGAGCCGTGGGGGATGCAGGAGGCACTGCTGGGGTGCAGGGTGGGAGAGGCAGGGCACAGCCGGCATGGAGGGACCTTCCCCAGGTCCCCCAACCTGCATGGAACATCCTGGGGACAGGGAGGGGTGGGAGGGGAGGAGGAAAAGGGCTCTCGCCTTCTGCTGCCCCTGCTTCGCGGGCTCCCACCACGCTGCCCACACTGGCACTGCAGGGACACACCAGGGGGGCACTCACTGGTGAAACCAGCAGCAGCTGAACCCCAGCACAAGGGTTTGGGGTCTGCAACACTGGAAGCTCCTGCCTATCCAAGAGCAAACCTGAGCCGAGTGGGATTCCAGCCCTGGAGTTGGGGGGATCCCAGCAGTGCCCACCCTGTGCCGCAGGGATGGACCAGGATGAGTGCTGGGGTCTCCACTTCTGCCCCTCTCCCCTAGCCCTGCTCCGGCTGCCCACAGAGCAGAACCCCAGGGAGCTCCGTCCCCCTGCCCGGCCCTGGGATGCCTCTGTGGTGGCCCTGACCCCTCCAGCCCTGGCGAGGGGGAACTCATGGCATGAAGAAGCCGGCCAGGCCCGGCCAGGGGACATGGCTGAGGGATGATGGAGCGGCGCCGGATGCTTTTCCACCTGGTCGGAGGAACCGCAAGCATTTTCTTATCGGAGAACCCGACAAACCCCGAAATAACAATCAAAGAAAGAAGGACCGGAAGAAACAAAGAAAACCCTTCGGGGAGGAAGAGTTTCTTTTTCATTAATAAGCTGCCTTTACTTGGTTTCTTTGGCTCACTCCATTGCTGGAGCCTGATCCTCAAATGATACCCTAGTGGAGTCCCTGAAGTCGGGGTGCCTCAGGTCCATGAGAAATTTGGTGGGAGTGAGAATGTGAGTAGAACCTGCGGGAGAACAGAGTGGGGCTGACGGCAGCGCCGAGGCTCCCCCACACCACCACCAGCTGCTTTCGGGCTGAGGAAGAGGAAGGAGTGAAGCCTGGAGCGTGGCAGGCGCATGCAGGGGATGAGGAGAGAGATGGGATGAGACGGGCGAGGGGGATGGAGCTGGGATGGTGACAGGGATGGATGGTGGAGGCGATGGAGATGGGGATGTGGCTCCCGAGGAGCAGAGGAGATGCCGGGGACAGGCTCCACCAGGCATCCAGGGCAAGGATCCAGGGATCAGATGAGACGTGAGGGTGCCTGCCTCTGTCCTACGAGGTGTGTATCCAAGCTGTGCTTCCCAGAGGAATTGTAGGGGACCTAAAAGCTCCTTGCCAACAACCTGGCAGAGCTCCCACTGTGTCCTCCCTGCCTGACTCATGGCTCCTCTGGGAGCAGACATGGGAGCTGACCCTCAGCATGACCTGTTGCACGTCTTGTGCCACTGGAAAACTGTTTTCACCCCTCTTCATTTTTTTCTTCCTGTAATGACCCCAAAAAATGAAGCAACAGGAGCAATCCAAGCTGCCAAACCTCCTCCCCTCACACCCAGCCCTGCTCAGACAAAACCAGCCAGGGGAGACGAGAAAATGGAAACAAAAATGAGGATGTTCGGAGTGATGCAACCCAGATGGGGAAGGATGGGGACACAGGGGTGACGACAGATGTCCGGAGAAAACCTTTCCGCACAGTTCCAGCTCCCGCAGTCGTCTGGAGCCGGGAATTTGCGGGATGGAGCGTGGGATGAGCAGCCAGCGAGAGGGGCCAGCCCCGGGGCCAGCACTCACCTATTAGCACCTCCCACTTGCCGCTGGCTTGTGTCACCTCGTAGGCGCAGCGCATCTCGTTCATGCTCACCCCGCCCAGGATGAAGATGATGAGGCGGGGGCCACTCCGGTACTCGCCGGGGGCCTTGTTCTTGTGCCAGTGGCCGTAGCGGGCACTGAGGGGAGGAAGAGGAGGGTGAAGGGCGGGCACGAGGCACCACAGCTTCATTAAATCACACAGGCATTGCTGATACAGCAGGGCAAGCCCAGCTCTCCAGGCACGAGTGCTGCTCGCTGGTAACAGGGAGGGAAACTGAGGCACGGGGTGTCTGAGGGAAAATGAGGAATGGGATTCCTAAAGGGAAAATGAGGCACAGGATGCCTGGAGGGAAGCTGAGGAATGGGATGCCTAAAGGGAAAATGAGGCACAGGGTGTCTAAAGAGAATGGAGACATGAAATGCATGAGGGGAAACTGAGGCACGGGATGCCTGAATGCCCTCAGAGCAGCTCCCAGAGCCCCTGGGACTGGTGTGGGATGGATGCTGACCCCGCTGAGGAGGGCCCGGGAGAGCAGGGCACACCCACCTGACGGCAGTGGTGCTGAAGGAGGCGGAGGAGCGGGTGGAGATGTACGGGTAGTGCTTGGTGTCCAGCTTGTCATCGATGGCATCCTGAGGGCACAGAGCCACAGGGTCAGCCAGGAGCCAGGCACAGGCCCCAGCCCCACAGGACTCCCCTCTTGAGAAGCTCAGGAGCAGGAGCTGAGCTGGAGGTTTCAACCCTGGGGTGGGGGATCTGCTGCTGCTTGCCCAGGGATGTAGGGTCAGTGCCCCCTGGAGCACCTTGGGTGCTGGGCACTGCCCAGGCTCCCCAGGGAATGGGCACGACCCCGAGGCTGCCAGAGCTCCAGGAGCGTTTGGACAGCGCTGCCAGGGATGCCCAGGCTGGGATTTTGGGGTGTCTGTGCAGGGACAGGAGTGGAACTGATGATCCTTGTGGGTCCCTTCTAACTCAGCACATTCCGTGATTCTGGGCACCCTCCCTGGGGCCTGCACACTCATGGAGGCCAGAAAAGCCTCCCAGAATATCCCAGCCAGGGAGCAGCCTGCAGGACACGTGCCCAGAGAGCTGTCAGGGCTTGGGCTGGAAGCACCCAGCTCTCTGCAGGTCTCTTCCTGGGTGGCTCTGGAATTCCCTGCTGGAATTCCCAGCCCTGTCCTGGCTGGCTTACCTCCATGATGTCCTTGATCACCGGGGTCCACCGGGACAGCTGGTAGGTCTGCTCGCTGATGCGCTCCTTGCGCTCCGGCTTGCTCCGGCGGCGCAGCGTGGACTGGGCACAGAGAGCACGGGGACACCCTGAGACACGGGGGGACAAGGGACAGGCCCCAGGGCACCCCGGGGGGCACAGGGCTGCCAGAGCAGAGGGGCAGGGAGCAGCAGCAGGACACTCACGTCTGTGATGATGGGCACCCCGAGGTGGGCCATGTTGGTGATGATCTCACTGTCCTCCGCCGGGATCTGGGCGTGCTGGATCAGCTTGTTCAGGTTCTCCTCGGTGATTCCTGGGAATCAGGGAGGTGGTGTTCTCCTCAGGAATGCCTCCCCGAGGGGACACGGCCCCTCTGCTGCCGCCTTGGGACGCTCGGCCCGCTCAAGGAGGCAGGGCTGGGTGTTCCCATCCACATCATCCTGGCCAAACCTGGATCTGCCTGCCCTCAGCCCTGGCCAGGCGTTCTCCTCACCATTCTTCAGGAAGATGTAGAGCAGGATGATGCGGATCTTGTCGTAGGTGCTGACGTTGCCGTCCAGCAGGATGGGGACAATGGCCCTCATGGGGTCCTTGATCTTCTCACCTTCAGCATCAGTGCCCATGGCCAGGTCCTGGAGGGAACACGTGCTCGTCACTCCTCCATCCTGGGAGGGTGGAGCTGCAGGGTGATCCCCGTGGGCAATGTGGGGCTGGGGGAGCTGTTTGGTACCTGCTCAACTCGGCAGAGCTTGTCCACGGTGCCCTGGTAGTGCTTCATGCAGTCCTCAGCCAGGTGCAGGTGGGTGGAGTACTGGGGACACAAGAGTGGTCACCTCTGCAGGGCTGGTAGCAGCCAAAGGTCCCTGGGCCACCACCTGTGTGTGGCCAGGGAGCCTCTGGGGAGAGCTGCCACCTCCTGCTCCCCGGGCGGGCTCGGTCACTGCACGCACCACGTCCCCTGCTCATACCTTGCTGAGCTCCTTCTGGTACTGGGGCATCTTCTTCAGCATCTGGGACAGGTCCCTCATGGTGGTCTGCGAGGGAAGCGGACACAGTCACTCACCCTCAGGGACCTGGGGGCCACCAGCAGAGAGGGGATGATCCTGACAAAAACTTCTGGGGGTTTGGTGACACCTGAAGCGTCCCTGCCACGTCTCCTCCACTGCAGCTGGGGCAGGCAGGGGTCAGCACTCTGCAAACTGGGGTTCAGTGGGGAGAAAACCCCCAAGGATCTTCCTGTGGGATCCCCGTGTGCCTGGATGGGGCTGAGACGGTCCTGGCAGCTCCTGGCCACTTTTACATCCTATTTCCACCAGGGTCCCCTCACTGCCACTGGTGCCTGATAATTTTTGCCTTTCCTTTTATACACCCTTTTGTATGTTTTCTGCACTCTTGATACATTCTTTGTACCCTTAACCTACACGCTTGTAATTTTTATAATCTGACATGCTAGCTTAGTTTTGAAGTTCTGCAAAGCAGAAAAAGCAAACATTCCCAGTAAAAATGTGCCAAAAAGCCCTATACTAAAACTCGAGGTTTTAAACTTTGTCGAAACTGCCTCTCTAAAACATATTTTGTTAACTGGGCTGTAGCCTGTCTTGGGGTGGGGATATGTATTCCCTATCGTCTGCCTCGTTTGGGGAAAGTTTCTTTAAAATACAGAAACATCACTTCATTTATTAAGTTTCTGATTAAAGAATTCTTGACAGATATGCTAATTTGCAAAGTCCACTAAAGTATATACGCATTATACAATGTGTGTGCATCTCGTGTTCCACTTTTAAACAACTGCACACCTAAAATCCTATTCAAATACCGAAGTAAAACCCTTTAACCGTGTCTGCCTCGTCATTCTAAAACCAGAAAGGCAACAGCACCAACCCCGGGAATGGGGACAGAGCAGCTGCTGTGGGAGGTGCACGGATCCTGTGCTGGGTGCAAGCTGATCCCAGGGTGCAGTGCTCTCCCCAAAGCACCCCATGTTCCAGCCCCAGCCCACGGGAGGGAGCTGACCACCCTCTCCCCTTGGCAAAGATGCCCTCAGGAGATGCCACCATGTGCCAGCCTGTGCCTGAGTCTGTCCCCAGCTCGGTGGATGCAGTCAGGTCACCTTGTCACCCGTGTTCATCCTCTTGCTGGAAGAAAACTCCTTCAGGGACCGGGTCACCTCCCTGGAGAGAGGAAGAGGGCAGAGCTGTGAGCAGGGAGGGGCTCTCCCGGCAGGGTGGGTGGCAACACCGAGCCAACGGCCCAGGCAGCCAGCGGCCCAGCTTTGCACCCCCAGGGCCACTCACTGGGACACCTCGGCGATGTGTTTGTGGCGCAGGGTGACCCACAGGTCGTCATCCTCATCCAGGAGAACCTCCTTGATCCGAGCCTCGCCGATGCCGCTCGTCTCGTACCTGGGAAGAGGGGAGGGATGTCAGGGTGGGGATGGGGCTGGGGGGACACTCAGACCCCTCCGTGCCTGGCCTGGGGGCACACGGAGGGACATAGGGGCTCTTCATGGCTGTGCCAGGAGCAAAAGGATTTCAGCTGGGATTGACCTCTTGCCTCCATTAAAATCCACATTCAACATACAATTTCTTCACTCACAACAACGAAAACCCAAAAGAACAACTCAACTTAACAGACAAAAAAGGGAAAAAAAGCTTCCCATCCCAAATCTACAAATAACATCATCACAACACAGAACAAAAGAACGAACTACAGACAACCCACCCCTGGAACCTTCACTACAATCACGACACACACATCCCACGATCATTCTACATTCTCCAACTGCATTCTACATTCTACCCCTTCAACTACTGCATGTTGGGAAGGGGCTGAGGGCTGAAGGCTGGAAAAGCCCTTTTCGTCCCAGCCCTGCCAGACCATAAGGAGGGCAGGTGTCTCCCAATGGATGACCAGTGATGGACAGAGGGATGCTGAGCTCCCAGCTCCTGCTCTAGGATTGGACTCGGGGGTGTCCCAGGGGTGGTGGGGGTGGCAGCCCTGCACTCACTTGTAGACATCGTTCTCGATGGGCAGCAGGTCGTAGCTCATGGCCTGGAAGGTCAGCTCGTGCAGCACTGGGGACGCAGGGTCAAAGCCACGGTCCAGGATGAGGAGCTGGGAGCGAGCCTTGTCCGGCCCCTGTGCACACAGCAGAGCCATCAGCACCGGCCTGGGGGCTCCCTCAGCCCCACAAGTGCTCGGGGGGCTGCTTTGGGGTCCCCATTCGGGGTCTGTGGCTGCCACAGGGTGCAGTTTGAGCAGGATTTAGGAGGGAAGCATCACCCAGCCCCACCCCGTCCCCTGGGGCTGCCCTGCTCACCTCGCCCATGGTGGGGTCATCAGCCTTGTAGGCGTCCAGCTTGTCCTGGATGAGCTGGGCCAGCATGGCATTGTCCTTGTAGTCCCTGGGGGAGGCAGGGGGAGAGCTCAGCCCCACAGGGCACGAGGTGGGGAGGAGGTGTCAGCTTCCCTGGGCACCATCCTTGGCTCGTGGCAGAGGAGGAGCCTGAGGAGGTTTTTTTGCCCATTCCCACCTCTCCTTGGCCAGCTCCACTTTGCCTCGGTGCCACTTGGATTTTAGGGTCCCCAAACCCACCCCAGCTCTCCAGAGCATCGAGTCTGAGCCTGTTCACACTGACCATGGATGTCTGTCCATGACCCCACCCCCTGACCAGCCCTGGGCTCAGCACGGCCTCACCCACACCCTGCCGGCCTTACCCGCGGTACCGCACGGCCGGGTACTCCTTCAGCGTGGCACAGAGCGTGGCAATCTGCTCTGCCAGGCGCTCCAGGATCGGGTTCTTCATCTGGGCCTTGTGGGGGCTGTAAAAGCTTTGGAAGGAGTCGGCGGAATCCAGGGAGTAAACCTGAGGGTGCGGCGGGAGGGAGGTCAGGGGTGATGCGTGCAGGAGGGCAGCCCTACCCCAGCTGGGTTGGGAAACCAGATTCATCCCCAGATGGATCCAGTCCAGCCTGGAGCTCAGGGATGCTCAGGGCATCCCTCAGCCTTTCCAGCTCCAGCGGAACCCCAGCTCCAGCTCCATGGCGTGGTCCCTACCCATGTGTACCTCCAGCTGAGCAGAGGAGACAGGAGAGCCCTGCCCTCAGCAGTCACCTGCTCCCAGGCAGGGAAACAGAGGCCTGGGACAAGCAGAAACACCCCAGGTGTGCCTCCAGGAAAAACCAGTAGCCAATTTGGCCACACTTGGGGATTCCAAGAGGTCACTCCCTAGAAATGCTGAGGATTGAAGGGTTCATAGCACCAAGTAGGTCTGGCACCGTCTGTCCCCCTGCTCCCTGTGTTCCCAGCAGGGGCAGATGGGCACGGGGCCAGCTCCCTGGTGGCTGTGCTGGTGGCAGAGCTGGCCAGCATCTGTGGGCACGGGGCCAAGGCCCAGCACCCGCTAAATCCCCCGTGGGATCAGCCCGGGAAGTAATCTAAGGAGACAGGGAGGAAGATGGAGGAGCCAGCTGGGGGTGTGAAGCTGTTACACCAACCCTGACGGGCTGCTGAGGGGCCTGGAGCATCCCTGGTGTCCCGCCCCCTGGAGCTGGCTGTCCCCAGCCCAGCCTCACCTGGGACTCAGAAGGGAGGAAGGCGATGTTGATCTCTGTCAGGGTTTTGATGACCTTGGCGGCACGGGATTTCACCAGCTCGTTGAACAGGGCGTCAGGACAGGCTGTGAGGGGAGGAGGAGGAGAAGGAGGAGGGTGGTGCTCAGCATCTCTCCATCCCTCATCCCAAATCCATCCCTCATCCCAAATCCATCCCGGCTTGCCTGCACCTTCTAATTTTTACAGCCTGACATTCTAGCTTAGTTTTGAAGTTCTGCAAAGCAGAAAAGCCAAACGTTCACAGTAAAAAGCCAAAAAGTCCTATACTACCTCAAAACTCGAGGTTCTAACCTTAGCTCTGGGAACCCCAGCTCCAGCTCCATGGCCTGGTCTCTATCCATGTGTACCCCCAGCTGAGCAGAGGAGGCAGGAGACCCTTCCAGTGCCCTTCCCTCCCCTCCAGGTACTCACAGTCAGTGAAGAAGACGTGGGCAGCTCTGTACTTGGAGGTGGGGGGATCCTTGAAGTCGTTGATGAGGGAGTGGATGGACTGGAAGAGAGAAGGAGCAGCTGCACAGGGCAGAAGGACACTGTGGGCTCCCTCCAGGCTCAGGGCAAGCCCTGGCAGCCCTGCTGGCCTGACTGGAGCCAGGATGCTGTCCCTGGGCACCGCTGTCCGTGCCCTGTGTCCGCACTCACCTTCTCGGAGGGGGTGATGAGGTACACGGCCTCCAGGCTGGGCAGCGGCTCCCGGCGCTTGTTGATGTCCTCCACAACTTGGGGGGAAAACAGGGATCATGGCACGGAGGGGTGTGGGCAGGGGCACTCAGGGCTGCTGGATACGCCAGGACCAGCCCTGCCAACCCCTCCGTGTCCAAAACATCCCCAGCCACTCGTCCCTGCCCAGCCAGGAGCTGCGGTACCCCTGCCCGACCCATGCCAGCCCCGTGGTGCCTGCTGGAGCCGTGGGTATGGGCACCTGGCCAGGTGCCAGGGGCCATGGATCTGTCTGTGCTCCCGTGCTGCCATTCCCTTGGTTCATCCTCACATCCTCCTGCTGGAGGAGACCACCTGGGGGTGAAGCTTTGCCCGTACCAGACAAATCCCCACCATCCCAAACATCTCCCAGTACCCAGCCTGGGGTTTCCCGGTGTTGCAGGGAACTATTTCATTATCAGGCTGATAAAAAACAACACCTGGTCTCCTCCTCAAACTGAGGCACTGCCAGGAGACAAGGTGTTCTGGCTGCTCCAGCCCCAGCAGGCAAGGAGGCACCTGGGCAACTCCAGCCTGGCACCAGGAGCCATCCATGGGCGACGGCAGGTGCTGTGGGACAGGGCTGGGTGGGGGCTGTGCCAGGCGCCTGGTGCCAGCTGGAGACGCCTTTGCTGGTGCCCTGGTGCAGAGGGAGATCTGGCTGCTCCCACAGGGAATGTGGGAGGCAGGGAGGGGGTACTCACTGGTGATGCCCTCCGTCATGATGTCGGTCATCTTGCAGCAGGACGAGAGCATGCGCATGCTCAGCTGGTCCACCACCAGCACCTGGGGACAGGGGAGCGCCCTGTCAGCACCCTGGGGCACAGCAGGACCTGCCCTTCCCCACCCCTTCCCTGCTTCCTCCCCCTCCTCCTCTTCCTCTCCTGGCCCCCCGGGTTTGGTGCTCACCTTCCATTCCCCCTTCTTCTTCACTTTCCGGATCACATCGTGCATGATCTCTGCAAGAACGGGGACACGGGCGAGGGTGAGCACCCCAGTTCCCTCCTACAGCACCCCAGGGCCTGCTGGCAGCAGTGGGAGCTGCACTGGGGGCACCAAACCCCCACCCACGGTGACACCACTCCCCCCGTGCCTTAAGTGGGGAGGAGGGCAGCGATCGGGGGTGGTTTTGGGGTACCCAGGGAGGGGTGGTCACCCCCCAGCCCAGTTTTTCTCTCATGCTTGGCACTCACAGACACACCCCAGGCTGGTGGGGAGCACAGGGGGGTCCCTTTGGGGAGCCTGGGGGCCACCCCACGAACCTCAGCCCTAATCCAAAGTGCGGGGAAAACAACAGCAGCTTAAGAGCTCCTTTTAGAAACAAGAATCAAGCGGCCTGAGCCTGTTCCTTGTAATCCCTCACAATCCCATTTCACCTCCCGTGGCTGCTGCGCTTATGCAACCAGGCAGGACCGAGCACCCCAGGCCCCCCTGCACCCCGGGACCACTGCACCCCAAACCCCCAGGCACAGACCCCCTGCGAGAGGCAGCCTCAGGGACATGAGGAGGTGGCAGTGGGACAGAGATGTCACCGTTGCGATCGGGTTGCAGGAAGGGGGTTTCACATCCTGCCAGTGCTCCCTAAACATCAGTTTTGGGGGAGAGAGGTGACCCCAAATCCTGCAGGTGCCCTTTGACCCTGGTGTGTGAACCACTGTCCCTTGCAGGGCTGAGACAGAGCCTGGGCCATATCCTCACACAGCATTTCTCCCTGCATTTCACCCCTGCAGGGTTTTGCTCTGAGCCCCAGGTCCCCGGGACAGGGATGGAAATGTTCAGTTAAAAGCCAGTCAAGAAATGTTTCTACATCAGAAAACAGGGGTGTGAGGGTGCCACCCTGCCAGCCTCAGCTGTGGGACCCTGAGGGTGCTGGCTCCCTGGGTAAAGCCCAGTAGGGTCCAGAGCCGGCACTGGTGCCAGCAGGGATAAAACAGGAGCCTCTGAGTGTCGCTGTCTGTCTGTCCTGCTGCAAAACCCGGAGGAAAAAGCCATTCCTAAAGTCCAATCCTAGCACTGCACATCCACCTGCTTTCCCAGCTCAATCTGCCTGGAAGGAGCCCCAGGAGGACACTGGCCTTGCCCTCGGGGTCCTGCCTGCCCTTGGTCACATCCCGTGGCCTCTCTGTTGGAAAAGGGGCTGGAGGGGAACCGGGCACCTGACCTGGGCACTGCTGGACAGGCAAAGCTGCTGCCTGTGCCCACGTGTGCTGCCCACCTGCAGGCATCACCCACGCAGCGAACCAGAGAGCCAGGAATTGCCCACTGTGGGCAGGAGCTGGCACTGCGGGCTGCCTGTGGATCCCAGCCCCGCTCCCTGCTCCTGCCCCAACACTGGAGCGCAGCCGGGAAGGAGCGATGCCAGCGCATCCCTGCTCTTTCTTCATTATTCACATTTGGCTCCTGCCCCGGAGCCAGGATCCAGCAACGACAGCGCTGTTTACAGGGCACCCCACGGCCTCCATCCTGCCCCATGGGCTCTATCCTGCCCCACAAACTCCATACAGCTCCACAGGCTCCATCCCTCCCCACACACTCCATCCCACCCCACAAACTCCATCCCGCCCCACAGGCTCCATCCCGCCCCACAAGCTCCATCCCAGCAAAGCACAGGAGCCAGGTGATGCACCATGGAAAGGGTCGGGAAGAAGCAGCAGCCAGGAAGAATTCCTGCCCCTGCGATGAAAATCCAGCCATGCCCCAGAGCCAGGAGGAAGGAAGGAGGCTGGGAAGAGCATCCTGTGCCCCAGGGGAACCCAACTGGATGGTGCTCTCATGGGGAAAGGGGACCCAAGGGCACAAGAGCCCAGTAAGGGCTCCCAAATTGCTGCCTCAGCCCCCCCCCGGCTGTGTCCTCGCTGTGGCAGCCGCTGCAGGGGACGTTGTGGCTTTGTGGGAACGCTGTGTCCCTTCTGCGCGGGGATGGGCTGGGCTGGGTGAGGCCGCTCGGGGCGGGGAGCATCTGCCTGGCTGCAAGAAGTGCAGTCACCTCCCCCAGCCTGGCCCTGGAGCCAAGATGGGCCTCCCAGAGCAGGACCTGGGCTCCTCCGAGCTCTGTGGGTTTAGGGTGAGCATCCTCTGTTCCCCAGTCATTCCCTACATCAGTGACCTCTCCTGCCCTGCCCATGGGTCAGATCTGGCTCCAAATTTGGGCTCTGCCACAGGCTGCCAGAGCCAGCTCAGAGCCCAGACAGGGCTGGGAAAGAGGCAGATCCACAGAGCATCCTGCACAGAGCCCCAGGGTCCTGCCAGGGCGCACAGACTCGAGCAGAAGCTGGAGATTGGTGTCACATTTGGGGACACACGGCCATGAACTTCCCCTCCTGGGTGTCCCTGCAGCAGCCATCAAACTCCCAGGCTAGGGAAGAGTGGTCTGGACTCCCAGGGAACACGGGAGGTCCTGAGGTCCTCAACTCATGCCTGGTCCCCTCCCAGAAGTGGTGCTCTCCCATTCCACAGCAGGCCAGATGTTGCTGTCCATGTCCTCAAACATCCCGCCAGCCAGAGTTTTTGGGATCAAACATCAGCTGGTGATGCTCACAGTCAAGCTTTTCATCTTGGAGTTAAAACCAGGTTTCAGGGGAAAAAAAAAAAAATCCGTACGAGCATCTCATCCAGTGCCTCAACACTCGGCTTGTCTGGATCTACCACGTCACAGCTGTTTCCTTCAGGCTGGGAGAATTTTAATTGCAATTTCTCCCAGGAACTGGGAACACAGACAGCTCTGGATCCTGCTCCAGCAGCAGAGACCACGGACAGGGGGTTTGTAAATCCCAAACATCTACTTGGAACTAGTGCTTTACTTGAACTTGGGTTACCAGACTCAATTCACTGTATATTTGATGTTAAATTTAAGTCCGTCAGAGAATGCCACTCTTGATTTATCGCACTCTACTTGCTACGGGCTGTCCTGTGTTTCGTAGTTTATTTTTGTTTGCCTTGTTCTCTGTAATCCTTGTGTGTTCAGATATAAATCTTTCCCTCGATTTTACCGAGGAAGAGCATAAAAGAATATGTGATTTTGGTCCATTTCCACATCCGAGAACCTCTGGAGCAACGTGGCCTTGAGGTGCCACCACACAGGTGACACGTTGGAGGTCCAGAGCCCAGCACCTGCAGCCAGGCTCGTTCTCAGGGTGACACACGGCATGGATGTGACCCCCTGCATCATTTCCAAGCAGGTGACACGCTGGCCTAGTAGGACTTGAGCCCATCCATCCCTCCAAGAGGCTTATCCCACGTCATTTATACCCTGGCCTTTCCCCAGCCCTGCCTTGGGCATGGAAACAGCGCCCAGGGCCATGTGCCCAGCTGGGCCTGGGGGAAGAGGGATCATCCCTGCCACCACTGGTGCCCAGGCCAACAAAGCTGTGTCCCCAAGGTATGGACCCATTTTGGGGTTTCCCAGGCCCAATATCCTGCTTCAGAACAGGCCTGGAAGCTGAGGAGCAGCCCTGACCTCTCCAGTGGGACTGGTAAAGGTTGTCCAGGCCACCAGCCCACCCTGGGACACTCCACTTGTAGTGCTGAGCCCAGCCCTTCCCTCCTGGAGCGACGTGGAGCCCCAATTCCTGCTGCTCGGACATGGCCCTTGGCTGCCACAACCCGGGACCTCAGTGGTGGCCGGATGGGGCACAGGAAGATGGAGCTGCTTTAGGGATGCTCAGGAATTGGTCCCAGCCACGAGGTTTTCCACATCCTGCGTTTCAGGATCCCAAATCCCCGGGCAGAGCCGGACCACAGAAATCCACGGCCAGGTTTGCTGGAGTCCCACTTCTCCTAAAAAGCTGTCAGGCTGCATCTCCCAGACAGACACGTTTGGCTTTGGGTTGGCCTGGCAACTGCTTTTGTGCTGGTTCATTAACTAATTGCTCAAGCCAGTGTGAATGTTCCAGTGATCCAACCGCGGCTGGATGGAGTGGAGCACGTCCCCACCTCCAAACATTCCCGGCCGGGGCTCTCCAGGTGCCATCCCAAATAAAACAGGCACCAGGAATGGCTCTCCAGGTGCCGCCCCAAATAAAACAGGCACCAGGAATGGCTCGCCATGGCCACCATCACCACCCAGCACACGGAAAACAACTTCACGGAGATGAGGTAAAGCCCAGCTGGGCTAGGAACCATCCAGGGATGATGTGAGTCTGGAGACCGCTGTACCCAAAATCCAAACGAGTCTCAAACGCTTCCCCAAGTCCTGAACATCCTTTTTTCCCACTGGATTATGCCCACCTGGAAGACCTTAGCCTTTCTGGAGGACACATTCCTGACCCAGGAATCCAGGGATTAGTCCCAGTAATTGCGGCAACCTGTGTTTAATTCCTGCTTTTCCCGTTTGCAGTGCTCTCATGCAGGATGTCTGTATTTATCCCTGCTGGCCAAAGCCTTGGGAAAGCTGCATGGCCTAGGGAGGAGGAGGATGGAGAGCTGGAGGTCTTGAACTCTGCAGGAGTTGAGTAACATGGCCAGAAGTGAGAAAGGGAAATGAACTGCATGATCACAGCCGTGAAGCTCTGAGTGCCCTGGAGAAACAGAGGAAAATCCACGAGGTTTTCGCTACGGGACCAGGCACAAAGTGGGATTTTTTGGGATGTCCTGTGCAGGGCCAGGAGCTGGATTGGATGATCCTTGTGGGTTCATCCAGCTGAGGACATCCTGTGCTAACTCCTGACAGTTTCCTTGTGTCTGCACAAGGACCTGGGAGCTGAGCAGAGTTTCCCCGCTCAGCAGAACCAACGACCCACAGACCTTCAGGTCCCTGCTGAAGGCATCACCCCTCACTACCACCTGTCCTCTTGCTCCAGGTGTTTCCAGATGCTGCACCCAGCTGTGGTGTGGCCAATGCTGGAGGTGCTCCAGCACTGAGAGGAGCCCAGAGCTGTCCTGCAGGGTGTCACAGTGTCCCTGAGGGGAGCTGACAGCTCACGCTCTCCTACACGTGCAGCCATGACTTCCTGAGCTGCTTCTTCTCTGTCTGGATCCAAAACGGAGCAAAACGCCAACAAATGGTGGTTCTTTGGTAGGAATCCAGGCTGGGCCGGTCTCCTGTGCCCACAGGGACGCCAGGGACAGGCTGGAGCGTGGCTGAGCTGCTCCAACTCTGAGTGATCCTTGCTGCTCCCTCAGTGCTCCAAGGTCAGATGGGCTCCACAAAGGACCCTCCAGCACAGGTGCCAGCAGGTGTGGGCACGTTCCCGGCTTCCTGTGGGCACATTCCCGGGTTCTCTCCCATCCTGGGGGCTGTGGGAGCCCACAAATTGAAGCACCTTCAGCCCTGCTCTATTTTTGCGCTCTCCAGAGCCAAGCTCCCTCCCCGCGCCGTGAGTTGGAGGGAGCAGCATCTGCTCCTCAGCGTGCGACCAAAAGCCATGTGATGGTGATGATTCTCCCTTGAAAGGTGTTGATTTTGTGGGAAGAAGGAGGGAATCTCTCCTGGGACATTTTCTCCAAGAGGTGAAGAGGAATTAGACCCAGACCTCACTTTTCTTTTCAAGAGGGAAAGAATCTAAATCCCCTCCGTTGGTGGCTTTTTTAACCTTCTCACACGTGCAGACACCGGTGGGTGGATGCAGACCTGCCAAACTCAGGTTTTGCACCCTTGGTCACCCCCAATATGGGCAAGAGTTTCTCAGCCCCTGGCGCAGGCTGTGGTTTGGAGACTGAAATCTGCTCTGGAATGGTGAACACTGAATTCTGCACCGATTTTTTTTACGTTTTTCCAACTTGGAGCTGACACTGGAGGTGAGACAGGGCCTGGTGACAGAGCCACAGGCCCCAGCAGAGGCTTTGCCCATTCCTGTGCCAATGCCAGGCTGGTGGCAACACGGGGGCTCCTGGAAGGCAGGGATTGGGAGGATGAGCTGCCCTGGGAGCCACAGGATTCAGGGCCTACTCCCAGCCACAGTGGGGACAGGGTGCAGAGACCTTCTGCTCCTCAGCCACCCACTCCTGCAGCGGGCTGGGGTCAGAGCTGTGCCCTGCGCACCCTCCAAGGGTCCCTGTGCCCTTCACTGCCTCCTCCTCCTCTCTGCCCGGCACAGCCCTTGCCAGGCCTGGCATGGAGCAGCACTCAAGCCGTGTCCCCTGGGCACTGAGATGGGCTCAGAACACCCTCCATGAACAGCCTCTGACCCTCCAAGGCTCCCGTACCCTCAGCAAGGGTGGTGGGAGCTGCAAGGTGCCCCGAACAGCCGGGGTGAGTCAGGTACCAGCAGGTCCCAGGCCGTGCCCCAGGGCTGGCAGAGGCCCCAGCCCTGCCCCTGCCTCCTCCCTGGCCCTGCAGGTGCAGCACAATCCGAGCCTGAGTTCCTGAGTCACCACCAGGCCGGGGCGGACCCTGCAGAGGCCCAGCTGGGGCCATGCAGTGACACTGGGCACTGGGTGCTGTCCGTGGGTGCTGTCAGGCCTTGTCCCGGCAGGGTTTGGCCGTGGGGCTCCTGGGCACGGCCCTGGCAGGAGCAGCAGGCACAGGGCAGCTCTGGGGGAGGCTGTGCAGGTGAGGCTGCTCTGTGGGTGGGAGGATCACCTGGTGGCCTGGGGGAAAGGTGTTTTCTTGCTGTCTCTGCAAGGTGCTTCCTTATCCCAGGGCTCCTCTGCTTCTCCCATCTGCCCGTGGCAGCAACGGGAGCAGGAGAAACCTTTGGGAAGGCTGAAGGGCTCCAGGGGTGTTTGGATCCAGCATGGAATCACCTCTGGATGCTCCAGCTCCATGTCCTGCACTGGCCCAGGGTGGTGGCACAGGTGTCACCCCAGTCTCTCCTCAATGCTGACAGTTCAGTAAAACCAGCTTCCTCCTCCTCCTACTCCTCCTCCTCCTCACTGCAGGCTGCTGCTGGAGAGCCACATTTGGGCTGGGCAGGGGACACTCGGGGCAAGCTGAGAAGATCCAAGGAGCCCTGGGGCATGAGAGGAAGGGAGGGACGTCTGTGTGACTGGGGGTCAGGTGGAGATTTGGGGATGGGTGTCCATGTGGTGGGGGTCAGGCGAAAATCTGGGAATGGGTTTCCTCAGAGCTGCCTCACTTGGATGTCATTTTTCCAACCAGCACCAGGGCAGAGGGGCCGCTTTTCCAGTGGCGTTCTCTGGGAGGGGACACACGGGGAACAGCAGGAGGACCCAGTCCTTAGGTGTCACCTCTGGGGACAAACACACTCTGCTCCAACCCTGTCCAGAGGACAGCAAATCCAGGAGGATGCAGCCACCGCCGCTGGATACCTCGGGAAGCAGCAGGGATGCTCCACAGCACACACCCCACAGCTCTGGGGGGTGACAATCCCCTTCTGCCCTTCTCCTCCTGCAGCCCTTGCCCACCTCAGCCCCTGCCCACCGCCTCCCAGCTCTTCAGAGGCCTCCAAGCCCCGTCTTGTTATGGCACCAGCTGGTCAGAGGAATAATCCGGGTCTGGAGAGAAGCCAGGGCAGAATGCAGCTCGGGAGGGGGGGCTGGTGGAGCGAGCCATGGTAACGCGGCAGCATCGTCCCCATCCATCCTTCCTTCCCTGCCGGACAAGGAGGGAAGGACATCCTCCCCAGAGATGTCCTGCCTCGGGGTCAGCCCCAGGCGGGGCCCTCTTGCTCTTCAGGAGCAAACATCTCCTGCAGGAAAACCTCCAGGGAGTGCCAGCCCCTGGCGCAGCGGAGGGAATCCCGTGCCAGCCGCACCGGGAGCACTGGGGACCCTGCTCCCAACTCTGGGGGGGGAGCCCCACCTGCAAACAGCCCCCCAAGGTGGGCACTGATGCACCAAACCCAGGAGATTCCTGTGCCAGCATGAGGAGCACCCCAATCCCTGCGGGTGGGGAAGGCTGGACCCCAGGGTGCTCCCCCAGGGTGCCACCCTCGCTCCTCTGCAGCATTTTGCCTGCACAAACCCTGCTCCCCCCTCGCAGCCACCCACGCTTCCCCGCCAGCCCCGCTCCGGCGCTGCTGCCCGGCTCCGAATTATCATTTTCAGTCTGGAATGATGTTTTTCAGGGAAGAACGAAGAGTTTGTCACTAAACCCTGAAGGGGAGGATTGAGTCAGATTTCCCTGCTGCTGCCTTGAACCTCTCTGCGTGTCTGTGTGTGTGTCTGTGCCCTCTCCCAGCTTATTCCGGCGCAGAGACAATGAATGAAAATAAGGGACACGCAGTGGCGCTGGTCGCTGTCCCCTCTGTGGCCCTGCCAGGGCTGCGTGGGCGGCGGGTCCATTCCCCCGCCCCCTACCTGGGGGCAGCCCCTGGCCCCACTCCGGGTGCAGCCCCCCCAAAATAACCCCCAGCAAAGCCCCAGAGCCGATCCCCCCCCCCCCCTCCCAGCGCTGCTCCTGCAGCACAGAAACACCGGGACATTTCCCTGCCTTTCCCCTTCCATTTTGGGCTCTCCCCCCGACGCTGCAGCCCAGGGTGGGCGGGGGGCTGGCGCAGCCCCCCCATCCCCGCGGCGGGTGGCGGTGGGAAGGCGGC